>VYXF01011206.1:149756-196315 GCA_013397295.1 Polioptila caerulea
CTGGGGCGGCCCGGCAGCCGCGGGTCGGCCGCAGGTCGAGCTTGTGCCCGGCGGGGTATCGGCCTCTCAAACGCTGGTTGCTGTTTCTGACACTGGCCATTAATTCTCCTCTGTCGCCGCATTTAACCCTTCGCCGCCGGCCCCCGCGCAGCCCCCGCTGCCTTCTCACGAATCAGTCCTGTTCTGACATCGCTGCTCCTGCCCCGGACTTTAGCTTTTTCTCAGTCAGGAGAAAATGGGAGGCAATTGATTCTTGGCATCAATTTCTAAAGTCAGGACGGGCTACTGTGGAAATTAAAGTCGAGGCGTTTATTCTGGCACCCAAAATGGCCCAAGTCAGTGAGCTCGATGTCTTCAAGCTGAGTTATTTATCCGCAGACTGAATCTTCTCACCTTTTGTAAGTGTAACTGATGTCGTCAGATAACTTCTACAAAAGAACTTGATGTAATTTTCTCACCTTTTGTAAACATAGCTAATGTCATCAGATAACTTCTACAATAGAGGTTGCATAATAAACTTTGTGTCACACAAGTATATCTGCATTAGGTAGGTGAATAATAAGTATTAGATAAGCGGGTTCATGTCAAAATGTTCACTGCATAAAAGATGAAATTTTTTACCCCATGGTGCTCTCGATTTGTGGAACCTCCACCTTGCACTCTGAGCAGAACAAATGATGTCTCCCTTCTAAACGAGCTTCTGTCTGTGTTTAGGGAGCTCCTAAAATTGGCAACAAGCTCACCCCCACAGGGCGTCAGGAGTGATGTTTGCCTACAAATATGGTATGCGTTTATAGACACAGGCTTGGAAAATGAAGAGCAATATCAAGTTTCTTTAGGATAACTCAGTTTTTTGGTCTTACTCTCCATCAGCTTAAATAAATACAACACCTCAAGGAATCTCAAGGATTCACGTAAAGCTCATCAAGAACTAAACATAGCATCATGAAGCATTCTTGCACTAGCCTTATCATCCTCAAGTGAGCAGGAATTACTTATCAAAATCACTGGTAAGCCTTGCTCTCATGAGATTTGTAAAATTTTAAACCTCATTTTTGGACCATAAAAGTTCTGTACAAGCTCAGATATGCAATATATATTTGACCTGCTGAGTACACTGCCACAGGAGGTAACCAACTAAAATGATTTGACTTGAGTAAAAAGGGGCAGATACTTTTATGATCACTAATAACATTTTTATAGCTATGAAAGCCAAGATAATAAGGATAATCAAATCATACATTTCAGGATATAAGTTGATTATAGTACCAGTGATGATCAGGGAAGAATTTTACCTTTTGTCACCAGTAAAAAAAAAAAAAAAAAAAAAAAAAAAAAAAAAAAAAAAAGAAAAAAAAAAAATACCAAACAACAAAAATAAATTTTTCCTTTTTGTCCCAAAAAAAAAAAAAAAAAAAAAAAAAAAAAAAAAAAGAAAAAAAGTAAAAGAAAAAATGCACAGCAACTAAAATGATATTTTAAAGGAAATTAATCATCCTAAAGCTGGGCGGTGAAAGCTGTAGCACAAGAGACCAGGCAGGGCTGAAGGCTACTCTGATATGAAAAAAAAACTTTGATTAGCTTCTGCATTCTGGTATTCAAGACACCCTCTTAGCTTAGACTCATCAATCGTCACATCCCTCTGTCTGCACTCTCCCAGTAATACAAGGCCTCACACCAAATTAACTTTTATTCTCTCCAATTGTTTCTGAGCCTCATAACTCCCAATCTGACATTACTGGGTTTTTATTCTCATTAACTAAGGTTACACTCTTACTGTTTCTTTTTTAAAACTAAAAAACGGCCTCATTGGAAACCTTCACGTGCTCAGTTGCCTTCGCTTTCCATATTTTGCACATGATCCTGTCCTGTTTTCAGCAGACAGGAATGTCATCAGAGGCTCAGCAGAGCTGACAGGGCCTGCACAGAAGATGGACCTTCATAGCATCAGGCCGTTTGGGTGATGTGTTTCTGCTTCTGCCTTGGAAACTCACTGACCTCTCCAGGGAGTGGCATGGTTTTGCAGTATCCCTTCCTCAACTCATGGCTGGGCAGAACAACAAAGCACCACATAAAAGCAACCAACACGTGTGGTTATGGAAAGTATTAACCTGCAGCACTGTCTTTCAACAAGAGTAATGTGTAAGTGTTCAAGTCTTGAAAGAAATATTTGCACTGTTAATTCATATATGTAAATGGCTTTTGAGAGAGATGATGCTGCTAGCAGCCAGATTGTTTGTTCTTTTCCCTATTATTTCTAACTAGAATCTATTTGCAGAAAAAGCTTCTAGGAAACTGTGTGTGAATAGACAGAATGAGGTTTCAGTACAAATGTGTGGTTATAGCAAGTTCTAGAAGAGATGTGTCTGTGTAAGGTGAGTTATAAAATTAAAATTTAGAAGAACAAAAATGAGTTACTTTAGCAGTGAAAAGTTAGATATCTTCTGGTCTCTCTCCCTTGTCAGTGATGAGCTCTAATTTTTTTTTTAACCAATCTCTGCACATACCACTTTACAGTAGGACAAATTGCTCCTCTCTCACCAGTTACAGAGAAGCCTGGACAGCCTGATCATACTGAACTCTAGAAATGAGAGAAATGACAATATCAGCACATATACTCCTTTTCTGGAGTCCTGCTTCATATCTGTGCTTTAAAATACTTAGAATGACTTTACAAATCAAAAGGCAGTTAAGGAGAATGCAAGAAGAAAGCATTCTCTAGAAGCTATCCTCACTCTGAAGGTAGGTTGTTGCAAAAAAAGCCCACAAACAAACAAATAAAAACCAACAAGAACTTGCATTGAAGACTAAATTGGACTAAAACATTCAAGGAATGACGGAAAGGCTGTTGAAGAGATAAAAGTTTCATCAGCAGGAATGGAGTTGGCTGGCCTGACATCTTAAGATGAATGAAAGTGATGCGTCATTTTCATCTTTCCAGTGCATTTGAATTTATTTGTGGAAAGTAAATATTAACTTACATAGGACAGCTATTATTTTTTCCTGTGAATCCTAATTGTAGGGTGAGAACAATTTGTTTCCACTGTGTTTCCCCTCCCTCCACCTCTCTCCTTAATAAAAATCATTAGAACAGTAGAGTTCGAGAAAATCTGATCTTTAAAGGATTTTGTAAATCTATGTCCAACTGAACAATACCCAGTTATATTGAACTAATTTCCTATGCTCAGATGGTGTAGCTGAAGCAGTGTTTATAAAAAGCAGAAGTATAAATTTGTACATTGGGTATCTGCAGACAGAATTATTCACAAATGCTTGGCACTGGTGCCAGTGATGGCTTTTGTCAGGCAATGAAAAAGAGCTGCATGCAAGTGTGCTTAGGAAAGCAGGGATGGCTTTTGATCCTTGCAGAAAAAAAGTCTATCAAGGGATATTTTGTCATTGATTTGAAAATAGCAATAAGAGTGACTGAATATACAGAGGAATAGAAATAGCAGGTCCCATTTGTCTTCAGTGCTCTGGTACGGCCTAACACCCATTGCTTGAAATAAACTAAGCAGCAACTGGACACATATGATCGTACAATTTGCTCATCACCTCCTGGTACTTGAAATAATGCTATATTTTGCCTGGATTTCCTGTATATTTCTTGACACTTACAAAACCTAAATCCTTAGAATGATATATGGTCATTGCCTTGTTCTTCTTTTTCTGTCAACATAAATCTCATTAATAATGTCATAAAAAATGTTGCATTAGAACTCAGAAATTGCTAAGATTCCTATAATATAGAATATTCTGATGTTTTAAGATGAATTTACATTAGTATGATTGCACAGATGCTAATGAATTAATCTGAAGTGTGTGAAATTTGTTGGTGGGTTTGAGACAGTGGATTAAAATTACAAGGAAAATTGGTACAAGAAGAAAAAAGGCATGAAAGAAAAAATGCAGTGGGAGAAATCAGGATAGGAACAAAGAAAGCATGCTTATCTTACACTTGGGTTCACCACTGTGGAAGCGGGAGAAGTTCTAGAGAGAAGGTGCATGCAAGAAGCTCCTAAAGCTATGTTAGAAGTCTGCTTGCCTGTAGGGCTAAGATAAAACAGTGTACAAAGACTTGCATGGAAATTGCTTTTTCTTTTTTTTCTTTTTTTTTATATATTTTTACCTCCTCCCCAAAGAAAGATGGGGACACAGAAACACGTATGCCTGGAAGGTCTGGAACTAATGTGGAGAGGACACCTGGCATAGCAGGAGCTGAGATAAAGAAGAGCCACAGAAACTAAAAAAGAGAGACGGAGAAGTAGTGTAGAAAAGCACAGCTAGGAGTTAAGTTGCAATGCATGCTACAGTCAGCTCTTTGAAAGTGTGACCTGATAAACAACTGTAATGAAGGGAACTAAAATGGATATGAAACTTGTTTGGATGACATTAGTGGATGGAAAAAATTTAGTGCAGCAAATACTAAAGTTCTGAGTGTAACTTTGAGAAAATAAATTAATGGAATAGATCTTGAAAGAAGGATATTCTTGGTCAACACAGAGAAGTTGGAAGTGGAAGAACATTGCAATACTATGGGCCCTCGATCATAGGAAAGCTTTGTTAAAATCACCCCACAACAAAGTCATATATCTCAGAAAATGGAAGGAGAACACCTTGCAGAATAGTTAAATTCCCGTGAGAGAGAGCTGTATTCATAGCAGAGGTTGTAATGATAATGCAAGTAAACAAGATAAGTAATATATAAAATACAACATTTGATGCTGGTTTCCTCCTGTGGAAAAATGATTAATCTTTATTGGAACTTGAAAAATGCTTGTGGACCAAATGTTTTAAGGTTAAAAAGTAGGCTGGAGGCAATCTCTTAATGAATGAATAACAGTCAACATAGAGCATTGAATAAAGACAGCAAGAACATACTTTAATAACAATTTATATAAAAAAAGATATACCTTACAAATTTCTGAGTTCAAAGCACAACAGATTCTGGTTGATCAGATGAAGCATATAAGCTACTAATAGTTGTGTGTGCTGCAAATTGGGATCTCACTTGAGATAATCGAAAAGACTGGTTGAATTCTAAAAAATTAAGAGGGAAAAAAAATTACATATCCAGACATTGTCAGAAGTAACTCCATGATGGAAGAACCGAGGAGAAACAATACTATACCAGTACTATGAGAAACCTTAATGAGGAAAGGTTGCTGCTTTTCCATAATCCATTCAAATATATCTCTGCAAAGTAGAGAATGTTGGCAAAGAATCGCCTCCACACCTGAAAATGATTATTTTCAGTCCCAAATTTTATTCATTCACACTCCCAGATGAGTAATGTTGCTAATCTTTTTCAACTTTGCAAATAAAGGAACCAAACCCTACAACCCCTAAAGTACTATAACAAAACCCTACAAAGTCAACCAGAAAGGAACCCAGGGTAGGAATATTAAAAGCAGTATTTGGGGAAAAATCCCCCTAACCCACACAAAACAGACAGGAATTTGTACATTAGCTACAACCCCCTGATATATGGAATGACGTGAATTTGGATTTGTTATAGCAAATTTCTTGCTGTACATTTCTTGTTCTCACCAAAGAGAAGCAAGTTATAAACCCTGCTGCTCCTGAACCCTTCAAATGTATGAGACAACTAGGTATAAGTGGCTTTTATAGCCTTCCATAAGGATTTTAGTGTGCTGTGATCTTTAAAAAAGCACGGAGTGGGTACAATGAAGTGAGTTAAATGAAAAGAAAAGACATTAACAATGGATTTCATCTTAGTATTTAATTAGCTAGAGGCCATGTAGGAATAGACTAAATATCAGCAGAGGGTCCTTGATTACAATCTCAGAACAGATGGGCATTTTTATCTTGAAAGGATGACCAGCTTATCTGTAGTTTTGCAGCTATCATGGCTGATGTATATCTTCTTTATCCAGGCTAATCAAGTACAGAAAGTTTATTAAGATAATAAGACTGAAAGTTATCACCAGTTATGCTCTCTAATCTTGCTACAGTTTTGCTGTGTACTGTGTTTCAAGAGGTCTGTCAGCCAACAAAGGCTAAAGTTTGAGAGGTATCATTTACACGTCTACAATGATGTTTTTGCTGAACAACAAGCAACTTAAAACCCAGTTTAAATTAATGGCAAAAGGTTATTGTCATGACAACTCCAACAGGTTAAACGTAGGCTCTGAAAACAGGGTAAAAGGTAAAAATCTTCCCCCAGGACAAGTAGGTTGATGTGTCTCCCACTGACTCCAGTTTCCTGGCATGGCCCACTTAACTGCCTTCTACAAACATGGGAGAAGAGATTCAGCTGGTAAAAATCAGTGTAGTCACAGTATTGGAATCTATGCCAGCTGATGTAGATGCGATGATACACATAGCCAGTGAATGTAAGCCTAGGAGAGCCGACTGTGGGGTATATGTAAAATTAGCTTTTGCTTTTTTTGATGCATGTACATTTTAAATATTGTCAAAATAGTCCTTCTAGGTTTTATTTTTAAGAAACCTAATTCTAAGATTAAAAAATATTCAATGAGAGATTTTAAATTTGGATTTATTTTTGAGCCCAAGTATGCGATAAGGGATCTCCTCCATCCTATTAGGCTGTCTGTATTTTTGCATAATCATAAAGAATCTGCTGATTTCTCTTAAGTCTTTTATCAATTCAACACTGAGCCAATGATCTTGTTACTTCATGATACTTCAGGTGGAGAGACCACAAGTAGAGGGACAGTGTTTTAATCGTCTGGAGAAAATTTTGTTTTAAACTTTTCATTCCCTCTGCAAAAAAAAAAAAAAAAGAAAAAAAAAANAAAATCAGAGTACTGAACCCCATTTTGGCTGAAGAGGTGTCTACTTGATCATCCACATGTGTGTACAACAAAGCAGTCTATATTACTTGTAGTGCCTGGCCTTGAGAAGTCAGAAATTCTTGAGGAGAGTTGCTATGGGGTTTTTGACTGAAAGATCAATGCTTAAATAAAATCTGTGTGCTGATTACACATCTCCACATTCAATCAATGAGTCACTGAAATTCCATAACAAGCTAAATATTGATGGCCAGAAAACAAATGTGTAGAATAGCACTTGGCTGTTTTTTCTCTTCCTCTTTCTAATTTCACCCAGCCTTAATAAATATGAGGTTGTTACTGCCAGTTACACTGTATGTAACCAGTCTTTGTGCTGTAAAGTGCTACCGTTTGCTGTTATTGATCTTACCTATCTTTTTAATTATTGAGGTGACCTGAGGCTTGGTTTGGTCAGTCATGCAGGTCATTCTTCCACCTTAATGATGTGAAATGTTATTGGCAGGATGAGGGAATCAGAGTGCCTATAGTTTAATGCTCTTTTACATGCCAATTATTCCCCAGACTATAGAACAGCTGCAGTCAAATATCAAATCTGGAGGTCATCTGTCTTTCTTGACCTCTTTGTGACTATAACATACCAATAGAAATCTTTGATGATCTTGCCTTTCTTTTGAAAGGAATTATGTTCTAAAATTTATCAGTGGTATTCCAGAAAGTCAGGTAATTTTCTGCTAGAGACAAATTTGGGGAAATATAGTCACATTGTTTGACCAGTTTAAATTTAAAATGGACTTGAGCAGAAATACTTAATTTGAGTCAGAGAGATTCAGTTTTTTTCATGTGCTTTTTTTACGAGCAAATGGACCTGTTTTCAATAAAAAGTTTTCAAAGACAGTAAAATTTTTGTCGGGATCTGAACATGTCCAGTGAAGGCATGATGGTGCTCATGATGGAATGAAGGGTGATGTGTCAAGCATTTACTGTGCTGGTACCATGGGTGAAATACTACTGCATAAAAACTAAGCAACTTTCAGGAATCCTCTGCCTTTTTTATCATGGAGAGTGCTCTAAGCAGTATGTAGTAAAACCCAAAGATAAACCAAATGAAGTTTTTCAAGGAATTTTTCAAGAACCTCAAAAACCTGTTCATAACCCTGTAACTTAACATCTTAAAAATATTTCAGATTTGTAGCCCTTTAATTTTGCTGCTAAAGAATAAGTCTCAATTTTATTCCTCTGCCTCTTCCTAGAGCTCATAGCAAGTGTCTTCAACCTATAATTTTTTGCAGTCTGATGTATATTTAGAGAATATCTGGCCATTTGGTTTGTGATCATACGTAATTCTCATCTCTCTCTCTCTCTCTAAATATATATATCTTTAAAAATCTTTATGATAGGTAGGGGCAAGAAATATTTTGAGAAGAGGTTTTAATTTATGTCATCAGAAATTTGTTCACCTTTCCATTGGCATACCTGAGCCTTGTTCTTCAAGAAGGTGGCACAGCCCAGCAAACAACAATGCCTGAACTTTTACTCTGAGCCAACATCCCTTTTAGTTTTTGATGCTTGCACCAGCCACTGTAACTCTTAATTCCTGTAAAAGAGGAAGTTATATAGCCTTAGAAACCATTTGGAAATGGAAGTAAAAGTTCAGTGCAGAATTTTGGTATCTGCTTAAACATGTCTTTTCAGTGAATGTGTCCTGGCAGGCAGCACATTTCTGGCTGGTGCACATTACTGGCATTAGTCCCTAGAGCCCTAGTAGCCTAGGATTTGCCTGTTTGAGAGATTTTCTCTCTTCAGTTGACAGAGCAGTGGGCAACAAATCACTCTGGGTGTGCTCCAAAGCCCAGTAAAGTCAATGGAGACGTTTGTGGAAAGGGAGGTTAGCAGGACAATCTTTAGTAATGATTTCTCCAGAGCTCTCTCTTACAGTTGGTTTAGCATTGATCTGATTTTTTAACCTTTGCATCAAACTGAAAAAACCTACTTCACTATTTCCACTCTACTGAGAAAAACTGAGCTGAGAGCTGGAAGGATCTTTTGTTTGTTTTCTTGACATTAGACTGGTGAGTATTTACCTATCATCAGAGGAATGCATCTTTAAAATTTATATTTTGGGAGAGATGCAGCATAAGATAGTTATTGAGGATTTTGTAAATATAAATGAATAACCCCAATTACACTTGGATATTACAATCCTCTCTCCTTCTTTCCCTGAGATGTATCTTTCTTGTGCTTTCTACTGCAAGAATAAATACTTGAAGCAAACATGCTTTGTTATATTGTGCCAGGACGCTATGGATTTTTAAAAAGTACCTTCTTTGTGATATGTTAAAAAAAAAAAATCTTGGCTGATTACAACTTGTTAGCTTTGCTGCTGCTCCAGTTCCGTTTAGGAAAAAAAAATATGGCTTTATATTCCCTCCCACTGGTTTTCAACTAAAACAGAACTTAGTTGCCTGCTGATCCTGCTGGCTATTTTAAATGAAAAACTTATTCTTCTTAAACTACTGGAAAATTATGTTTAAAAATCAGCATAATTTCATTGCCTTTTATTTCAGTCTGTCATGAAAACTGCTAGGCTGCTTTCTGGAACAACCCAATGTAATTTAATGCACAAATTTAGTTATAGTTATGAATATACTGACTGAAAAATATTTAAATGATCTAGAGATATTAGTCATTCTACAGTAAGAAAGGTTGTGTGCATACAATGGAAAAAAAAAATCTATGTCTGTAGGTGCCTGTATATTCATAAGACATAATTGCATAAGACTGAGAGTTGGCAGGTTCAATAAGGAGAGAATCCACCTAATCAGTGTTCCAAAAGTTGTTCAGCCCTTTAAGTTGCAGAAGTCATAGAAATTATCTCAGAATTATGACATCATATGCCAGTTACTTTTAAGAACGGTCAGGACAGTCAGGAGAATAGGGAATAAAACACTTGAAAACAGAGATAAATTGGTAATTTTTCTGGCTGTGGGACCACCCAGTGGTTTTGAATAATTTTCCATGTCTCTTCAATAGTGAGGATATACACTGGAAGAACCAACAGTGGTGACAAGTTCAAATCTCGCCAAGGTCAAAACTCAGATGCTGTTCTGAATTTCGGATTTATGAAAATTTAGAGTGCTTTATAAAACTAGACTTTTTTTCGTGAATTTCATACCATTCTATTTTCATTTATTCCTTCTGGAGTGACTGAGTACCCTTTTCAATTCTAATACTTTCTAGCAAATGATTTTCCAGAAGACAGGAGAACACCTTTAGGTATACAGAATGGTCAAACTCAGTCTACCCTGTAACAAATAGTTCAGTGTGCAAGACACAGCATGGGTTGCAAGACAAGAATAACCATAAAGGGCTTACATAAGCCAGAGAATTTCACTGGAAGGATTATTCTGCATCAAACCCTTATTTTTTGACTGAGTAGGAGGCAGGGAAAACACTGACTACACTGATGGAAGAAGTCCATGTGATGGAAAATCTGCTCCATCTCCCAGTTTCCAATGGTTAGTTGCATTCACTGTTCAAACCATGGGCCTGGCTGTGGCTGAAAAGATCATAAATACTTGAAGTGTACAGCTCACATAGTTTAATTCAGCCAACTGACGGTCAACTGATCCTTAATGGAAAGTTCAAAGAAAATTAGTACTCTGTATTGCAGGTTTCCATTTCCATGAGAAACCTTTTGGCTTTCCTCCATCCCTGTCTATACTATTATTGTAAGGAAGGTATCACACAGCTCCAAGTTTGGCACTCTTCAGCCAGTGTCTGAGTGAAAAAGAGCTGGGGAAGCAAACAATGGACACATTTTTCTGTCTTTGAGTGATATGATTTTGTCATTGAATTATGGCCTAGGGTGTGTGACCAACGCTGCAGGACTTTGTTACATGCTTAAGAATAAAAGATACCGCTTCTATCCCATTACTTTTTGACTAAAGGAATTCAGCTTCCCAAGGTTTCTAGAAAAAAATTGCTGCTGGCTCACTCAGAACCTGAACATAGTTGTAGCAGTGAGTGTATATTAATATGTCTTCACATCATTTGAAGGTGACTGACATAATAAATCCCATTGGTGACCCAGCAGTCCTAGCGTCCTGTCTTTAATATCTCCTGGTTCTGGATGTTTCAGAAAAAAATAATAAAGAGTATTCTTGAATTCCATCTGTTGGCTGATTTGCACAGTCATTTTCTACTAGTAACATGATATTCATGCTTAGAGTGGTGGGAAGTCTCTTCCACCAACCCAGACTTGATCTGTTTCTTTAGCAGTAGCCTCTGAGCATTTCAAGGAAGCAGACACAGTCTTGTGAAGTTCACCCCGATGCTGCCTGTTCTCCTCAGAGACTGTTTCTCACTCATTACTGCAAGTGGGCGAGTGCCTTTTTCAAGCCCTGTAAAACTGGAAAATCTAACAGATGGTAGATATGGCCTATATGCCTGAAGTCCCTTCCTATCACTCTGTCATGATTCCAAAACTACTTTTCAATGTGCTTTCCTTGGAAGTCGTTGGAATATTCCTGTTTGGTTGGATTATTGTATTTTCCTTTACTGTTTTTTTTTTTTCCCCCAACTGTAATTCAGAAATACTAAGAGACTTTTGTCCTCATGTAAACATATTTATAGTAGATTTTGAGGGAAGGATTTTCTCAGGCTAAGACTTATATCTCTTGCAGCATACTTAAGGGAACAATAAATCACTTTCAGTGGGATCCATGTTTATAGCAGACCTGTTACTTCCATTACTACCTATGGACTATCACTACGGACTTCAGCTTGTTTTTTCCTACTTGTGCTGTGTGTCCTGAAGCAATGGTTTATTGACAACAATCCAGACTATTGACTGGTCTAACATAACCACAACAAACATAATCTTTATCTACTGGTGACCATTAGAGGAGTTTCTTTGGCACGAGTAAAAAAAGGATCATAGGGACATTTGGCATGTAGTGTATGAGAAGGAGCCATGGAAATGAGCTACACCTGTTTGCATGAGTTTGGGGTTCTCAATGGAGTGAGTCCTGTCACCTCATTCTTATGCTGATGATAGTTTCATAACACACACATTAAGCCTAAGTTACATTTATGATGAAGAAATTAGCTCCTCTCTACTGTTCTTTTATCTGCTGTGTGACTTCTATCAGTGTTCACCTGAGCTTTAGGTTGTCTTTAGTGAGACCAAATTTTTACTTGTCATGGAGGGCCACAGTTTGCCCCTTTTGTAGAAGCCAGATAGGAAAAAGATACTTCATAAAAACAGGTCTTTAAACTTTTAGCACATTGCTTTCCCCAATTACCAAGGAAAATGTTATCTCCATCGTGGCTAGTAAGTCAGAAAAACTAATGCTAGTGACATCTGTGTGCTTCCCTGCCAATTTTACAGATCTGAAATACTCTATTGAGTGAGAAATGTAACATTCAAATATTTCAGAACTGATGTGGAGGGACCATGCAGGAGAAGAGGGAATCTCAGGTGGTAAATTTTACCCCAGCTTCTGAAACAAGTGACAGCACTAACTAAACAACAATATCAGGCCACCTTCCATCATGGGTGTCTACTGAACCCAAGGTATAAATTACTGTTGACTTCAAAGGGGGTCAATGTGGTCCAGCAGTGCTTGCAGTGCATGCCTGCTGCTTGCAAATAGGCTACAAATGTCAAGACTGGGACTTCAAGGACAGCACTGGAAGGGATGGTTGGCAAACTCTGCCTCCACTCCAAAAATAACCAAGGTCACTTTGGGAAGGTGTGCCCAATACAACAGAGCCTTTGAGTCACGCATCTCAATTTAAAGCAGCAGAGAAAACAAGCTGTAAATTTTGTCCTGGAGCAAAGCTATAATCTGTCTGGGTGAGAGGTTTTTGATTATATTCTTTGTGTATGATGAGACCTTCCAATACCTGTGTATGAGTGTGCATGTATATTTTTGTGGACACATAGTGTTCCTCTCCTTTTTTCTCTAAACTGGGTTACTGAAATTTATCTGAATTCCAGAGTTTGGAACATAGCTAGCAAATAGTGCTAGCAAAAAAGTTTCAAAATTTAATGATCAGAATTCACTTTTAAAAGAAAAATAAATTAATAATTGAATTTTAATAATACACAATACATTAAAGGTAATTTTAATAACCATTTCCCATTTTAAAATAATAATCACGTATTAAATGTTTCTCATCTTCTATCATGATACACAGATATTTATGCTAGCCTTTGAAACAACAAGCAAGATGTTACCCCTCTGGATTGTATATGTGAGAATTTTTGATTGTTAAATTGCTTCATGTCACACAAGGAGAGTCTTGATCTCTCCAGCTAAATGTGGCTGAAGTTCAAAGAAAAGAAGATAATTCTTACTGACCTGTATATGGTCAGCCTGAAAACTTTTATAAGGAGTATTTCTTTTTCTTTCTGTCAAGGTAGGTTTAATATCGTTGAATCATGTGTCAAAGTCCCATACAACAGGTTAAGACATTTTAAGAATTTTTCTACTGGAAATGGTGGAATAGTCAAACTAGGAAGTATTTGTTAAACATGGTAACTTTTTAAAATTTCTTTTTAAAAATTATTTCTTTTTTTTTTTCCAAGATGTCAGTATTTATTTACACATGAAACCACCTTTCAGCTTCCAAGAGACAGTTTGGAACAAAAAAAATTCAGTCCCATCTTTCTCACTTATGCTTCTCTTTCTTCCCCAAATTTTTCATCAGTTCCTAATAATTTTCAAAATCTTAACCTCTTCTGATAACAGGAGGAGAAAATATCAGTTGCAAAACTGCTTTTGATCTACACTATATTTTTCTCTTTATCATTCAAGGACATCTTTTGTACTAGAGAATAAGGTATTAGGCCTCAGTTGAATACCAGTCTCACTTCTCAGGAGCTTAGGTGCTCGTGTTCTGGTATGGAGATGCTTTAGTCTCAATGATGGATTTCTTCAAATTCGTGTCCTTCCTTGCAAGACAGTATTTTCTTTCAGCTTCTTAGAACTGCATTCTGCTAGAGAGATGTTTGGATGGCTTATGTTGCAGCTATCAGGCCTGTGTATGTGTACTAGAAAAGTACATTATCTTTGCTTCAGGGATCACCACTGCCTGCCTTTATTTATACTCCACTACTGTACCCTCCAGCCCTGTCATTCCAATAGTATTCTTGAAGAGAGCTTGATCCAAAGCACATTACAGAATTGCAAACTCTCTAAAGAGTTTTGTGGCAATGTGGCAAAAATGGTTATAACTTTTGAAATGCTGTGGAAATACTTGCTGGAAGCCAATGAATTTCCTTGTGAAAATGTCACTTACAAGTGGAACTGAATAGAAAACCTGGGAAATAATTCAGATTTTTACAAAGTAAAAAAAAAGGAAAAAGAATTTTAAACACCTCAACCCCCTTAACCTATTGGGTCTGCCCGGCTTTCATCAATTCTTTATGACATCCTCATTACTCCAGACTTTAATGCTAGTATATTGAGTCTTCTATCTGGAGAGGAGCTTTGAAAGGAAATATCATAATAGGCAGTGCCTATACAGATCAAATATGCATCTGTTAGTTTTACAGACTGGTGTCAGTGTTGCATTTATTTATTTGGGACAGTGATGATAATGTGTAAGCCATTTTGCTCCAAGAAAACAATGTACTGGGATCTTTTTTCTAAATATTAAATTCTGGTTTACTCAGGGCTTTCTCCACCCACTTTAGATGAGGGAGGAAAAAATCTTGGCAAGCGGGTGCTCTGAGGGGGCACATGGAGGCGTGTGTAATCATCTTGCCAGTTTAATTAACAGTGCTTTTGACTGATATGTGTTAATGAGGATAATGTACAGTATGGAGGGAAAAAACCCTGTGTGCTATATTAAAGGGACAGGTGCTGGGCGTATTGGAAAGTTCACTAAAAGGAAATAAAGTATATGAAGTGACTTAGAAAGGGAGGGAGAGGAAACATTTCTGAGAGCACTTGTAAGGGAGTAAATCTTTGCACCCAGTTCACGTGCCTTCGAAGTGGCTCATAGAGGAACGTGAGGGGGTGGAGAAAATCCCTCTCTTGGCTGCACGGCTCTGCCTAGGCCAGACAAGGGAGAGTGGCTCCTGCCTCCTTGTGCCTGGCAGACCCCATCAAGTCGTCTCACCTGTGTACATGCTCCCCTGTGCATGAATGTTTGCAAGAGTGGGCCTAAAAATGTGTCACCCGTTTGACATTCTGTGCTGCTTCTTCTGAAATGACACCATTTATAGTTAAGAGCAATCAATGAAAGATTTCCTTCTGCACAAGGGCCTGATCGTCTGATGCTGCAAGAGCCTCCTGCAAGGTGCTGAGTGCCCTCAACTCTGAATGAAATCAATACGATTGGGCACTAACATTTTTAACTCTTCTTATGGATGGGATGTTTTTAAACCCTCTCCTATGCTTTGAAAGTAGAGCTAACTTTACAAAATTTATCACCAGCCTGAAAAGAAAGGGAAGAATACAGTGTGGCAAGCATATTTATCTGGAAGATATCCTTTAAGATTGTCCGTGTCCTGTCAGGGCCGTTCAACATTTATAAAACTTATATGTTCTTAGAGTCTCTACTTAAACAAAGTTGGATACAAGTATTTCTAGCACAAAATCTTCACTTTCAGGAAACAGTGGTATTGGTGTTCCAAGAAAGCTAAATTCTTAGTGAATGTTTCAAGCTGCCATGTGGTATTATTTTTTTCATGACCTTATTTATTTTGGAAAAGGACTGACGAAGTACAGATATTCAAGTATAAAATAAATTTCTGCCTTCAATATTCAATTTTCAAGGCTTTATATTTATTTCTGTTTTCAAGTCTTCATCTTTCTACAAGATTTATGTATTTGAAATCAACACTTATAAATGGAATTTGCAATTAGAGGAAATATTTACAATACTATTCCTTAGAATACCTTGAATATTCATTACATGTGTTCACTGTCTTAAACAAAAATCTGATATTGCTGCATTCATAGTGCATTGAAAATTATCTGTAAACATATTTATATTATATATATAATATATATGTATATGTTTATTTCTGTAATCAAAAGAGAGATGATCATCTGTGGGTAGCCTGTTCAGTCTCTTTGAAAAGAAGATGCAGAAGCCTCTTGGAAAATATTTCCTCTTCTACCCGGGACTGTACCTATATTCTGTGAATACTCTGCCANTGGGAATGGATAATGCAGTGCCTAAGCTAAGCAGGAGAAGATAGTGTTACTTTTCTTAAAACAAAAAAACCAAAAAAACAAAAATCCCTGAAAAAACCCAACCCCCCCATTTTTGTCCTAAAAACTCCATTCCATGAAAATTCCTGTTTCAATGTTAAGGAAAAAAAACAGTGTTTGCCCTCAGAACAATGGCTTTTGTGCAAATAGCCTTAAACTGGTACAATCCAGAAACCTTGAATATTTTGGAAGCTAGTTTCCTTAGTCTTCTCTCTGTGAGAGAAAAAGGCTACCCCCATAGAGTGGTGGTTTGAGCAGTGTCCTTTCAAAATAACTGCTAAGTAGGGCTAGAAAGAAGATAACACAGTTACCTCTTTATTTAGGAGTGATCAATTATAGGGATAGATGTTTGGTTGTTTATTATTTAGGAGTTTTTGCACTTATATATCTGTTTTCCAAGGGAAAAATAAAACTCTGTTTTTAGATTTTGATGGTTCCTTGTGAAAGTGAGTAAAAGTACCCCAAAATCAGAATGTGAGAATATTTTCTATTTTCTATATTTAACAGTGTCAGCATTACATATTTTCAACAGTGTGATTCCCTTTTCTCCTTTAAAATTTTATTACGTTCCTTCAACTAGAGAGGGGTTAATATCCAAGACAATGTTGGCATAAGATCAAATGGGTATAAATTGGTTGTAAACACATCTAGGACAGTAAGAGAAGATTTATAACTATCAGAGGACTGAAGTTCTGGGACAGTTTTCAGATAGGAGCAATGAGGGGTAAAAAAATTCTAATGGGTTTAAACAAAGAGCTTGATAAATTTATTAGCAGAACTATATGACCTAGTTTCCTCCATTAGCCATAAACTGGACCTGATTACACAGGAGTCCTTTCTATTTTTGTTTTCCCAAAGAAATTATTCAAGCACCAGTCTTTGTGCTGCAGAAATACAATGCATTGCAAAATACCCTAAGTAAATAAAACCAAAGCAGTCTAGAATCAGATCTTACCTTTATCTGACATCAATAACCTTTAGATAAAAGACAGAAACTGGTATTATATCCAAGTGCAGGCCCCCCAGTTTTGACCTTTTTTACTTCCTTTCTCAAATAAGACAGATTTTGGACATCAATTTTATTCCATTTCTATTCAAAGCAGACATGAGCAAAAACATTGGCTGAATGTACTGTTATTCATTTTAGGGTCAGTATCTCATCCTCCCTGGACAGCTTTACACATAATAAAAGAACTAACATCCAGCAGAGTTGAAAGCCTTCAACAGATCAAGGATCAGGCTCACAGTTTTAGAATCTGTGCCTCAGCAAAGCATCTGTTTAACCCTACATATGCACTTCATTCCAGTTGAAGCATATGCCTAAATATTTATGTGATTGCAGACAGACTTCAGTGCATGCCCAAAGTTAAGATCCCACCTAATTGCTTTATCAAACTTAAACACTGCTTAACCTACAGGATGCACAGGCTATTAATGCAGGATGTTATTTGAATAATCATCAATACAATGCTTTCCATTATTTTGATTTATGTATTGAAGCTTCCATTATAAGCAAGCATGTCAGAAATACTGTGCAAAGTTAACAGTACAATTATTAAGCCAGCCACTTATAAATACAAAGAAAAGAATAATAAACTAAGAGGAAAAGGAATAAAAGATAGAGACTTTCAGATTAAACATCACTATTATGTTCACTGTAACACAGTAGATATTAAACTGTATTAGGTGCCCCGTCTTTTTACCACTTAAATAATGAATGAAAAGTAAAGTACAATATTTCACACATTGTTCTTACCCATTATTATCTAATGATGTTCCATTCTTCTTAATTCAAGCATTTCTGGTCTTGTGTACTTAACCATCCTACTCTCAGTTGTATCTCAGTTGGTATTGCTTTCCTACAGACTGTTGCGGGATTCAACCCAAATTATATCCTCTGCTAGTAAGATCTTCTTTTCTTCTTCTTATCATTCCATTAGAAATTTCATTATACTAATTTAAATGCACCGAACATGTTCTCTTCCTATTCTAGAAAACTGTTTTGACTGATTTTATTTACGGGGTTTTTGGCTTTGTTTTTATTTTTTTTTTCAGTCTTCCCACATTATTGTAGTCTGAGTCTTTTTCTCTCGTATGTACTCTCTGATGTATATTCTGAAACATTTGTGATCAAGTTTTGAAACAGCAGGTGTCAAATTTTCAGACTGAGTATAATAATCACAATAATTTGAAGAAAAACATCGAGCCTCATGGAACTGGTAATAAAGTCAGAGGACTGAATGCGTCATTTTTCAAGGGATGATGCTATTTACAAATAAATGCTTAATGAACCCAGATCTTACATTTTTCTTTCACATGATATTATGCTTCATAGACAATCAGAATAATTTTATTTCTATTGTAACTTTTTCACTTTAACAGTCCATCAGCAAATAAAAAAGATATACATTGGCTTGGAGTTGTTGAAATAAGGTCTCTTAAATACCCATTGCAATAACTTTTACATTTACTGGGAACATTTTTAATACAAAGAAATAATTATCAATAAAAGTACTGTGATGAGGGTTATGGATCAATTATTTGCATATATTTTAATTTTGAAAATGGATTTTGCTGTTGAAGATAACAGTAGCTCTTCTGTTAGGGAACAGTTTTATAATTAGGCGAATACTGTACCATAAAATACCCATCACCATAGCAATGGTTTTTCATGGGGCATAAGTAAGTTGATAACAGAGGCAATACACTTACTACAGAGACTATTGTGGTTGAATAATGTAAAGTTATAACTTCTAGTAAAGCACCTACTAACATAAGAAATCATGACACAGTCACACTACATATTGACATTAACAGTAATTTTAATGAAAGACATGAATATTTTATATAGCATCCTCCATATGAAGCATAATAACATCTCAGTGTCTCACAGCATAGTGTCTCATATACTGCATCTCATCTTGAAGGGTCATGTGTGTACATGTGTATAGGAATCACTTCAACCACTCCTGAAATTCCTTTATTTATTTATATGTAGTGTTCTAATATTAACCATTTCAGTAGCTGAATTACTATGAATCTCTGGAGAGTAGAATAAAATTTTTTTAAAAGCAGATTGCATCCCTAAGCAACATTCGAATTCTGACAGCAAAAAGTTATTCTATCCAACTGAGCTCCAGAACAGAAATTCAGGTTGGTAAAATGCAATTATCTCAATTCGAAATCAGGCATAGAACAGGGGATGATACTGTTGAAATTACTATAAGACTTTAATGGAGAAAAATAGCCCAAACTTTTGTATTGTTTCTCCTTTTGACATTTGCTATAGCATAGTCTATAAGAAACACAACTTTGTTTCTGACTTGAAGTAATGTTACAATGCTCTAAGGCACAAACTGGCTGCTTTTCCCCAAATGGTTCTCCCATCTGAAGAGAACATTCGCCTGCTCTGCTGAACTTGTAGTAACAGACCCCCTGTAAGGGGAAGACAACAGAGAAATGTTTGCTTCGTACAAGTCCTTAGAGGCTTACCTGGGCTAGTGAGCAAGGAGGGCAATGCATGTGAACATTGTGGGAGGGCATAAATAAGGACTATAGAGCCTCTCCCACTGATCTCAAATAGACCAGCATCATTAAATACTGGCAAGCAGAAATAGCAGCATTGATTTGGCAGCTCCAAATCAAGACTTCGTCTCAAGCTTCGGGTCTGTGAGTCCTACCACTGAAGCCAATGGGACTTATCTGTCCAGGGGAAATATTCATGGACATACATGCTTTAAAAATGTTTTCAGGCATGGCCAGTAACAAACGCAGAATATTTCTGGAGCTGTTTCATCTCAATGGAGCTCATTGCTTCAATAAGTACTGCATATAATCATAATTATATTTGCAATAGTTATTTTCTACACAACAATTAGATTAAATCTCTTGCTGGTCACTAGACTGTATTTGTATGAAAGTTTTCTTCTCTTTTCATGAAATACAATCAATGGCATATTTTGGAGAAGGTAAAGACTGAGGCTTGCTGTATTGGTAAAACAGACATTTGCAATGATATCCATTCAATTGAATAATACAATTTTTTTCCTAAAATAGCATTGGATTATTTGAAGAACTCTTGAATTAAAACTTGAAAATAAACAGTTCTGAGATTTGATAGAAGAGCTCTGATAGCAGGAGTTATCATCTGCTCTTAAAAGTATTCCATCCTTAGTACCTGATCATGTAATAACACGATGTCTGTTCCGAGACTCAAGTCACTGAGAACTGAGCTTACTTGGTAACGGCCCACTAAGAATTTCTATCTTTCAAGCCTTCTGAGAGCATCTTTGCATTATGCCTTGCTTGAAAATTATTTTATACCTATGATTTCACAGAATCCCAGAGTATGTGAACACACTCTAATATCTTATTATCTTATATTGTGGCATCCAGAACTGCCCCCAGCACTTGAGGTGAGGCTGCCCCAGTGCAGAGCAGAGCAGGACAATCCCCTTCCTGCCCTGGCTGGTGGTGCCTGATGCACCCCAGGACTCCACTGGCCTCCCCTGGCTACCAGGGCTCTGCTGACTCATATTCAACTTTCTGTCAACCAGTAACCCTAGACTTGTGTTGTAGATGCACAAAAACTTTAAATTATGGAGCATGGTTTCCTTTGAAATTATCCCCAAAGAGTTTGCATGCTACTGTGTTTTAGTTTTGCTTAAGCAAATTTAAATTTTTTATAGCATGGGAGTATTTGAGGCATGTGTAGTACCTGTGTTAGTGACACACTTGCAAAATACCATCAAGAAAGGAGTGGACTTGTTAGGAAAGTAGAGAACTGGTCGTGTATTGCATATCTCTTCTGGTGCTTCTAAATCCCTTATATTTAAAATGAAACAAAGGATTGAGCCAATTTCTCCCATGTTGGTTTTTTTATATATATTGGCAAAACAATACTGGATGCATAAGGGATTCTTCAAGCAGAATTCGCATAAGGAATCCAGGCCTACCATGGCTAATGGATTTTTTAAAAAGGCACACTAATGTAAATTATCTCAGATAATTTTAGCATTCTATTTAGGAGGCAGGAAATCACAGAATCAAAGAATTTTTACAGCATACCATATAAGCAGGTTGGCATTCTAAAAGAACATGGTTTGTTTCAGCCCTGTGCCTTTTTATTATCACATCTTATTACATTATGGTTTGAGATAAAAATCACACCTTGGGCATTTGAATACACTCAGTTTCACCTCCTCCCTCACAGGTGTCCCTCGAGGTACATTGTTATGTTACAGTATCACACTCCTTGTCATATCTTATTGCTTACTTGCAGGTTGTGGTAATATTTTGAATACTGACAGAGTGGGCACAGCCTCTGAGCATCAGCACCAGTTTGCACTAATGTAATCTGCCACTGCACCAGTCCTAAAGACAACAAAAGCAAAACATCTGCAAAAACATACTGAAGACATGTAGCCCACTCTGCAGTATGTATCAATTTATCTATTTTTGGTATGACTGTGAGCAACGTCCCTGTCACCTTGGCACTACTGCCAAGAAAACAATATGGACTGCACAAAAAACTTTTGGATTCATCAGCTCTTAGGGTTCAGTGCACTCAGTGACAGACACCGAGTCTCAGGCACTCTGCTGTGTAGCTGCTCCAGCTGAAGGAAAAGCATCGATATAGAAGGGAGAAGGTGTGGTCTACATCTGCGGATATTCCCTGAGCAGCATCAGGCAAACCAAAGCCTGAAATTGAGGCTTCTCTGCAGTGAGTGAAGGGAAAGAGGCAATTTCCACTTCTTGCTGGGAAGGCCAGACTGAAGGGGTGCTATTGTGGAGGTGGTGTTGGGAAACGTGGCCTGTTTTTGGTTAGTAGGTTTGAAGAGGTGAGATTTCAGAAGGAAATCAGAGACTTGGGATGTGAAGGAAAGTACAAAAAAAGAAGAGTTATAACAATCTCTCCTGTAATTCAGGTACTTGATGCCAAATGAAAGAACATAATGATACATGCAAAAAGGCCAGAACAGTGTAAAGGAGAACTAAAACTAAGAATTTCGTACTGAAGAAGTGAAAGGCACCAATCTTAAAGATTCCTCCTTGATTTTGGGTATAGAAGATGTTGCATAAGTTGAAAGGAGAAGTAGAACAGCAATACGTAATGCGGAAAGACTGGCAGCAACATTCTGGGTGGAGATATCTGAGATGTGTCCTTTGTGTTGGCACTCCCCTGTGGACAAAGGCCTGATGACAAGGGTCTCAATGTCTCCAACCAGTAAAAGCCACCAGATCTAGGACAGCAAATGTGGGAGTATCCAGATCCGTGAGGGTTGTACCCTAGGCAAGTGTAACACGGCCTTAGTGACCTGTGTGACAGCCTGGACATGCAGTCACAATATAAAAGGTGATGAGGATTGCCCCGGTGATTTTAAGGCTCTTTTCAGCCTTCAGAGCAGTCCAGGAGCAAGAAGATTGCAGAAGTGCTTAAAATTATATAGAGTCATAACCAAGATGGACTTCAAATGTGTAAGTGTTGGCAGCAGAAGGGGAAGTGTGATGGAAAAGATCACTTCAAATGAGCACTTTAGGGACTTGAAAAAGCAGCTTCTATGGGGCAGGAAAGAGGAAAGAAAGACTTTCAATTAGGAAAAAAGAAAGAGAAAAGTTTTCTGTCAAATCATAAGTACATTAATGGGTTTTAGCCACATTAAAAAAATCAAGTTTTGATAACGGGCCAAATTTGCACACATTTTTCATTCAAGAATTTCAAGCTAGTCTAGTGAATAAAAATGAGACTGACAAAGTCAATAAACCTGAGCTGTTCAAACTCTAGCTAAAGTTTCTAATGCAGCTTATAAAAGGATAGTTGATTAAAGTGACCACGTAGCTGGGACATGTGTGATTTTTTTCTTTCGAGATCTCCAGAGATTGATTTCTACTTTTGATTCTACACTTGCAGATATTAGAAGATCCATCAATGGGTGAGCTGTCACAGAGAAAGACATGGTCTGCTCCACAGAGTATAGTAGAGATTTAGATATATAGCTGACAATTAATGCTGAAGGAGTTGTTCAGTTGACTCTTCTGGGATAGCAAATATAAACACAAAAAAATACCGGCATGAAAAACAAGATTTGCTTTTGTCTGGCTTTACACACATATCCACAGTCATTTTCAGTTGGCTTTTGCAATGCTTATCTTTGTTACATTGTGCTTCTTTTTTTTCATAATCAATACAATTCAAATGTATACATTTCAAATACATGCATTTTCATCTGCCTGTGGTTTGATTTGTTTTGAAATAAACTTAAACCCTTCAACCATCCTGATTATAATCAGGAGAGGAAGCAGTGGCTGTGGTGACTGTGGTCATGAAGAAATTTGAGTAGATGATGGAGACCCTATAGCCATCCCAGCCCCAGGTTTTACTGAACGCACCTTGTGACAGATGGGGCGTGTGTATTTTACTCTATTGAGTGAGAGACCTTGTGCTCCTCCTCTTAATGAGGAAATGGAGTTCACGTCACTACACTGCTAGCTCTCTACAAATTTAAGGCAACTCTAAGTCACTGAATAGTTTACTAATTTCAGCCAGCTTTATCCATTCATCTTGCATGAAAGACACCCATACATGCCACAGTGGTGTATTTTGGTTTGGATTTAAATGCTGTTGATGCCCATGCAAAGAGCAAGCAGCTAAGGGCCCCTAATAATCAGAGAGCATGCTCTTGCCCAGACCTTGGGAGGCTTAGGTAGGTAGGCAGCTCAACAGATGTGAGATGTGGGATTTCACACAGCAGACACAGGTCTTCTACCATTAATCTGAAGACAGAAATAAACAGGGCCCCACAAAGTTTAACCAGCTTGGCAACACTGCTTGAGGCAGGAACAAAGGTTCAGCTGTACTGTCGGAATCTATCTTGACACTGCTGTGTACTTCCAGTTGTGGGAGGTCATTTGAGTCTATCTGAAAGGGCAGGAAGGTGGCTCAAACTTTGCCCAGCAGAAAAAAGAAAGTTGTAAGCATTGCAAAAGCTCCTTTCTTTATTTTCATTTTTTCTCTCTCAATCATACACATTTTTTCTTCCCCATTTTTGGGTCACACATGTCTTCAGGCCACAGACAGTTGAGAAGCAGCCTGGGAGATGAAGAGCTTATGGAAATTAGCTCTCCTCCTCCTCCTCCTCCTTCCCATGCAGACTGCTAATCCTGGTTCAACAAGATTTTTAATTCTCCGTCCGTGGCTGTGCAAACAATTTGCTGATCCCCAAGAGTTGCTCCAATCCAAGGCTGGAGTAACTCTCAGGTGCAGCTGTGAACAGGATTTTGGTTAAAGTCAAGTTCATAAATATTTGCCTAATATACCAGACTCTTTGAGCACCAAATAAGCCCAGGCTGGGGAGGGAGTGGGGAGAGGCAGAAGGAGGAAGAGAAAATGTACCCCTAAGTTTTTAAACACTCATTTAAATACTTTTCAGTACTGCTGATATTTTATGTAACACTGGCTTTATTTATGTATTTATGTATTTTGCTTTGATGGGGGATTATTTTTCTCACTGCAGTTTTCTTTTGATTGATGCAATGTGCCTGCTCACTTTCAGATATGGCTGGAGAAGAAGCGGCATAAGTTGGGTGATGGTATTTAAAATGGGTAATACCGAATGGTTTTAAACTTTAATATTTCACATAGACATTTAGTTTTACAAGTGATTTATTTCGTGAGATGCAAGTTTCTGCCTGGATAGTGTTGATTTTGAGTAACTTGATGTTAATTTTCTACCTCTGCATATTAATATTATTTGGACTGCATAGTTTCAAAACACCTTGTTGCTGCTGGATTCTGTAATAGCCATTAAAGAAATAAAGTGAACTCTTTTATATCAAGATATTGGTTTTTTCCCTGTGATGCTTTTAACCAATATATTCTTCAGCAGGAAAAACAGCAGCCTCTATTATATGAGACAACTCTGTTAATCATGAAAAACATAAGATATAAAATGGAATAATTTGTAAAATTGTGAATGTTTCCTAGTTAAAATATATACAGCTATGTCAGAATGACAGTTGATATAAATGAGCATTCCTCCATCAACTTTAAATCAGCTTTGTTAATTTACACCCATTGAGAATCCTTCCCTTCTCTGATATAATTTTTTTTTTAATCTGGCAAACAAAAACTCTCATTTTAAATCAGATGCCTCTGAAAGTTACAACCTCCGTAAAAAGAAAAACAAGCAAACAAAATTCCTCACTTCAAGTCCTTGAAGAGAGTTGACGTCTCTCTTTGATTGCAGTATGTTTAATTGAACTTTTGAGTGATTCTTCAGAAAAGAACAGACCAAGCATATTTAGATTTGTAACTGAGTTACTTCTTTTTGAAGACAAATCTCAGCAGGTTTTGAACCAGGACAAAAAAAGAGAAAGAGATGTGGAGTTTAATGATCCTTACTGTACTAATATTTTTTTTTTTTTTTTTAAGAGAGATGAAGAGCATTTAACTATAGCAAAAATGTGACTGTAAATCAAATGTGTCCAGAATTCTATTAATTAACATTATGACACCAAACAGAAATACCCAGAAAGGATCCATTTAAGAATATTACAGAAGTGCTGGGAGAAGAAAAATATCCTTCTGACATTTATACCTGTTATATTTAAACCTTGATTATGCATGGTTAATATTTCCAATTCTTTTGAGTTTAAATTTCAAATATACTTAGATATAGAAATAATTGTGATGTCTGCTGCCTCAACATGGACCGGATCAGTGATTGTATCTGCATGCATAATATTGCTTGACAAAAAATTATCATTATTTTATTAGATCTGGAGATGTTAAATGGTCATAAATGCATATTAGTAAACATCGCACTCTTTTTTTAAGTAGAAGGAATATTGTGGGGTTTATTTAAAAAATAAAAATCATTACGGATGATTAAACATTTATTGTGATTTGACCTTGGTGTCTTTGGAAAAAAAAGTGATTCTGGGACCTGGTCTAGTAATGAAAAGTGGTTTCCATGGAAATCTAAGTAAAAAGGAGTCAGGTTGTATCTGTCTAATTCTTGCCATGGCTTCTAGGAGTTGGTAAAAGCTCTAGGTTAATGTAAGGTTGAGTTCATATCTTTCAACAGTATAAACTTGATCTGTAATGTTTTAATGGTCATATGATTCTCTGAAAAAACTTCACCAATACCATATTGGTGTTCCATGGAATAAAACTGTATAAAACAAATAAAATTCATACTATACTAACATAGAGATAACATAGCTCTTGATCCTAAATGGTACAATACTTAACAGAAATCTGTAAAAATCCTAGCACTCATATAATGAATTCATGTGTTCTTTATTTTTTTTTTTTCAAAGCAAAACACTTTAGTTTTTGTTTCTGAAGGAATGTGACTGTGAAAGTCGCCTTCCTTGTGACTAGTGACTTTCAGCTGGTGTATTCCTAGAGCAGGCTGCAGAAAGCAAAATCCAGACCTGTTGATTTCTTCTCTGGTAATTTATGAGGCCAATCTTTTAATGTATCAATAAATAGAACAGTTCCTGCTAAGTCACATGAGCAAAAAGAATGAGACTTGGCCTTCCATTAATGAAAGATGTCACATTAAGTAGTGTAAAATATGTGGCAGGGAGTTTGAAATTCGTGGAAGCATATGGAGCAATGAACACATTGCAAATATCTCTTCCCAGGTTCCTGCTTTGATTCTGATTCTGTATCTTTTTTATAATCTGAATTGCCACATCCCTTCCGGATAAGAGAAGAGAGAGCCCTTCTGATCACCAGGCTTGCATTGCACTGATCTCCATCCAGAAGAACCCAGCAGCTTTGTTTCTCCTACTGGGAAGTTTGTGTTTCAGAGCTGGTGTTTCTCTGCTCAAATACCACTGAAGACCTCTGTGGAGAAGCATATTTTACTTTCTCGAACTTTTATGGAGTAAGTAAGTAAGTAAGTAGCCCTATTCAGAGCTACTTACACCTTACAGCTTTTATTTTTCGGGAGTTTTTTTCAATCTGATTTCTGACCAGGGTAATCTTCTCAGTGGTGAGGTTTTACCCTTAGGGTTCTGATACCAATAACACCTTTGAAGTTCATCTCATTGTGCCTTAGTGTGTTTTGCCTTGTGCAATGGATCTGGCTGAGATACAAGTTTTTTTCCCCATAGCAGCCCTCAAGTGTTGTGCTTTGTATTTGTAGCTAGAAAAGTGATCAACAGCAGTGTCTTGGCTACTGCTGAGGACTGCTTCAGCAGCATCAAGGCTCTGTCTCCAACATTCCAACCCCCAGCTCTGCCAGCAGGCTGGGAGTGGGAAATCTAAATATGTGTGCTGCAGCCCTGCTGCCTGTGAAGTGGCTGAACATCACTTGCTGATGGGAAGTAGAGAGTAAAATCTTTGGTATTTTTCTTTGATTTTGGAAGCACAAAAATTTTTACTTTACTAAACTGCCTTATCTCAATGTAAGAGTTTTCCTCATAACATTTTCTGTCCCTTTTCCAGATGAGAAGGGGAAGTGATAGAGCAGGTTGTTGGGAATCCAGCCAAGGTCAACCCACCTCACATTGATCAATTTATTATGCTTCTTTTGACAGGAGTTTTGTTGCCACTGCAGGGCCTTGGAAGGTCATTCTAGACTTCTCTTCCTACCCACTACCATCCATGAATGTTTTGGTGTATTTAATTTTTTTTATTAATAATTATCTGGTGGGATTGAGTGTCCTTTTTGTTGCTTCTCTTTGCCTCACAAAGGTAAAAGCATCTGGGGTTTTCTAAGTTTCTTGGTGACTCAGGAACTGCCAGTATTTCTGACTTTCCCCAAATCATCTTCATAATCAAACTGCATAAGGTTTAACTTGAATCACAGAATAAAGTTGGTTGGAAGGGATGTCTGGAGGTAATCTGGTCCAATTTACTGGTCAAAGCTGATCTAATTTTGATAGACTCTAATTCTCAGGGTTTTGTCCTATATTCTATGACCATAAGCTTTGTACATATAATAAAGTTAGGAGACATAATCAAGATGGTGTTAAAACAGTGAAAATTCTGCAAAGGTGTTTAGGATCACATAGACAATTCTTTTTTCACTTGCTTATTAGATCATTGCTGCCACATGAACCTAACTAGTATGTGGTAAATTTAAGCAATGTACCTGCTTCTAATAATATCTCTAAACATGGAACTCCAGTTTTGTTTTGGCCAAGCATATGATGTTCAAGATCCCTGATGATTCATTAATCTCTACAGGATTGAGTGATATCTTAAGCATTCCAAACAAAAAATCCAAACAAACAAAAAAACAAAACCAAACAAACTAAAAAAAGAAAACAAAGAGGCATCTTTATGCCTCTTCTGTGGCTTTGGAAATCAGGGCACTTATTTAACTGTTAACTGTAAGCACCCACATTCGAAAATACAGGTCATAACTCGATAAGAAAAGTGATACAAATCTCTTTTGCTGGAGTTATAATGTGCTAGGCAAACAGTACACCCCCAAAATGAAGCCATCTGCTTAAATAAGCCGTCCGTGGATTGTGTCTCTCTACACGTATTCTAGTGATCCCATTGAGGGCAATGCATTTCCATAGCTGGCACAAATCAGTGTTTTACTCTGTGAGCAATCCAAATTTGGAAGATCTCCGTCCCAACTTGCATTCTGATTTAAAACAATTATACAGCTTCATGATGCTTTGGGACCTGTTGGATTTCATTATGATTTTTGTCCCCATTTTGTTACTTTCTCAGGTAATACATTACAAATAAAAATACAAATAATATTCAGGTTGTGTCACCTTGGAGAAAGCTTTCACAAAACATCACAGAGGAAATAGGCATAGATAAAACCTGTGAAGAAAATACAGTAGGATGTACATACACTTCTCCCACTCATTGTTTGCAATTTCACCGTTTTTGCCAGTGTTTGTAGGCAGACCTAAAAAACAAGCCACTGCATAACTGCAAAACATAACCCTGGGACTGAAGCTATTGAAGAGCTCATGACTCCACCTCCTCTCCTCAGCTTTACTTGCTGATGGAGAGTGCAATTCTACCATTGTCCAGGATTTTTATGCAAACTTCCCTGAACATCCATGTAGAAAAGCTTCAAGCCTGCTCCAGGGAATGCTTTATCAGCTGACACAATTACAGTGGGTAGCAGACTGGATGCTGCTCCAGTCCCCAGTGGACCCAGTGTCTTGCTGTGGCAGTGGAGCTCAAATCCCTTAACTCTAGTTCAGGAAAAATTGGGATGTAACGTGACTGTCCCACCTTTCAAAGAAATGTCCTCTCTCTCCCTCTGTGCTTGACTACACAATCATGAAAAAAGTCCCATTCAGTTCTCATGCTGAGAGTTCTTCACTTATGTAGACCAGGTTATAATAAAAAATGATGCCTAAACCCAAACATATTCCTTTTCAACTGTACACAGCTTGTTTGTTGTTTTGATGAGGACAGTAATTATGATGTTCTGTAGTGAATTCTCCATCTAAGAAAGATTTTTTATTTTGGTTTTGTTTTTTAGTACTTAATTTGAGAAAGGCCTCTGTTCTTTAACATATCTTAGATGATCACAATATCCTATTCTCACCTTGAAATCCAAAGTCTTGACTGAGGACTACACAATGCTGGCCTGGGACAAGACCATTTCTATCATCTTCTCCAATCTATCTTTTCCTAGATGCACATGCTAGAGCATATTTTCTTTCATTTGACACTCCTGCAAATTATGGAATTACCACCTCAACTCACAGGTTCCTGACAGCAACTGCAGGAGAAATAATAAGAAAATAATTGAAATCAATGTCATATGTGATTTTTTTATCAATCCAGCCCTAGGTGTGCAGGGATCTTATGCTCATCAAGTATATTCAAGTATGCATTTTAGAACTGCCACTTCACAGAGCTAATTTTCCTTGTCAAAGCCAGCAAAAGTAATTATACAATGTAAACATTTGATTCACTTTCATTGTGCAGACTGTATTTTTCTTAACCCCACATTCTTAAAAGCACCTTAATTTCAAAGGAAAGCATATGTATTTGCGTAAAGACTATGAAGTCAATTCTCTCCATTGGCGCAGTCTTGTTGCTCCCAGTGGCACTAATGGGAGTTAAGCATGTGCATCAAGGGGCTAGTATTCAACTGATGCCTTGAACTCACAAATTGTTTGCTAAGTCCACATCCCTGTACTCAGCTTCTTTGGTATATCTATGAAAGTGTGAAGAGGATTTTAATTAAAAAAACATATTTCTACCATTTGGTATTCAACCCTACATTTCAATCTAATGCACTATGTAAAGAGATTTATTTATGGAGCAGATACCCTCTGATGGAAGCTAAAAATTAGTCTTAAACTGACCGTATCCTGGTTCATATTACGGAAACCATTAGCTTGCATTATCACTGTGTTGCTGTGAAAAGGCTCTGGGGCTTTACAAGCATTCCCCGTGCTCCCCCCTGTCCCTCTGTGTCTCTTTGACATTGTGCCACCCCTTTGTTTAGAAATTAAAATATTCAGTGTTCCTTGCACTACATGCAAACAAATGAGCATTCATGCAACTCATACAAAATAATGGTGTTGACCTTGTTAATAGAAAGATATCCTACATCTAAGACTAACTTCCTATTGCTGTAGAGAACCACTAAATGCTTATCTGTATTATAGATATAAATATGAGAATAATTTAGGCAAACTTCTTCTTTTGCAAAAACTGTATTCCAGCCAACTGAAGCGATAGCAGATACTCATTTTCTGTGGTAAATGCTGTATCGTGCCTGTCACCTTTGTTTTCATCCTGTATTGATGCAGAAAGAGATTCAGGAAAACTAATATCTGTGGATGTTGTCCTGAGCCACCTGACTACAGTCAGCCTTGTGTGCTCTGCAACATCCCAGCAATGTAGAAGTGACTCCTGTATTCCCATTTAAAGAAAGATCAGATTCTAGGGTTCTTCCTGGAAATAGCCTGTTTTCTTGATTGCCTGGACTCTTCCACCTTGTAAGATTTATGCATGGATGAACAAGAGTCTATTTGCATTGAATATTCTGCAAGAAATCATCTATGAAGGATTGTGTAGAAGGGTTGTGCTGCTTCCAACCATATGCCAACTCAGTCTCTCTTCCTCACAAGAGCAGACTGTAATTTGAGTAATAACATCTTTTCCTCAATGAACAATTCTTTTTGTGGATGGAATTCAGACCAGTACAGAGGCCTCAAGAACTTAATTGGTACACAGGCCCTTTCCTATGGCTCTTCAAATAGTGCTGGATTTCACCCTTAATGAAGTACTGAGTGGGCTGTCTACGAGTCTCAGGGGAAAATGTATTGGTGTGCTCTGGCATTATTGCTCCCACTTTATGTAAACCCACTCCAGCTTGCTCCATGCTTCTGGCTTGATGCCTAGCTTTGCAGACAAATGTCAACCTGCCAAATATCTTCCATTTGCATTCCAGCCCATTTCAGAGACTATCCAAACCAAACAAGAAAAAAAAAATGAAAGAGGAGAGGCAGTGACTTGTCGAATTTCCTTCCTTGATCCCTTAGGGAAAGGGATTATTACTGAGTGTTGCTGCACAGGAACCACCGTGAAGAATATGTGAATGGGAGGGTGGGAAAGAGACAGAAAAAAATGCCTTTAAATCATAAAACTGTCAGTGAGCTCAAAAACATAGAGCAACATTTCAGTCTCAAAGATGAAGGAACTGTTGTACATGTTATGGTTTCTCAGGGATTTACTCAAGGCTGTACCTTTTTCTTTCTGCATTCATCAGGTAGCAGGCACAGTTTATGGTGGACAAATTAATAGATTCAGAGGAAAGTTTATTTCTTAATATATGAACATATAGTAATGTGTAGAGTATTAATCTGTGAATATGAAAGGGTTTTCAAGCATTGAGTACTATAAACTAGTAGCTGTACTGTTTCTGCTCGAGACAGGCTCATTAAAGTGTAATTCTCAGGAGAAACTAATTCACATGTTCTGAATAGTCCTCTTGAGCAGCTCAGCTGACTAGATAAGGAATTGAGGGAGACTAGTTTTCTAACTGAGATAGCTAGGGTTTACCACTGGGGAAATGAGCCAAAGAGCCTGACTCAACTTTCCAGTAGAAGGAGGAATAAATGTTATTGCAGGCCTGTGGCTGCATACATTATGTCTGACAACCAAATGCAAACAAAAGACATTTGTCAGGGTTTGGAGCTGGCACAGAGCACCATGCTGGATATCTCTGAATTAGACAAACTAGAGAATTGGACAGGTGTGGAGGTGAACCACTGATACATGCTATAGTTGTTTTCATGGATGGGCATTTGATAAGAAACAAAGATGTTAACCCTTGAAACGACCTTTTACACCTGGCTTGCATGTACAGGGAACTGCTTGTATGCAGGCAGCTGGAACTGCAGCTGGAAGCTGTAGCAGGCAGCAAGATAATCTGCCTCTGCCCTGCAATATATCCTACTTTGCATGTTAAAAAAAAAGAAGAATTGTGCCTAGATGCTTTTACTGTTGAGCTGATGGGATGGGGATCCAGTTTAAGTTGCTTTATGTTTCTGAAAACACAGTAATAACCAGAAAAGGAACTCCTGGGTGGATTTGGTCAATTCTTGTTAGTAGCTTTTAGTACACCCTCTGTAAAGCCTCAAAGGATCGTCTTCTAAAGGGGAATCTCACAACTTTGCCTCACAGGTAGGAGGCTGAGGGCCTGTGCAAATTTATCACTTAGTCCCTACCCACATGAAGCAGCTCCCTGTTAGTTACTGCCCTTTTTCAAACTTTACACTGATAATTAAAATATTACCATGGGGAAAAGACTTCATCACCTCAGACCACTGCAAGTAAAGATGATTATGTTATAAACTGACATCGCAGATGCTGAACAAAAGCCACATGCCACCAACAACTAAACAAACTGACTTCCTGCTTAAAAGCATCATAACACATGCATAATTAGCTAATTAAGCTACAAAATAAATAATTATGCAGTGTAAGAGTAAAAGGAGGAAAGAGAAAGGGGGTTAAAAGGTTACACACAGACATATTTTTTTCCTCTGGAAAGATGACTAAATCTTTCCACCCAAGAGCTCACTAGCTCTATTTGTGATTTTCATTTATGACTGCCTATTGAATGGTTGTTAATTACATGTATCCACTGGAAATGGCAGTGGCTGTTAGCTGTGATCTTTCTGGGTGATGAACAGTCTGCCTCGTCCACCCTCACTGCAGATTTTTTTCTTCCTTGAGAAATTGCACAAGAGCAGAGAAGTGCCTGGCTGTGCACGGGACGGCTGCTTGAGGTTCGCTCCTCCCCAGATTCCCTGGGTGGTCTTTGGCTGGTGACCCAGGGCAAGATTCGGGTGAGGACAGGGAGATTTTGAGTCCTGTGAGAGCACCTTTCCATCCCCCCTCACCTCAATGTTTCTCATGTTGGGATGAGGAGATCCCCCAGTGCCTCTATGTCTGGGCATGCCATCAAGTGTCAGTCCCAGGAAGCTCAGTGCCTTAATTCCCGCCTGTCTGGCTGGAGATCTACAGATGAGGTATTATTTCGTGTGTGGTCCCCTTAGGGGCTCTGTCTGCCAGGTGACCTCAGAGTGTACACAGCCACCAGAGGAGCGGTGCCACCAGTCCCACAGTGAACCCATAGCTTGGGACCAGGAGATTTTAGAGAGGTTTCCTGCTCCGACTGAGAGCCTTTGAACCCTCCTCACTAAAAACAGGGGAAGAGGGGTGGTGCTCTCCTCATCTTTGCTGTGGAAGCTGTTCCACTTTGCATCAAATAATTGCAGATTCGTTAGAAAGAGATAGGGAGACTGCAAGACCGAACATGACTCTCTGGCGGTTTGGGGCCCTCACCTGGAAGGCAAGGGCGCAGATGCAGGCTGCTATCCTTGTTCTAATAACTAAGTATTTTATCCAATGGCTGTTTAATATAAATCACGTAAACACATTGAAACAGAGACTGGAGCCCAGGTATCCTTCCTTCAGGGTGAGTGCCCTGACTAGTAGGATAGAGATTCATGCTCAGTCTTGCTTTCCCTCTTTGGCCAAATGAATCTCTAGATGTTTCTTGCAAAATGAAACTGATTTGGAAGGAGGGACTGAAGATTCCCACAGCAGCTTCCAAGTCAGGAGTGGCTGGCATGCAGAGATCCTCCAAAGATGGCAGCATCTCCCAGCTGAAGTCTGGGTGCTCTGACTGTCTTGCACAGGAACGGCCAAGCAGGTAAAAAAATCTGTGCGGGGAATCCCTGCTCTCTCCCTCTTCCCTTCAAAGGAAGTTTGCCTAATCTCAGAGGAAAGGTTGACTTTGACTTAAATCCAGCCATGTAAAGCTCTGAAGAGGATGAATCTGTGTTCCTAGCACTGCAGTTCCGGGGTGGGGACATCATATGAAGGCTGTGTCATTGGATGAGCAACAAGAAATGCACCCTTAAGCCACCAGATTCCGCAGAGATGATTTTGCCTTGCACAAACACCCCTTCATCTCCTTGTGCCTCAATTTCTCACGAACATATTTCTGCTAATGTTCATAAAGCCTGCTTATGTTGGTGTCTACCTCTCTTACAGTGAAGATATACATCTTCCAATTGTGCAAAGATTTCAATCAAAGATTTCTATGTATTTTCAGACTGATAATAATAATTAATAACAAAAAATTATCTCCTCAAAGTAAAATTCCTAGAAATAGGTAACAGAGGGCATGTTTGGTCATTTTCTTTCAATACAGGGCAGTACTCAAGCTTGAGCTAGGTTCAGTAAAAGAAGATCTGACCCTAAAGATTTGTTCGCTGAGCCATAATCACCAGCCTGAAGCTGCTAGCCTAAATCATCTTCTTCCAGCACTTATTTTGATTTGGCCTAAATGAATTGACTCTGTGGTAAATGGATGCATATAGAAACATAGGTTTCTCTTAATAAAATAGAGTACTAAAATATTATGGCAAAATGTTTGTCTGGGTGGTGAGATCATACTCTTGCCTAGATTCATTCACTTGAGTACTGGATGTTTTCTCGAATATCCCCTAGTGCATATCTGGCAAGATCTCAAAACATTCTTAACACAAATTGTCTTTGGTCAATAAATACCAGAACAGAAGTGTCCTAGAGAAGAAGATTTATGATATGAGCAATATAAACACACCCATAAATCAGAACAGGAACGCTTTCAGGTAGCACAGTCGGCATTTATGCAAATCACAGTAAAGGCAGAAATACACATATAGGACTTTTAACCAATGAGTGTCTCACATTAACTAAATAAAAACCAGATTTTTCTTAGGGAACAAAACACATGATCACAGCTACCTCAACTGTATTGTTTTATCTGTAGATAATAATTTGTTTCTTCCTTATTTTCCCTGAGTTGGTGAATTGGATGCTTCAGATTTGTAATCAGAATGTCAATAAGATTTCAAGGTATTTCAGTCTTAGTTCACTGCAAGTCTGCATTTTCTGAAGAGAAAACTAAACGATTGGCATTGGCAGTAGGTTGCCTGTTGCCCCATTCCTTTTTCCCCTGGGCTGCCTTAGCTATCCTAATCTGGCAGGTAGATTTAGAGCAGGGCAGACAGTGTGACCAGGTGTGTGTGGGGGTAGGTGAGCAGCAGAGTCATTACCAACAAAGGGAATTGGTGCTGGAAGGGACACAAGGCAATGCACGAGGTGTGTAGCGATTGGGCTGACTGTGGTTAGAAGCAATGCACGGAAACTCCGAGCAGAGCTCAGCAAACCATCAGGACACAAGGGAGATTAAAGCAGGTGTGCATATTAATGCATGAGACATAGGCAAAGGGGCCAGATAACTGCCTTTGCAGTTCCAGCAGCTCTCACAATCCCCTAATTCTTGTGCTATCACCATGTGATACATGATTTTGAAGCAGAATGGAGTCACATGACAGCCCTATATTTTACTGCTTGTGGGTAATTTTCTTGTCCTGTCAGAATCGAGTAACTTTGTCTTTGCTATCAATGTGTGGTCTAATGCATATATCATGTCAGTGCTGCACCAAGCTGACACACGCATTAGATGCACTGACAGTAAACAGGAAGTAATCCAAAGTCATTAGGCAGGAAAAATATAAAGAAGTCTGTAAGCTCTTATACTCCAAAGCTATCAGCAACTCCAAGATTTTTTTTTCCTTGTTGCTTCTCTATGATGAAGACTATGAATATACATATTAAAAAGCTTTGTTTTCAAAATCTGTAAAAGCAGAAACAGCTACAGATGCCGATGCTGAAAAAAGTAGGACCTAGGTGAATTCTCACTTTACTGAAGCTGGTGTCAAAACACCCATTGGCTGTCCTAAATTTGTTTCTGATTAATGACTTTACTTTTGAAAAGGATTAGAATCTTTTACTATCTCACTACAAATTCACATTTATCATCTTTTCTAGTACTCCATATTCTCCCTGTCTAGTAGCTTTTCACAGCTGGAAACTGAGTTCTAACTCTAAAACTGGTTATAAAGCTACTGCTGTTTTATCTGTAATCAACTATTTTTCTCCCCTTTCAGACCACTATATAACTGTACAATTTTAAACAATTGTCGCTGGAAGGTGCTCCAGCCCTGTAAATATCAAATTACCTGAAAATCCGTCTCTGTACCTCCTCCAGAATTAAGTAAATAGTCTTTAATTTGCCGAGAGCATGTCCTGGAAGGCATTCGTGAAAGCCATTGTGACAAGCTAACGGTGGATAAGTCCTATGGCATTTGAAGGAAGAAAGATGAGATGAGGAAAAGCAGTAATCTTCAGGCAAATAAAAGGTAGAAGATTTGGCTGTCCCTGTAGGCACTTTGGTGTGGCCTGTCACCACCAGATCTTTCAAAAGGTAGTTTAAAGAAAAAGATTCGGAAATCTTTAGACTCTTATTCAGGAACACTAAAATTAAGAGAGATTATTGCCCTACAGTTCTTTGAGGACAGAAAGATATTTATATGAGGAAAGACATCTTTTAACTTTGACAACACCATTATTAAATAGTGCCAAATCTTGTACCACATTTTAGACGGGCTAGGAGGTTTTTGTAAAATAAATTCACTTTCTTAGATCTTGATACCTTGGTAATCAAATCAATGCAACAGTAAGAGATGAAAGCATAAAACAAAGTAAACAAAAAGTTTAGAAATTAGGAAACACAGAACAAATTTTTCAAAGATCTAAATATCCATAATCCCTTACATTACCTAGAATTCCTTCAAAAGTTATTATTATTGTAAACGGACTTCCCTAGTCTGAAGATCTGAGTTTTAAAAGTCCATTGGATGCTTATTAAAGACACATTTTTTACACTGAAAACTCTCCTTTTTGTGTGCAAGAAGGTGTGGGAGTACATTTTGTGCTTGTGTATTTGAGACCTGGACTGAAAAATAGTCATGTGCTGCCAGCAATCCATGTGAGTTAGGTCAGATTTTTATCTCTTTGTACAGAGGCCATGTTTTAAATCTGGTAGTGCCTATTTCACGTGGTGGGGTAGGGTAATCAGATAGGGTATCTTTAATCTGTGATCTAATACATCTGCATGTAGGACATTTTCCATATTAGCAGCTTTTGTAAATGACCCTTTTTCTCTCTGGAACTTCTGAAGCCTGTCTTTTCTCATTCACACCATGTGTGCAAGAGAAGGTCAGGTAGAGACTATGGAAAGACCATCTGATAGTGGTGAATTTGAGGCAGTCTGGGCAGCAGCCCAGCCAAAAAACACAAGAAAATTAAATCAGAGTAAAACTTGTTTCCATTCCAGCCTTGGGCAAAGCACGTTGCCCATGGCTGAGATGAAGGATACCTTGTCTGCTGCAGGATGCCTGAAGCACTTGTGGAAACATATGGAGCAGGGGCAAGTTTTAGTATTCTCCCTAATGCTATGGTAGGACTTACAACTTACAGGTGAACTTGGGTGTTAATTTGAGGGTTGTGAAGTGGGTGTCCTCTTATCTGAAGTTCAGCCAAATCATCATGAGCTGGAAATTCCAGTGACTTTAAGCCCTCACAACATTCCTGCTATCATTTTACCACAGTGGACTACTTCAAAAAAACTAAAAATATCCAAAACACCCTTCAAATCCCACTGAACTCTGTTGGAGAAAAGGCCTGAGTGAATAAAAATGCTTTGGGTTAATTTCAAGGCATGGTATGATTCTCATTACAGTTAGGTCTGGGCAAACTGGTTCAAGTAAATGATCTTGTGTTTCCAGCTTTGCAAGCTTTTGGAAATACTTTAGCCTTTTTTTCCCCCTTTCCCTAAATTTAGTTAAAAAAAAAAAAAAAAAAAAAAAGAAGAATGAAGAAAAAAAGCTGTACTCATGGCTGGAGACACTTTCATGCCAACTTTCAGCCTGGAGCAAATTTTTCATGCCTGAGTTATAAAAACTTCAGAGAAATAAGTGCTGATATGTTAGGTAAACATCAGAAGACCTTGAACTACAATTTTGCAAGGGGTGTTGTGAACCTGACAGGACAAAAGATTAATCAGACAAAAGCCTCTTTTCGTAGCAGTTCATCTTAACAAGGCTGTGGTGTCTTTTGGTGGGTACGATACAGACATAGGAGACAGAACACCTCTCTTCTGCTCATGTTTCAGCTTGCTGAGTGACCTTTAGCAAAATTCAGTATCTGTGATATCCATTTTTGCAAAGATCCTTGGATAAAAAATTCTGTGTAGTTTTTAAATATTGGCGTGCATTAGCACGCAGATTTGCTCTCCAGGCCCATTCCCTTTTCAGACTTTTATACTGTGGAATTAATTACTCACAAAAGCATAAAATATATTTGGTTTTTCTGTGTGTTCCTCCTCCTCCCTGCCTTTCTTAGCTCTTATAAACTTTCTAAAAATATGCTGAGAGTGTAACTCATCCTGGGTATAATTCCAGAGATGAAGCTACTTAGGAAGCAATCTTGTAGAAACATAAGGTGAGTTCTGGATATTCTGAGTGTGGTGGTTGTAAGGGATTTTTGGAAAGGATTTTTTTTTCACTTGGTTCCTAAATTTTTCATCACTGATTCCTGAAGCAGACACACAGTGGTTAATGCAGATGGCATCTGCTATATGTCCAGAACATTAACTGCTGTGGTTATGTTTAGAAAAACTTGTCAGAAACACAATGTTTTAATCACTAATAAAGCCTGAGGAAAATCAAGAACATGAAGACCTTTGTAAATTGAAATTAATAATGTTTGTACAGCTACAGTTCTTTTCCAGGGGACTGGAATATTGCATAAGGATACAATACAAAAGAAAAGTTGAATGAAAACACTTAACCTGTAAGGACATTTTCTTCTTCTCTTTTCCTTCAGTTTATAGACTGTCACATCTGCTTGAATGTAGCAGGGAAACTGAACATCCATTTCTTTCTTTTTTTTTTTTTTTCAAAACAAATCTGAGGAATTAAAAGGCTCTCAGCCTTGCCTCTTATTTGGCTCTTGTTTTGTAAAATGGTCCTTTTGTACACCCACTAGAACAACCAACGTGCTCAATTAGAGGGGTGTAGGAGAGATTCACCCCTAAGAGTAAGGAAAGGAATAAAAGAGAGATGTATACACATCTGCTTTGTCTCGTTCACAACTATTAAGCATGTTAATAGTGGCTGATTTATTGTAAACATCAGTTTGCAGTTTATCAACGCAAAATTAAATTACTTTTTTCTTCCTTTGCTTATTTTTCATTCCTAAGAGACAAATGTAGCTAGATGACTCATTGATTTGCATTGATACTTTGTAACAAAAATGAATAAAATTGAGTGGCTTAAATAAAATACATTTAATGGCATTCAGAACAAAAAGAGTAAGACAAAATAAAAGTACACATGGTTAAGTAAACTAATTAACCATTTTCTGTGTATACTTAAATAATGAGCCATCTTTCACATTAAACAATTGGCTTTTCTCTAATTAACCAGAGCACTCAGAGTGTTCTTGGTGTGTGGGTTAACCACCATGTTTTTTAATTCTTCACTCTCCTCACACCATTTTATTTTTTCTCACTGAGGCAATTTAAACAGATATATGTATATATTTTATGATTACTTTACTGTTTCTCTTGCTAAAACACAACACTAAAAATGTTTCTTATTTTCAGAAATGGATACAGAGATGAGAAACATTGAAATATTACTATTAATTCCGATCAATTCCATCATGTTTTAGCAGCATGATGAAATGCATTAAGAAGAAATAATTGAGAAAATTAAGGAGTATTTGAAGGTTAATGCAACTTTGCTAACACAGAATTTGGTGGTGTTTTTTTGGATAATTACTCTCTTATTTTATACTGTAGTTTTTCAAAGGAAATTAAATGTTCAAATACACTTTCCCACTCCAGCATGTTCAAATATGGTAATAAAACTTATCCTGCAATCTAGATCAGTAGAGGTTGATGAGGGCAAGGAAATAGTGCCAGCAGCTTAGAACTTGAACAACATCAGAGCCAGGTGAAATCTCAACCTCACACTTTTCAAGTTTCTTTGTAAATCTGGAACCTCATGTTTGTGAGGTGGCAAGGGGATAGGCAGAAGACATTCCCATATTTTGATTAGGTGTCTTAGCTCAGACAATTATTTTATTATATTTTCAAGTTGAAGCTTATTCAAACTTACTTCCTACTCTGTTATTTTTGCCTCAGTCTAAATGGAATTTGGAATTGTTCAAGTCACAGTCTGAATGAAATCAAATAAACTTTATAGTTATATTTAGTCACAGACCTATCAAGCCTTTTTGAGTTAATGAACAAGAACTTCTGTCATTATCCATATAGTATTTTAGCTGATTAAGCCAGGACATTTCTTCTAATCACAGATTTCTTTCATATTGCCTCTTGTTGGCTAGATTGAGGCTTGCAAATGTTGCTAATCGAATGAACACTGGCAGTTCTCAATTTTTGACATTTCCAGAGCTCTTTCTCCAACTTCTGTGACATTTTGATATCTGAAATGCTATCCTGTCAACATCTTTAAATCAACACCTGATGTCAACAGAATTCAAATTCAATGTCTTCACTGGGCTTCCGTCAGAGTTGAAGTTGGCCCATGAACTTAAACAAAGGCTTGTATTAATGTATTCCTAAGAACTAATTTCAGTTACATGTTGCAGGATCAGGCAGTATGATGCGGCTGCCATTGCATGAACACAAGGATGACATGAAACCCATGCTTGTTCAACTTTTGTAGTTATTCTAAATTTCATGTAAAGTGGATTAATTGGAGAAATTATTCAGAAACAAACATGTTATGTAGAAATATTTTTGTTGTGTTCCATCTGATTGCATGCTCCACTGGTAACGCAAAAATTTTAATAGGTTTTAATTCACCCAATGAGTACAAAGACAAATTCTCCCCTTCCCTATGAAGTGCTGGTTTCCAGTTTTACACAAGAACATTGCTAAATACAGCACCTTATGGTTCATTTTTGTGTATCAGACATTAGCTCCTTCCACCATAATCTGAGATGAAAGGTACCACTATGAGGTCTAGCCGTGGGAGATCAATAAAGCACACTTTATATTAACAATAAACACCTTTCATTCTTTTCTCTATTCTTCTATTCTTTTATTGTTAACATAAATTTTGCTTGATCAAAAGCACAATATCAAAAGGCTTTCCTTTTGAGTCTCTGACACCAGTCATCCACAATATTCTCAACAAATGGAGTTTTGCAACACACTTTCGTACATTAAGCTGTATAGACCAAAAGACCAACGAAGTCCTTTGTCCCAGGAAGTGTTTTATAGGTGCAAATTCACGAAATACCTGCTATTTCTGCCCATTTAGTTCAGTGATTCTAAAAAAGCATTCACTTTGTGTCAGTCTGGGGATTTATCCAACGCAGTGTCCTTTCCCAAATGCTATCTGTAAGTGCAAATGCAAGGACATAGTAAGACATAGTAAACATATATGATCGTCCCCTGTCATTCTCCTCAAACATCCTTTTATGTTCTGTTAATAGGAATTCCTGAGCCTAATTTTGTTTGTCAGTTTAGAAACCCGCAGTTCTTCCACCTCTGGAACCCATGTGAGTATTTCTTAGCCTTTTCTTTTGTCAAGAAGCCCAACTGGGCTGCTATCTTCTGCATAAACATCTCTTTTTGTATGTTTAGAGTGTGGTTTCTTTAAAGATCCTTAGCACTTGAACTGGAAGATAAACACAGGTGTCTGGGCCTTACCCAGACTCCTCAGGCCTCTTGGGATTTTGTAGACCAGATAGAACGGTCCCCATCACCTCAGTCATTCCTGTACAGAAACAATTCCATGCTGAGATCCTTCAGACATATATCTGAAACTTTTCCTGTTATAATTTTTACTAGATGACATCTGAACTCTTTCTAGTCATAGAATGGCTAATCATGGATTTCTACTGTGATATGATGAGGATTTCTTTTGTCTTCTTCACTCTTAAGGATTCTGAATACTTCATTTACTTTTGTGATGACTGCTGACTTGATAGTTTTTATGGAAGAGTCTTTAGTATTTTAAAGATCAACTTTCTCCACTGAGTAGTAATGTTGTTAACATAAGACAAGTTTTCCCAGTGTGCTTCCCTTTATATCTATCTATATATATTGAATATTTTCACTCCAGCATTTACTGCATGTCATCCATGAATGTTGAACAGTGCTGTTTTCTACAGAATTTCACAGGTGATCTTCATCTACTACAAGAAAAGGTTGTTCATTCCTAACTTCTGCTTCATGTGTGTTTCAATATGTAAGTCCAAAAGTTTTAGTTAGTTTGTGGACCACTGAGGATTCTAAGGAAAAGTTTCTTGTGCATAAACATAAATTTCCAGTGAGAGTTTGATTCATCTTGGAGGATTTGTAGTGGGTTTCTAAACTGAATAAACTCAAAGCCATTCAAACCATTTTGATCAAGAGTCTTGTAAAATCTCAGCGAAGTTTTCAGCCTTTGCATCTGCTAAAGGACCAAAATAATTTTAACAATCTCAACTCCTATGTAGGCCCTTAAATAGACAATAGATTTACAAAGGTACTCAGTTCTTTGTAATTTCTGATGATAACATTCTGGCCAGTTTTGCAAATAAGTGTAACATCCCTTAATAATCCTTCATTTGATTACAATAAAATTAAAAATGGAACTATGTTTAAAGCCTGTTTTGCTTCATGGATGTTGCATTATTGGAATTTTGCTCTTAATATATGTTTGAGATACGTAGACTTTGGTGTTTTAATTAATTTCAGACAGAAAAAAGAATTAATTCTCAAAATTGTTTTGGGGTGGTTTTTATTTATTTCAGTAATTTTTAAATTAAAGAATCTAATTGCACATAGATTATTGTCTTTGGGTCAGGGTTGTCTCTTTGGATCTCTGTAAAATACTTGTCAGTATCCTGAGGTCTAAAATATTTGGGTCAATTATGGAGCCTAAGTAAAGAGACACTTTCTCGAATCATCTATTCTGCAAACTCAGGAAGGTGTCTTGAAAATAAAGCTATTCTTTCCTGTCTTCTCTCTTCTCCTCCTCCCTTAAGGGTAGCAAGGAGTTATGATATTACAGGTTATTAAAGTAATTATTTGGAAAGAAAAGTATTACTCTGAGCTGTAGAGGCCACATCCCAGGAACATTTTGTGAATTTTTTGTTGCCAGTTTGTGTGATTTAGTCGTTGTTTAAGAGCCCATCTCAACTTGTTCTATACTCTTTTAATAACTAAATAAGAAGGCATTGCTGATTAAAAATCAGAATTTGTTTGATATTTTTGCTGAGGAGGTAGAACAAGGTCTAACTTGATCTTGTTTTCTGGCTCCTTTTACTGAGTGACAGTGATATCCATAATCACACAAACTGGATGCATTTCCCAATAAAATGACAAATTGAGCTATATAATGCAAATACTCAACAGACTCTGAAATAATGGATGTGCTACCACTTGCTTGGGCTTCAGGATCTTTTGTTTAATTTTCTGACATTCCTGAGGACTAAAAGATGACACAGACCACTCAGCTGCATACCTTTTCTAATTGATGCAGTAATGTTAACTTTTTTATGGTGTGATATTTTGATGCTGGCAGAATTGTGGAAGAGAAACTCAGTATTTAGAATATAAGCACGCTCTTCTTCCTTTTGCCTTTTCTGTGCTGGGTAAAACTGTTATGAGTTCAACACCATGACTGCCAGACATGCTCGTCCCTAGAAAGAAAATAATGTGTTCCCTCTTACTGTCTTTCTCTTTCCTGTAACTCTGTAGATATCTTCCTTGGCAGAATATCACATTCATATCTGCTGTTATAGAGACAATCATTTCAGTGACATCAGTGGATTTGTGTCCACTAGACCAAGACCCTCAGTTGACCAGAAGGCTCCAAATTGCATAGCTCACACACTAAATGTGTAAAGGAAATGCAGAAGATCTTGCAAAGCTATAAAAATTTTAAATTACATGTGTATGATGTTAACATGACAGACATCAAGGAAAACAACTGTCTTTATATTCTAGTTTGTGCTAGAACAATTTTAAAGGTAAATGCACATAAAGAAGGGGTGTATTTCCAGAACGTGGAGGAATTCAACATTCTTCATTCAAGGTACGTGAGATTTGCTCTGTCATGTACTTTAGAGAGTTGCTCAAATTGGTATCAACAGCAACCAGCTGCTGTGAACACTAAAACCTTGCATACAGAAAGGTATACAGCTGGGGATGGGGAAGCAAGGGAGAAGCAGGTTGAGCCCTTATAGCTGTGCCTGTGCTAGCCACTTCAGAGATCCTTTCTGAATCCATAGCCCCATTGCTGCTCCAGCATTCATTTTTCATCAACTTCAAATCCACAGTTGTCAGTGCAGCCCTCAATATGTTCTGTTTAAATTCTCACCGAATCTCCATGGGTTCCTCTGTCTCTTCACACTGAGAGAGACAAGAGAGAGAGAGAGCAGCAAAGTGGTTAGAAATCTTCTGCCAAACACAGATGGTATCCTGATTGCTCTTTCAGCCTACCTGTGTCTGTCTGTGAAGCTGTGGATGTTGTGGACATGTGTGTGAAGAATTTCCAACACTCTCAGATCATTCACCCAAAGGAGAATTTCCATGTGAGTTTTAATATTTGCCACATTAGTCAGCCTTGAGAAACCAATATGGCTATTTAGGGTTTATCTCTGTAAAATGTGTCTGTGTGTGAATGCGCTTAAAAGAAGAGAGAAGTAGAGGAGAAGAACAGGAAGACTCCAAAATTACACAGCAGTCTGCTTTTAAAAAGTACTGACAAATGCTTTTGCTTGCACAGTGTAGGCAGTCTGTGAAAAATCCCAAAAGCCATGGAAGAAAACCACACTGGCTTTACCTCATGGTATCTCAGCATGCTCAGCTATTTGTCCTTCTCTTCCTCAGGATACAGGCACAGTGTGGGACACAATTGCATTGTGGCAGTTTAACAAGTCAGTGCCTCTCAGCTGACTTGTAACCAACCGTGCGGGCTCTCTTCAGCTGCCCCATTTGTGAGATAAAATGCATTAGCTTAAATTCACATACAGTAGATTTCCCTTCCAAGACACATCTTTAAATGGGTTTTGGCATACCTGGCAAAGCAAGCTGGTATCCTCTTCTCAGCACAGAACACATCCAGCCCAGCAGAGGAAAGGGAAAGCTTCCTCCTTGCAAGATAATTAATCAACCTACCAACAATGCACTTAACATTTGGAGGAAAAAATCTTTGCCCAACTCCTATAGGTAATAATTTTGTAGAATGAAGCATGAGATTTGATTATCCTCATTATCTTAGTTCAGATAGCTCCAAAAGTTGCTAATTGTCATGAAACATAGAGCTCTTTAAAAAATCCAGTTATGGTATTTGACTTACTGACCTATTCTGGCATTAAATTACACAATATGCCAATTCACAGAGAAAATTCAAGTCCTTTTTTTCCTCTGTGCTTAAAAGGAAGGAGCTTTGGATGTCCTACCTTTTTTTTTTNAGCATTATTTCTTCTGGTTTTCTTTTTTTTTTTTTTTTTTTTTTTTTTTTGGTGAGGCATGACAAAGAGAAGTGTTAGTTTTCACTAATACCATTCACATACCTTAATTTTTCAACCTTGCCTATTCTACTTATTCTATTTTCCACGCAAAATTCTGAAGGGGTCATTGAAGGGTTTGGGATCTTGATAATAATTTCTCAATGAACTTCCTAAATAAGGATGTTCTGAGAGCCCCATGTTGGATCTGACTAAAAAGTGAATATATTAATAGAAAGAGGTACATCTCTGTGTAACATGTAAAGGCAACGGGGCTCTTACAGTTTCGTTTCTCTTTAGTCATTGCAGATCAGACCAGAATAAAGGGACAAGAAACTATTTTCTTTCTGGTACTCTGGTTATGGGTGGTACTTTTCCATATCACTAACTAGCAGACTAATTAATTTATATGGTCTTTAGAATTCTGCCATGGAAATAGCACACATGGTAAAAGTTTTAGGTCACCAACTCATACAGCACTCCATGTTCCTGCTCTCTTCTATTCCTATCTTCTCTCACTCTCATGTGCTTTATGACAGAGGGGTTTTATGTCATGTTTTCACACACCTTTTATTCATTGATTCATTCCTTTCTTTTTTTTTTTTTTTTTTTTTTTTTTCCCCAATTGGGTGCTTTCACGGTTGGTTTTCCACACGG
>VYXF01011206.1:196361-221693 GCA_013397295.1 Polioptila caerulea
TTTTTTTTTTTCCACAATTGAGAGCTTCACAGGATGGTTGTCACAGCTGCAATTCTTGCTTGGCAGCATTTAAATGCATGCTAAACAAAAGTCTTTGTCTTGCCCATCTCAAATATAGGCAAGTTAGTTGATAAATAGCCTTATGCCACCCCAGGGTGTGATTATACTTTGAGATAGCACCACCCGTAGGATGGGTGAAGGCCCTTTGATTTTGGCCCTGTGTCTAATCATGTGTTTTAACTCTTTCCAAGTGCTGTGTTTCTGTTGATCTCAGCAATTCTGTGCATGTTACAACTGATATGGTTAGTGATATACCCGATAGTGTAGCTGGCATCAGTGAAGGAAGCCATTTGGTTGGCCGAGACAGAGCTGCACCAAGACTGCAGCCATCATTGAGTTAATATGCCAGACTACTGGCAACCTTTTCCACTGCCTCCCTATGTTGTTCTCTGCAGACAATTATTGTGGTTGAGAGTCAAGATAGCCCAATCCATAGGTTTTGGTTCTTGTTAACCATAATGCTCTTGGTTTCACCTGGGCATGTACTTATCAACTTTTTTGTCTCCTTTGTGCCTCACAGAAAGAGACACGTAGTGTCCCCTGTATGCAAGTTCTGTTGTGTTCCATTTTTCAGTGGAATTTTCATAGATTTCTGGTGTTGGTCTTCAGCACTTCTTTGAGAGCCGCAGGCACTTTAGTAAGTGGGCACTATTCTTCCTACAGCTTTTACTTGTTTCAGTTCAGACATTGAAAAGTTGATTTAATATTAGAATGAGACAACTTAACAAAATTCTACTATTGACTCCCGGCATAGTATGGTAAAGCTTGCACTCGCAGTTTTTGTGCTTCCCATCTATGCTAATATACATTTACACAAGACTGATAGAGGAAAGTTGCTTAATGTCAATTACATTTACATTGGCTTTAAGTCAGCTTTATACTATCAGAAAAGAGAATAAAAAATTCCAAAACATTTAAAACCATAAATGCTCACAGAAAGTAACGAGTCTTGATTTCCCTATGTTTTCAGTAGTATAAATACGGAATAAGTTTGTTAAAATAGTTGGGATTATTTTCATTAATACTGTAGCTTTACTATACAGCTCGGAAGCACTGTATACTTATGCTACAAATGCAGTAAGAAAGGGGCAATAGTTTGAGGTTCAGAGGACCTACATGGGTGCAAGACAGAGGAGGTTGATGCATGCAGGGACTATACCCAGCTGTCAGTGTCTGCAGGACTTGGTTCTTTGATTGTAAAATAAGGAAACACGTTTTTCTGGAATTTTGCCTGGCTGTATCTTTATACAATATTCACTTCTCAATAAGCCGAATTAGGTAAAAATGTTTAACTGAAATATAGACCACTCACTTTTACTACTCACCCATATCCTTATCCTGTAAACTTTGGGCTCCCAAAATTATAGATGTTAGATGATTAAATGCTTTTACATGTAAAAACAAAACAAAAACAAAACAAACCAACTTTCAGATGTATTCTCGTTGCAACTCATTTGGATTGCATAATATGAATGAAACAGTCTGGCTGCTTAAAAAGGACTAATTTTCTAGGTATGAGGGGGAAAGAGCTCTTAAAGATGTTCCCACAGATATCTAAATGGGAAGGAAGTTGAGATCCCTTTATCCCATTTGCTTTCATTGAATGCTCCAGAAAAGACATTTTCTAGCTGGGAGCAAGGTGTAGGTTTAGGATGTAAGGAAATCCTGGAGTGTATTCACAGAGAAGGAAATATTATTTATAAAAGCCTCATTATTACATCTTAATTATTTATGTTTCAAAAAATGAATAATATATATTCTGAGTGCTTGCTAATTATTAAATGACAGAAGTAACTCCACATTTCAACTAGCTTGCCTTTCTTGGCAGCAACTTCAAATGAAGAAACAAGCAAAGCTCCAGCACATTGCTCAAGACTTCTAAGAGCTCTAGTTTTTCATAATGGCCTGGTGAGGAGAATGACTTTCAAACAGGAAAATGAAAATTCCACATTATTTTGGAGCACAAAGGCCTTCTAGGGCACTGGGTCATTTAGGGTGAACACTCTGCAAACCTCCCTTTTACTTTCTCTAAGTGAAAATGTCAGTGACATTACTTATAGAGGTGACATTAATGTTCTTTATATCAGCACTGTTTCAGACACAGAAAAATATCCAAAGACCTTATTCTCAGAAACAATGTTTACACTGTAGCGCCAAATTTATGAGCTTTGGCCAGCCAATACTTGCTGCTGACATCTTCAATTTAATGGGAAATACAAATATTGTGCCCAGGAGAGAATGAAAAATATCAGAACTAAACTTTACAGTAAACCTACATTTTCATCATTTGAATGGGAAAAAAGCAAAGCCTGCCAGCTAAGGTTCATGCTATGAATTCTTCTTACTCACCTCCTATTCTCTGAGAAAGGAGGTTTATTGAGTTGTTGATCATATCCTCCAGTATCACCTCGATAATCCTTCTCTGAGAAAACATTTCTGTAATTGACATAGTTCTCGGTATGATTCTTCATGAAAATTATGTGGCAAATAGTAGTCTTTTTTTTTGTGAAAACTTCTACAAACTTCAGTAAGTGGTCATTGGTCTTACTAATGATGGAAATTTGTTTTTTCTCTCTCTCAGCAGAAATGTGAGGCTTACTGGCCATGGACAGTAACACCAGAAACCTTACCAGAGCTTCCGTTTATCAGGCAGGAAAGGTGCAGATCTCAGGGACGCCTCCTGATTCTGCTTCCAGCTGCAGGCATGATTAAAGCCTGGTGGTATTTGAGACTGCTGTAGATTGAGAGAACAGCCAAGCCAAGCCTAGAGGCTTCTTTCTCTGCCTGGAGTTTATCAATTAACTTGAAGCTTTTTATGTTTCAGCTCTAGCTGGAAGCTTCATTTGAACTTCCTCCACAGACTTTAATTTCCATTTGATCTTAGAGAGACACCATCAAATAGTTTGGGTTCTGTAAAGCTGAGAGATAACTTTATTGCTGTGTTTCATACCAAACCTGAAGAAAACATTCAGTGATTGCTGAAACATGATATTCACAGAGCTCTTTAAAACCACAATAGAGCTATGATTATTTAGGTACTTAAATGATGACTTTTTTTAGTGGCAAGGTGGTGTACCTATTGAGGACAAATCCAGGTTAGATGCCAGGGAAGAGAGGGATTGCAAAGTTTCCCATTTCCGATAATTATTTTCTTACTGCCTTTGCTATCTGTTTTATTACATGTGGACGAGAAACCATGCACAGTGAACAAAGCTTTTTTTTTTTTTTTTTTTTTTTTAAAAAGAAAAGTCTTCATTTAGAGTAACCATTCTTCTTTTGTGTGGAAAAGTTCTTGGGATGNCATGTGCAATTGTACTTAAATGGATTTTTTTCTCTACTCTGGATAGGCTTCTAGGTCTTACAACAATCCTCAACCAAATTCTGAAAGAGACATAACTTTTGTATGCCACATGTGGCAGTACTAGCAAAGTAAAGGCGTATACTGAAAACTTGGGATGGAGTTGTAGACAATTAACAGGCTGGCTGCAAAGTCCAGCAGAGCCTTTGAGAAATTCTAGTCACGCACATAAACTGAATTATGCAGGTCTTGTCAACAACTGCCTCAGAAGCATATTACTGGTGAGGAGGTATAAGGGAGGATAAAAGTATGTGTTCATCCTTTTAGAAAAAGGGAAAAGGAGTCTTTTATACAATGTTTGAGAACTGCTTGTAGGGGTCAGAACATTTGTAATCCCGTGTCAAACCTAAGACAAAAGACATTTGACTGAGAGGATAAACAGATGTAAATACCTAAATGGCAGTTGTTGGCATCTGTCCAAAGGTTATGGTTGTTCTCCCAAAGGTTGAGCTAGTTAGACAATTAAAACAATGTCTTCTTTTTTTTTTTTTTTTGTGTCTATTTCCAACCTCTCTCTCCTTCTTTTAAAGTATTTATATTTTGTAAGACAATGTGTATAAAAGAGAAAAGTAAATAAAGACATCTTAATTTTCTAAAGATCAAAATAAGGAGATTAAACTACATTCCAGCATGTCTGAATCTATGTCCTCTCACAACCTTTTATGAAGGAGACCACAATTGTTGCCAGAAGAACAAAACAACAAAAATCCAAAACCAAAACCAAAAGACAACCTGTGTGTCTTTATGAAGCACTGAAATAGGCCCAGAGATCTATAGCAGATTTCTAGATATATGTCTGACTCTGATCTCTCTACATACTAGCTTAAATCAAGAGGAACTCCTGACTTGTGAGAAGTTAATATAAGATCAAAATCAGAACTTTGTACTTCATTAAGGTCATGACCAAGATATTTATTGTGGTTTGAGAACAGACAAGATTAAACCGCTACAATGCCAATAGTTGTTCATTGTGTGGGATTGTTGGGGAAGGAATTTAAAAGAAGTCGTTACAAACTGGCTCCTCCCTCCCATATATTTTGTTTATATTTCAAGGCAAATGAACACACAGTATTTTGTAACTGATGGAGTAAGTCTTGTGTTTGATATAGCTTAGAGGTCTATAGGTGTAGCACCAGAGCATTGATAGCAGAAGTTCTTGTAATTTTCCTTGCTGAGATGAGTGATTATACAGCTACTGGTCCATATCTGGTTGCCACTACGTTTATGTCTCCACAGTTAAATACTAATTCCTTATCAAAATGACAACATGCATACTGATTTGCCTGCTGAAAATGAGGCAGTGTACAAATAAAAAAGCAAATTATAAATAGATAAGTAAAGCCCATATGCAATTTCTCTGTTCTTCCCTGCAAAGCCATTGGACTCAGCTAAGGGTGGGTTTGTAGGCAGTGGTGGGCTGGCAGAGGATAGTGTCACTCGGTTGTCTGTGGGCTAATCTGTGTTGCTGCCCCTTTCCCTGGTGGTAAAGCAGCTTCCAAGGACATGTTGATACTTTTAGAATCTGACATTTAAAACGAATTGTACATTGAATGTGCTAACTACTAGATAGACTTCCATGTGGCTGTTTTGAATTAGATATTTGGTTTCCACATCATTGTTAAGGTGTCTTTTATGCTAAAAATACTTCCAAAGCCTAAATATGAAAATTAATAAAAAATATAGGGGGATAAGTATTCCTTCTTGAAATACACTTTTTCTTGTTTTTTGCTAATTTCTTTGCATTTGCCTTTGGAGGAAAAAAAAATTCTGTTTCCACATATACAACAGGAGAACTATTTAAGGAAAGTACTTTACTTTAATTAATACTTTGCAACTGCATTCTTTATCGGAGATTGAACACAGGTTTGGGACAGAGATATACCCATTTTTAATTCAGATCTGATACTGTTTCCTCCATAAGGTACCGAACTGCTAACGTTAGTTAATTAGGACTTTGGGGCCTTATTTTCAAAGATGGTTGATAAAAAGCAATAAATGTTTATCTTCAGCTTGATTCTGCAAAGCTTTGCCTCCAACAAAGTGGGCAGTTTTTGGTAAATTGCAAGTGCCAAATGCTTGTATTGGTAATTCTTTTAAGAGTAAATTAAGCAATGTATTTTCACTAGCTGTATGCTTTTAAATACGTACCTACCTATTTTTAGCAATTTTGGGGGGATTACTACTGTTGTTTTCCAGTGAAGAAGGAAGTGGGCTTTTTAATATATAAATAAAAAACACTTGAGAAAATTTAAAATCCTGCTCTTCATGAAAAAGGTTTTTACCCTTTTTTTACTTACCTGAATTTGAACACAATTCAATAGGAATAATAGATAGGGCACATTTGGTCACTCAGGCTTCAGTTTTCAGCCTAGCCCCAAATATCAGCAATATTCTTCTTCAGTTTGCTTCTAAAAAGTTCCTTATATATATATAATTTCTTGTGCAATTTATTATTTTGCACACAGGGATTTGGAAATACATCAGAGTAAAAAGGGGAGTAGTTGCATCTACTCTAAGCAGCAAAGGACTGCCATGCACTGCCTGACAGAATATTTGATTTCACTAGTCTAGTTCTGCAACCCTGTGCAAGTCATGTAAAACTATTTGTAAACTACAGATAGTGATGTATATTTGCAAATGTTCTGTGGGAAGCTTGATCAGTTAATATTGTAAAGCATTTGAGATAGTTAAGGAGACAGCATTGCACTTTATCGCACACTTACTACCATTGTAATCTTTTATTTGCTCACTTTGCATGGGTGTAAATTAATGCTCGATGTGTGAGCCCTAAGCTTTTTCCATTCAGGCTCTTCTAATATCCTCTCACTGCCTGGACCAAAAGGTCATTCAGTACAGCTATCAGGAAAGTTTTCCCATTATCCTAAACTGTCTATTTAATGATTGCTGTTCTCAAGTCCTGTGAATAGCTGCTAGTGATACAGAGCTTCAATCTTTTGCTAACTTTCACCCACACACTTCTGATCTTTCTGTTTTCTTGGGTCTTTTAACAACTGTCATAAACTAGACCAGCCTTTAGCTGTTCTCTGCTGTGTCAAGAGGCTCACCTTAAGCTCAGGGGTTACAGAATCACAGAGAAAGAGATGGGGTGGTGGTAACTTATTCAATTTTTGCAGCTCCCCCCCAAAACCAGGGAGTATTCATGTCAGCTGAAACTGAGCCCATGGTGCATGGACACTGCTAATGTTGCAAACACTCCCATAATTCAACTATTACAAGTAGTAGTAGTAGTAAAATAATCTTATCTTCAACTCATCAGAGCTTTTTTAATTGAATTTTACTTAACATGAGTGTTGAAAGAGCCAGGCTCAACATGCAACCTTGACTTTGAAACCTCTGGCATTTTGTGGGTGTTAGTCACATCCTTAAAATTACAGTAATATAGTTTTTGTGGCTTAATATTTACATATTTTTATTGCTGTCTGAAAGATAAATGGGAAGAGGATGATCAGAGGAGAAGCCTGGAGCAGGATTTTAATATGTTGAATTAAAAAAATAGATAGAGATATATTTATATATATGGGAATGTGAACTTAAGGTTGCATAGGTAAATTAAAGACATTAAAAGACACAAAAGCAATGGCTGGCAAAGCAACATTTAGCTGGCATAGAGAAGTTCATTCTATTTTATGGAGTGTGTGTAGTGGCACATTTGAAACTGAGGGAAAAATACTCTGGATTTCAGACAGCTGAATTAACATTACCAAAGGAGTCAAAAGGAGTCAGTCTTTACATCTTTATTGTAACTTTGTTGCTGTAACATTTAAAACAAAAGGCCAAATTGGAAACTTTTACTTCCCAGAGTTCCTCTGATGTTTACTTGAATTTACGTGAATACTTCTAAACAAGGAACTGAATTACATCTAAGTGTAATTTTTCCACCTATTTTCTGACTGAGTTGTACAACCCATCTCATTTTTAAACACCTTGAGGCACATTGTTAACATCTCCAACACTGGAGATTGTGCATTGCAAAAATGAGGTGTTGGTTCACAAACTCTCTTCCCTGATGGACTGTGAGCTTGGGAGAAAGGTTCAGTGACAGCAAATGAGAATTCCTGTCAAATTCCTTCCACTCCTTCCCCTCCAACAGCTTTTGACCCCCTGTACCTGAGAATGGAGGATTGCCCTTTATGACAACGTTAATATCATGGGTGAGTCATGGGAGAATGGCAAATGGTGACTTCTGCAGGGAAGGAAGCATGTGTCCTTGCAGGCACCTCCAGGTGCTTTTTCAGCTCTTTTACCTTGTATATAAGAGTAGACACCATTCACAGGGCACATTGCAGTGCATGCCATGTGGGTATTTTTGGGTTTTGAAATTAGCAGAATGTAGAACAGGATAAAGAAAGGCAAGGCAAACATTCAGACAAACATGATTCAGAGAATCATGTACCAAGACCTTAAGCACTTCTCACCTCAACAGACAAAAAACAAGAGGTTCATTGGTAAGGACTGAATAAGAAAAGCAAGAAGAACATGTTCTTCTAGGAAATTGGAAATTACACATTCTTACTCCCTTATCTTGGGGTAATATTCAGGCTTTATTAAGAGATGCAGTAGAATGGTATAAATCTGAATTCGTCTGTGGTGAGTGCAAAGGATATTTTGTTTTTCAGAAGGAACAGAGGAAGAAAGTGCTGATGCACGAGTTCCCAAAGGGACTTGAAGATAGCTGAAGGCACAGGACTCCATCATATCTGTAGTCTTTAAATGTGTTTTAATGAAGAAGAAAAAAATTTTATAGAGAGGGGAAGGAGAGAGCACATGCTTTCTCTGACATCAATGCCCCTGTGAAGTTTATGAAGCTCAAGTTGAACAGTGAGTTCAAGTGCAACCAAGGAGTGCTCAGAAAGAGGAGATCTGTCTCAGTAAGGCTGGCACCTCAGATATATACAGCTATTGACTTTTTGTTCATCTCATGGGAGTGGCCCCTAATGCAACTAAGACAGCAGACTTATTTTGAGGAACAAAATAATTTTGAAATTGTTTTCAAAATTATGGGAAAAAAAAGCATGCTTTTTTTCCCTCTATTTTGATATGTTTTGAAATGACAAAATTATCTGACTCAAGCTTTCAAGGACGTGGGGAAAAACAAACCCAACATATTTACATCTCTTTTGGACCCAGTCCAAATAGAGTACTGACTAGTGAGAGCATGTGAAAATGGGTTATTATATTGGAAATCAGATTAGTGTTTTAGCTCTCATGTTTTCTTAGGGAAAACAGTGATATGACACAGGAACATAGATGCTGACTATATTCATTACAGTAAGTATTGTAAGTGTCCTGTGGGAGATCATTCCAAGCCAAAAATCAATTAGTTTAGTCCAAAAGGGGGAAAAAGAAGTGTTCTTATCTCTCTCTTTTAAGAGAGGGTACTTCAGGTATTTCAGAAAGAAGGCTGTTATTAATTTGGGTTGTTTCCCAAAGGAGTGCTAGGTTGTTGTGGAGCCAAAATTCATGTTAGGACACATGCTTTAAATTAATTGTTTGTGTGAGAGTAGATGGCTGCAGGTCAGGGTTGCCTGTTTAGTCTGGGAAAAGTACACAGGAGAACTTAACAGGGGAAATAAGAAAAAAGGGAGGCTTTATCCTCCAGTGCTGAGTTTGGAATAACCAGTTCTAGGTGAAGCTGTAGGCTGAATCCAGTGAGCAACTGGGTGGAGGGTTTGAGTCCTTGAAAGCCAACCTCAGCATTCCAGTGAAAAAAAAGCCCCATTTGTGTGAGGAGATGATTATCTTCCTGACTCTGAGCACCTCCTGAAACCAGTGGGAGCTGACAGTGCATACAGCCCAGGCACAGAGATGCTCCTTTCCCTGTTTCAGGATTTGGAATAACTTTGGGACTTCCTTAATAAACTCTAGTAAATTTTGCTCGCTAAAAAAGACCTCAATAAAGCAAATATTCTAAGGAGCAAATGAAAAAAGTTTTGTTTGCAAGGTATATCACCTTATTTAATTGCTGTTTGCTACAAGTGAGATCNCTTGCAAGGTATACCACCTTATTTAATGTAGGTTTTCAGCCTTCAACTTGCTGTTTGCTACAAGTGAGATCAAGCTGATTGGTTGTTTTCTCAGCCTACAAATCCTTTCTCTGTTTTTTTTTTTTTTTTAGAACTTTATAGGCTTCATTCTAAAGGCTCCTTGTGCCACAAATGCTGTGCAGAAATGCATCTTGCCAGTTCTCAGCAAATGGATAACACTAAATGTAAAGCACAAATTTAGGACTGAATTGTAATAAATGCAATCCTGATTCATACAAAGGCATATTCAACAGTTTACTGAATTTAACTGGAGGATTTGTGCAATAAGACAGTAGGCCCCAAAGTGAGAGAAGTGTCACAATTTGGTTCTTAATATAGTATAAAGCAATTTTAGTACAAATTGTGAAAAATATATAATCCTTTAATATCTAATTGTCACGTGTTTCAGGAAGAACAAAAAATCCCCTGATGTATTTGTGTCTTTATAAGAGAACTTGTATCTTGGCTAGAAAAAACCTGTTATGTCTTAGAACTGCTTTCTGACCAAGTGGGGACTTATGGAATCAACCATTTGTAAGCAAATATGCCAGCTTTTTTTTTTGCCACATAACGCACTGATACACACAGTGTTGAAAGAGATGCTCCCATGAATCTCTTGGATTTATTTGCAAGCAAATTTCACCTTTTTTAGTGATTCTGTGAAATCCAAGTGTCATTTTGAGACTCAGCAGCCATTATAAGCTAGAAGGGCTGAATGCTGAAAGTCTGTAACAATATTTTTCCCTAAATTGAAAATGTCTATGACCGTTTGGAAATTATGTTGCTCACCTGGATGAATATGGGCTCTCATCAGACGCACAGTTCACATTAAGTCTCAGTATTACACTGACATATGTCTGCAGTTCATTGTGAGAGAACATTATTCTTGACCCAACCTGGTCAAGGTTGATAATACAGAGGCAGAAACTTTAAATCTGTTGGCAGATCTGCTTCAGCCTATTGTCTATCTCTGAGCACACTACAGTGCTTCTGTTCCCATCTTCATCCTTTGTCTGCATATATAGGCTAAAAAATCTTTGAGACAAGAACTTTCCCACTGTGTTTGCAAAGGAGATCTGATCTCACTTAGGTCCCTAAGGCATTGCTAAAGTAAAAATAATAAGAGTTATTGCATTCAAAATTGGCAAAGGAAAGAATATTTCTTTATTTTCAGAGATTGAATAAGTTGCTGCATTACATCCATAGCTCCTCCTTTTTTTTTTTCAGGCTATCCATTTTTCTCTTAATCAAGTCTTTGCATATTGCTTCCCTTACTCAGTGAATAAGGGATCGAATGCTTACTGTGATGCCAGCTGAAGTCCACAACACGTGCAAAAGCTCAGGGATGTTTTATGGTTTAGAATTTTTATTTAGAAATTCAGAAGTTTACATTTTTAAAGTTGGAAATTGACCACTATGTGATTATTTAGTAAATATATAATTCTAAGTTTTGTGGCTTTCATGGTTTATTTGATTGTTTAAAAAATTCCCAACATGAGAGTATTTTCAATTGAAAATTGAGGCAAATTTTATGTTTGTTTCAAGTATGCTGTGCTTTTAAGATGCAATGCTGTAAGAGCTAAAAGTAATTTTTTAAGATAAAATAAATATCTCTATGTCCTAAACAGTGCACAGATAGGAAGAATTATGTATGAATAAAGAGAATTGGTAGATGATATTTGGAGCTGTGAGACATCACAGATTTGGGAAAAGAGACGTGGTGTGGCTTAGCAACCTATGTTATTTTTCATAACGAAGAATTACAGAAATATGAGTTAATAAGAGCTAAGTTAATTGATAAGGTACTTTATAGGGTATCTGGTAGTGGGCTATGTTCCTACAAAAGCATTATGGTAAGTATCATGTAGTGAGAATGACTGGTTTTCACTTAGTTGCTCATATTTTCTATTTTTTTACTATTATTTTAATCTAATCTAATTATTTACAACAAATTTAGTAAATTTGTGTTATAAAAGGGAATATTCTGGGATTTTTTATTAAGAGATGAGTGGTTTAATTTCAAAAGCTTGATTTTACAATTTAGGTGATTGCATACAATTAAAATTTTTCTTTGTTTGCCCTCTGGGACACTTTGTACAATTGCCAAAAAAGAAAGATATTTAATGATTAATTTTTGTGTATGACACATCTCTTGCAATGTATGAAAATTTTGGGTGATTGGGGATGCACATTCTGACAGATGATTCCTCTCCTCTCCTCTCCTCTCCTCTCCTCTCCTCTCCTCTCTTGCCTCCATGCTGTTAAACTTCTGTAAACTTATTTGAATTTATTTATGACCTTGGTAGTCAAGGGTCTGATCTTAGTTTTTGACCTACCATTGAAACACACTTTTAAACAAAATAAACACTGGTTGAGAGAAAGCAGATGTCGATCACTCAGCTAAAGGATAGATTTTTCACAATGAAATAAGAAAAACGAGGATTATCACTAACTGAATCTGTCAGTCTGGAGAAGAAGTTGCATATTCCAACAATGAAAAACAAATTAATAAAGTGTCAACACAATCTAAAATGAAGTAGTATGAAAAAATGCTGAATCTACTTATCAGGAGCTGGCCATGAAAGCAGGATAAGTTTTTTGTGTCCTGGTCCTGAAGTAGTCTCTGAGCTTATACAGAACTATTCACAAAGGCAGTTTCTTCTCTGACAGAGATGGGACAGGTAAAACAGACCTTTACTTCAATGATGCAATATTTATTTAGCAATACATAGAAAACGGAGAACTTTGAAGCAGGCATGTAGGGCATATAAAGAACCTAAATATATATGCATATACGTTGAGTCTTTTAAGAGAACAAATCTATCTGTTGACCTTTGCAAATTAAATAAAGATTACATAGACACTGAACCACATGCAGGGTGTGCATGCTGCTGCTCTGGAAGCTTTCCAAATATACACCACTTTGACTGCTGCTAAATGGTTTGAAAATTTTTTGAAAGGATTTTACTAATTTTGTTCAAAATACAACCTTTTTTAGTCTACTATATAATGGAACACTAATTTCCTAATATATATCAGTGTGCACTATGCACATTTAGGTGAATATATTATAAGTCAATACAGTTTAGGGGCTATATTGACAAATGTTTACAGAAAACACTGACAGTTCCTATTGAACACTGATGATATAGAAGTTTGCAGTACTACAGAAGCCTTGAGCTAAAAATTGTCTCAAGTTTGAAATCATAGCAGACACCCACGTTCCTAGCTTTCCAAAGTGCACAATAGTTCCTGGGAAGCTATAACTCTCTCCTTAGATTCTCAGCAGTACCGTGTTTTAACTGCTGGATTTGCAGATCACTCAGTTTAGCTCCTTCTCCAATCTCTTCACAGTGCACAAAGGACTGATGCAGAGAAAAGTGAACAGAACCTCCTTAGCTGTATGTTTCAAATCTTGCAAACACTTGTTGCATAATGTCCTCAGATTATACTCTCTGCTTGCTCTTCACACTGTGAAACTCATTCTTGTTCCTATTGTTTTGCATTCCTGTCTCTGGACACACATGTCTCTGGCTTTGACAGATTAAATCTTGCAAGAGTAATACTACCCAAAATTGTCCTCCGAGATTATCTTTGAGACTGATGCACTGACCATCTCCTCTCTTTCTTTGGATTCTTCCAAAAACTTTGCATTCAGTGTTTCTCGTAACCCTCAAAGATGCTCACAGTTTTCTCTAATTCCTTGGTTTTTCTTTTGGTTTATTATCTCTGGCCTGGAATGCCACTTCCATCAGTCATTATTTTAAATTGAACACAAAACCTTGCTGCCTGGTTGATGTGTTTCTGATGTTCACATTGTCCTCTTTTAAGTTCTTTCTTGAAAGGCATTTTCAATAATGATTACCAAAAAGATGCAGCCAAGGAAGGTGCTAATGGGTTCTGACCATCTCTTGTCCTGTTGACCATCTCTTGTACTGCCTCCTCATTTTGTCCTGTTGTTGTTGACTTTGAGATTGTTTTTTGATTGTGTGCTCTTATAGTATAAAGAAATAGAGGCTCGCCCTGTGGTACGTAAATTATATCTAACAATATTTGTGTATGTAAATATCATCTAACAATATCTGTGTGTTTTCAGGTGGCTTCCTGGTTTAAATAGTAAAGAAATCAGCATAAATTAGAACATATATTTTATAGAAATTTAAAAAATTCATAAATTTACAGCATATGCTGAGTAAGGCGCAATAATAATGAGAAAGATAAAAAGGAGCTTTATAGGCATAAGGGTCCACTTAAGGACTAATGAAAAAATCCTGTCCTATATCTCTCCAGCTGAGAAATGGCAGGGACTACTCTGTTGTCACACATCATGAAGGCTCGTCTTATGTAGCTGCTGTAGAAATTCCTGCACCTCCCCACTCTTGCATTTGATATATATTTAAATCCTAGTAATCCTGGCTCTCAGCTTAGTATCAGTCCCAAAGAGATTTAGGATAGGGTAAGCCAAGGGTTGTGAGTCCATAGCTATGCAAATTCCAGATTCACTGGGGAAATGCAGCAAGGACTCCTGGAGCTTATGAGATAGAACAGACTTCAGAGCTTCTGGTTTCAAGGCAGATCATCAGTCTAAAATGCAAATTGCTATATTTGGTTTTCTTTTTTAGTAATTCGTGTTTTTGTTGTCTGCTCTGGAAGGAAACTTGTAGCTAATAGTAATAAAACACACTCATGTTGACATCAACAGACATGGACACCTGGACAACTCTGCAAGTAATTTCCATAAAAAGAATTAGGGAATGAAATTTCTTTGCTTGAGAAGAGTGTTATACTGGGCAAATTTCTACTGACACCACCAGATGAAATATGTTTGGCCACCATAATTTTTTCGAACTAAATGCAAAGCAACGTTGTCTGACTCAAACTCTTGTAAAGTGTTTCAAAACACACCGAGTCTGCATTTACAATGTGTTGTGGCTTATTTTTTTTTTATTATTTTTTCCCTCCAAAGACCAGCAATTAGTTGGTGTATCATTATAGAGAGGATGGCAGAAGGGAACAAAAAGGATGGCAATTTTCTGTGGTGGAGACTTACTTGCCATGGGGATGATCAACCTTATAAAATTCTAGATAGGCACGACGGACCACAGAGGAGTAACAAAATCATTATAGCCAGTGTATTAATAATCCTCATACTGTAATAAGGAGTGTCCAAATAGCCTATGACATCATGAGAACTTTATAGCTCCAGAGGAACTGTTAGATTTTATCTTCTCAAGAATCTGTAGATTAAAGAGTCCTCAATGAGACCCTGACACAATAAAACATAACGATTTCAAAAGAGTTGCTATGTTCTATTGTGTCAATAATTTGCATACTAAGAAGCCTCTATGGTACCATAGTCCTTGACATTACAGAGCATGGACTTGGTACGTACTGAATGGCATTTGCATTACCAGAAAGTCCATACACCGGAATTGTTGAATGTTACATCTTAAAAAGAAAACGAGCTACACTTGAATTTTAATTAAGAAAGTTTACACAAAAATCCTCTCTTATTTCTTAAACCCATAAAAACATGAAATATGAGGACAAAATAACTTATGTAATGCTGAAGGCTGGATTTTCAGATAGTTGCATGAGAGTAATTCCTTTAGCCTCATTTAAGGGAATACTATCCTTAGTCCTTGTACTCAGTCACAGCATCACAAATGTCTTGGTGTTATATGTTAGCTTATGTAACCCATAGACCAATATGTTTTCCTGCAAAAGCATGAATTAAGGAACAAGCAGGTGCTTTAACACTGAATATTTCTCCTTTTTTTGTCTGTGTCTGGGTAAGTGACATCCTTAGCCCGACTTTAACAGTGTGTATGTGAATATCCCTCTGTAGGTGAAGAGTTCTCTCTATGTGAATAGTTTTATGTGAGGTGAAGATTTATTGTCTCTATATAAGATAAGAGAATCAGCCATGACTGTTGGAGGGAGCTTCACTCCAGATAGTGGGAAGACATTTTTACTCTGCTGAGCTCAAGTCCTGCTGTTAATAATTGAAGGTTGCTTTGTGGAAAAGGACTGTCCATATCCATCATTTTGAAGACAAAATTTTCCAGGTTCTCTCTGTTTTATGCCATATCAAACAATCCTACAGCACACAATTCACAAGTCGCATGATCAGCTTCAACTTTCTGGCCTTTGAAAAGTTTGCTATTTTGACTTAAGTATTGAGATTCTTCTTTTCTATTACAAAGAAGATGCATCTTTTGAGGATTCAAAGAAGCAAAAAAGAATATTCTCATTTTCCTTGACAGAATGCTTGCTGTGTTCTCCATGTTGAAGGCTGGCAAATATGAACAGACAGGTTTACCCTTTTATCCCTCCTAGTTACCCAATGTGGCTTTTAGGTCTTTCTCCAAATGAAGCACTCTGCAAGACATCCGAAGATAAAAAAGAAGGAGAATGAACTCACCTACATAGAGCTTATGAAGGCTTTAACATTTGATTGATAGTGTTTCTGTACCTGTGACACCTTTTTTAAAACCCTTCTACAACCATGAGTACAAATACCTTTGTGAACACTCAGTGCGAGCACGCGCGTGTGTAAAAAACTGCAGAACAGAACAAGATTTTAAAGTGAGAGAATAGACACATTCTGTTATTGATTATTGTTATGCAAGAATTATAAGTCTTCTGTGATGGAATGGTGGTAGCAGGAAGCCTTAAAAAGCGATGTGGTCCTTACATGAGTTTCGCCTAAATTTATCAGTTTGCTGGGGCTTTTTTGCTTGCTATTCCAAGAAAGAAATTAACACCTTGTCAGCATGGCAGAGGAGAGAAACACAGTAAGTCTTCATAGATCATTGACAACTACTGATCTCTTGTGCACTGTAGGCAGATTGCTCTAAACAGGAGACCTAAATTTATCTCTAGCTAATAGATAAGCAAAGAAAATCAAAGCCCTGAAAGCCCTGATATGCACTTACTGTAGAGGGGAGAGCTTCTGCATCCCTAATCCCATGGGATCTTCCTTCTGTATGAATAATCTCCTGTAAACACTTTTTTTTTTTGGTATAAAACAGTTGCTAATAAAAACAAATTTTGACCATTTGCAAGAAGGATCATAGAGTTTGCTGTTCCCCAAAGCATTTGACAGTAAGAGTGAAAATAAGTGCCACTGAAATTTAGAAAAAGTATCTGTTCAGAGTGGGAAAACTGTGGTCAATGATTCTTTGAAAGACTGAGAAAAGTTTTGCAATATGTGCACATCTGCAGAGACTGAGTGGATGCACTTGTTTCATAATTTGAAATAATCTAGTTGGTTTTTTGCATGTTTTGCACAGGGCTATTTCCAGAAGGGCTTGATCTATTTTTCCTTTGCAAAGCATTGACTTTGTTATCACTGTTGTTATTGCTGTGCTAATGTTATCATACTCTGATTATTTTCACTGTGTATGTGTTTGTTGCTTCCTGTAAAGAGTAGAACTTTTTCTGCAGGCAAAAGCCAGAGCAGCAGTCCCCTTTTAATACAAACCCCATTAAAAGCTGCCATTCTTAAATTAGCTCTGCAAAAAAAATTGCATTTTATAGTCAAGCAAGCAGTAATTGGACACTGTGGCTATGAGTGGCCCTTGTGGTGTTTGGAGCAAGTCCAAATGTACCTTCTGTCTGTCTCTGACACAGGCAGACAATAGTAGTATTATTTACTGTGCTGGCTCTGTGTAATTCGACAGGCCAGCTGCAAGAACAAAGAACCACTAACATTTTGCCCAGCCCTATTCCCAATTGAAGGCCCATCTACATTTCATAAATAATTTCCTAAAATACTGGATTCTCTTTCTCTTCCATAGCCTTTACAGTGCTAATTTACAGAATAAAAGTTGGTCTTTCAGACAGTATCCCCATCCTGTGCTATCATTCATATATTTTCAAGTTTTGGGCACAATTCCTATGTTGAATGCTGAGTCAATACTGTATATGACTTGTCTCCTTAGCTGTGTTCAGGAGTAGGGAACTACCCCTGATTCTGACTTTCTCATGATCATGAAGTTAACCAAAGGGTTTGGGGTCATTTTACTCTCTCTAACAGCTAACCGACCCCCTCTGACTATATTAAAACACAAATGTTTAAAATATATAGAGGAAGATCATCCCTCCTACATAGCCATAAGCAACATATGAATGAACACAAGAGGGAGTATTAGGTAATAGTTAATATGAGGGGGATTGGGAGCAAGGGATTCCTGGACCTAATATTACCTGTAATCTGACTTTGTTCTTGCATCCTTGGGCGGCTTTTTGAAATGCAACCTATCAAGAACTATGAGACAGCATTTACCACACCTCCAGTTTACATCCATTGTACCTGCCTTTCCAGCCAAGGAGAGGATGAAAAGAGCTATGCATTTTTTGTGTATAACCTCAGGCTTCTCGAAAGTCCAGGCAACTGAACTGCATCTGTAAAACTGGTGTAAGGACACTACATTAGGGACATTCCTTTCCTTACATGAGAGGATGCCTCCTGTGAGAGTTTTCACTTGAGCTGGCATGAGTACTCAGAGTGCTGATTTTTTAAATGCAAAATATGTCCTTTCCTGCCATTAATATCTCAATTTCCTCATCTGGTTCTAATGGTAGCCTCTTCACCATCATTTGCTGTTATTTCCCATAGGAGATGCCAGGAACGGATGTGAGAAATCCACAGGTAAGAAGCAGACACTGGGAGCCCAGTCCTCTGATATCTGCACACTGGTCAGGCAAGCTGGCAGGAAGTGAGTGGAGGAGGCAAATTAACTGATGTTAGGTGCTAAAACAAATGACTCCCTTAGGAGACAAAGAGGAGATGGGAATTCTCTGACTCACTGTCCCATCACTGTTCTTCTGGAGCTTCTCCTAGAGTGCAGCTGCTACATGCCAGCCCTTACACAAGGCTGAAACAAAAAGCTTTCTCTCCTTCACAGAATGCAATTTCTATAAGGCATGGACATGCTGCACTCGTTCACAGACATATATGAATATAGCATATGTGCCCACAGTGTTCTGTAAATAATAATCATAATACTTACAGAGTTGTATTGAATTCTGTCAGGCAAAGACAAAGAGATTATCAAAGTTGCATTATTATGCCAAACTGCATCTGTCCATGAGAAATACATATAGTGATACTACTCTTTGAATTTTAAAACTTGATCCTAGGAGCCCCTTAAATAATTTGTAAGGTGATTATCAGAAATCTCTTTGTCTACTATTTAGCTAGGATTTATAGACAATTCTCTCCCCACTAAAGAAATGCTTTCCAAGTGTCACAGTGTACAGGTAAACACTGACCAGCTCCCTAGAAAACACACTGAGATGAAATGGTAGAAGCACAAAAGCAGACTATGTGCTTGCTAATCAGCCAACTGGGGCATGCTGGCAGCAAGGCTTGGTTTCTTTTAACTGCTCTGGCCCCTGGGAATGCTCTTCTGCCTGAAACCACTTTGACTGCCCTGTGTTGAGCATAGGCGTTCAAATAGATCTGCTTCAGTTTGTTTTGATGGACTTGCAGGCAGCCTTGATTTATGCCAGAAATTCCCCAGAATGAGCCTCAGTAGTATCTAAAATGTATGAGCTAATTTTCTCACAGGTAGAAATTGCCTTGATTTCTCAAAAATCTGGACTTCCAGCACATCCACACACAGAGAAAGTTCATCTGATAAATTAAACTACACTAAACCAGGGTGACAAGATTGATTTATTTATATATATATTTATTTTGCAGTGTATTTTCACCTAAATATGAGTCAGACAAATTTAAGAGCTCAAACTAAATGAAAACATCCAGCCAAATAAGAGCCACCACAGATGAAAAATTTCTGTAGAAAGCTGAATTTTAGGTTCTAGGATGCAGACCTGATTCCTTCCACAGAGAGAAAGCAAGCTACTCTTCTTTATGTGGACAGGCTCCTCAAAAGGACTAATTTAACCTTAATGCAAATCTCTACTGGGAGATATATGCTAAAGATAGAAAACTAGAGTCTCAAGTTGGCAAAGTTTAATTTGTTTTTCTACTTAATCAGAACAAAATCTCAAGATGTTTGAGGGTCTTTCAGGAATAATAATTTCATCTTCTATCTGCATCTGTAATAGCAAAGAATCACTACATAGGGCACATACTCAAGATGTAGAAGATCCTCAGCTGAGAAGTTTATATGTTACTTGACTTGGAATTCAAAACCATCTTTCCAATACACAAGGTGAAATATTTAATTTCTACATTTTTGTAGGGCAGGTTTTACAGTTTCATTTTTGATCCCGAAAAGCTTTTTTTTGGTGAAATTTCCATTAAGCTTGACAAACTACTGAGAAGTTCAGAGTAAACTGTCATTTCCCAGTATTTTGGCTAAAACAAAATACAATCTAAAAGTCTTTAGGCTGGCTGGACATTTCTGGTTTTCTATTCTTGATTTATTCTTTTGCCATAAGGAACTGATAGTGTTCTAAGGAGTAATGGAGTTGCATCATATTTTCACGTCTTTCATATTTCATTCAGATTGTTCCTATCCCCAAACAAGGATGGTGTTGTTTTCACAAATGTTGGTTTTAACCTTAGAAATAATTTGTTTGTTTAATAGCTGGTTTAACTGTTTTTGAGGAAATCTCACCAGAAATTATTTTTGAGTCTGTGAATACATTCTGCTTGGTGATTCAGCTGGCCCATCTGACCACAAACCATGATGATAAGGCTTTAGCCAGGCCTGTCATAGAGCCCCTTTCAAAACCAGCCACAAATGATGGGGATAAGTATGGTTTTCTGGCCACAGGATGATAGCTCTTAACCATCATTGACCTTTCTATGTAACATTGACTCGACTTTTAGAATTGTGATTCCTTGGTTTATCAACTAGCTGCTCAGGAACACATATTTATTTATTTTCTGTTATGTGTAATAACATGGAACAGGACTTTTCTACTTGTAGCAGGAGATGGTATATTGAGAAAAGCTGGTATAGAAGTGATAGTTCTCTGATTGTCAGGACTAGGAGTTTATCTGGTGAACAGACTGTACCTTGCTAAGGCAAGGGTGAATAAAATGGTAATTTTATCACTCACCTGCTTAAGGAACCAAACTTATTGTTGTTATGATGTTACACATATTGTCATTTCAGACAGCATATTTTTTTATTATTCATTACTTCTCAGTATAAAAATATATTGCATATTAATAGAAATATATTTATTAATTGAAGGCAGGCATCAAACACAACTTCAAGCAACTTTCCTGTATCTTATAATATTTTTTTTTAAAAACACTGTAAAAATTTATATTTTGAATGGAAGACAGAAACAGGCAAAGTTTCATAAAAACTCACTGCATGATATTTTAAATGAAAAAAAAATTCAACCTTTTGTATGTGTGTTAGTCTTTGCTATGGCTCTTCTAGCATTGTCATGTTCCTTAGCCTCATGGCCGTTTATTAATGTTTTCTGTGTGTCAAAAGTTGATAATTATTAGTAAAGATTGTCTGCCCCACAGGCACCCTACAATTTATCAGCAGACTATTATGCAATTTGACCTCATCCATAAAAGAGCACATTAAACACTGTAAAAGGAAGAAAGTGTCCTGAGAGAGTAAAATTAGCAGTCAGTAAATCTACTCAGTGTCTACTCTTGTATCATTGAAGCTGATGATGTGTTTGTGTGTGCACAAATGTTTTCAGTGGTGCCCAGAGACAGGACGAGGAGCCATGGCCATAAACTGAAACACAAGAAGTTTCACATTTACATGAGGAAGAACTTCTGTATGTTGAGGGTGGCAGAGCACTGGAGCAGGTGCCCAGGGAGGTCGTGGAGTCTCCTGTCTGGAGACATTTAGAACCCACCTGGACACATTCCAGTGTAACCTGCTCTAGGTGACCCTGCCTTGGCACAGGGGTTGGGCTAGATGATCTCTAGAGGTCCCTTCCAACTCTAAAGATTCTGTGGTTCTCTGTTTGTGTGTATTTGTAAACAGAAATATAAACCTTATCCATGTTTTTGTAACATATTTCAGTGCTCATCTAAACACTCTGAAGAGTTCTGTAACTTAGAGTATATCATATTGCAGTGAAGAGTGACTGCAAATATGCAACAAAGATCACTGGAGAATCAAATATGAACTTAATTAAAAGGAATTAATACTAAGGCATTTCATCTGATAAGAAGCAGTATCAGTTAGGGACTTAGTAAGGTATATTTTGTAGTCACTGGGGCTTTGGCTTATCTTGCTTCTTCCTGTTTTTCTCAAACCACTGTGTGTGGGATATGTGCACTGAAGATTGGAACAGCTAAAAGCTACAGGCAACATTTCGCTTTCTGTTACCCCAGCACAAATTTCTCATTTCCAGGAGGGTGCAGCCAGGTAACTAAGCACAAAAATGTAAACAGCTGCTGAATCCTATCACAGATGTGGGGCAACTTTCTTGGTGGTCAGAGTGATTTCTGCCTGTGGAAAAGTTTTGAGATAAAATATTAAAAGAAAGAATGATAAAGGCTCAGATTTACCATCCTCCATATGTACAAATTGTAGCTGTAAGAATTGATGAGAAGTATTCCAGGGCAGAATTTATCCCTTCATCTTCTGTATGTCAGAATTATTATTTTTGTAAACATGCTGAGTCTACCTCTGAAAAAAGGATGAAAGTTACTTCTTTCAAGAGGGTGAGACTGGACCTTAACTGTTGTGATGACTGATGAGAATCCAGATGCAAATCAAAGGACAGGCATAACTAATACAGATGTTGCACTTTGCCTGGACTTGAACATGCTCACAAAGACATTGTCAGCCAATGGCAAAAATGTTCTCAGCTGCTCACTGTTTGCTAATGACAAAACAACTATCTAAATTGAATGTTTGTTTCTATTTAAAGGTCAACATGACTGACTAATTCTAAATTATGTAATTATGCTATGAAAGCAGAGTTAAGAAGCTGCTAACCTGTGTCATATGGAGCCAACTGTGAAAAAGCAGTACTGTTGTTTTGAAAGATTTCTGTTAAATGAGCATCAAGTGACTGTTACCATTGTGGTAATAAGATTGTGCTATTAACAGGATGTGGCACAGACAAAATCTATAAGAAATACCTTGCACTTTTGAGGGATGATAAATAACAAAAATGACTTCTTTAAAATTACTTTGTGTTACTCATTTTTAGGAGCACTCTTCTGCTCAGTCCAAAAGATGCAACCACATACATGAATAGCCTTCCGTCCCCTCTCACCCTAGTCCTTGGAAAAGTGCTTCCTCCTTAAACTGGTGGCATTGGCTTCTGGTGCAGATGAATCACTTCCAGAACAGGCCCAAATATGCAAATAACTATAAAATTATAGGTATTTTATTGATAATTTTTTCCAGATTAGATCATTGTGGTTCATTTTTACAACAGCTATTCTGAAAGCAGTGTTTCATGGGTCAAAAACTGTGTTGGTGTTAGGTACTGGGAACACATGGAGCAGCAATACAGGCCTTGCCTTCCCTGGAAACATTGTTGGGTCAAATTGCCATCTCCCTGACATTTTGCTGTCATGTTCCCCTTGAGCTGTGTGATGTGAAGCTAATCCTCCCTGCTCCTGAACTGGTGATCTTGCTTCCCCCAGATTTAGTGAATTCAAACTGTTGTGAGAAAAGCCCAGTTCAGTTCAGCTCTCTGACGAGCCTTTTCCAAGCAATTCCTCCCACTGCTGCTGTGCCGAACAGCCTTACCATAGCTCTGTGTTTAAGAGGCTGGCATTTTGTGTGCTTCATTTATAAATCCTGTTGGTGGAAACATCTCTGTAGCTGGACCCAGTAGGAGCCTGACACTCTCATTGTGACTAGCTGTTTATTGTGCAAGCTGCTGACTAACTTGCAGTAACTAAAATACAATTTTCCAAAATAGACACAGATGACAAACAGATAATCACTGCAGAGAGCCAATATAACTAAGAAGTACACTCAAGGCTCTTTTAGGTGTACTTCACAGGATCATTATAATCAGCAAACGGATCTTAACTCAGGCTGTCACCTACTCAAAGCTATTCCTTATTTTCAAGGCTGTGTCTCATCGTGCCACTTCAGATAAAGCAAAGGGGCTCCAGTCATGTGCTTTGGTACCACTCATCTCTCAGATGGCATCCAAACACTGTTCTTTTCTGGCTCCCAAACCCCTGTGACTTCTCTATTCTTTCTTCCCAGCTTCCACTCCAGCTGAGGAGCTGGATTGCTTGGACCAGGGCAAGCAGGCTCCCTGCCCATCAGGACTCAAGGGGCTGCTTGACTGATTAAATCTGGGGTGAGGAGCTACTACTCCCCTGCTCTCAGATTTTCCTGCAGCCAGCTTTGCTCTTACATCGGTGTCCATCACTTACCAGTCTCCCAAAATGGCTACCTCACATGGCCTTGTACCATTATTTCTTAACAGAAACAGTAAGAGGACTTCAGGAAGATTTGGACAAAAATACCTAAGATGATGGAGATTTAAAAGTATTCAACTGATTTGCAAGCAAGAAAAAGAAAGCAAACACCTTGATTTAACTGAAGAGGCAGAGGGCAAAGATATCACAAACGTATTCAGTTATCCTTGAGAATAAATAAGCAAATCCCTTGAGAATGAGACCCTGGGCACTTAAGCAACACTAAAATAAATTAAAATCTTGTGTTTGATATTAAAATATGATGTAGCTTCAGTGCAGGTTTTCTTGATACCCTGAGGAGAATGTTTCTACTGAGGCCTCTGGTGTTCGTCTACCTCATTAAATGGAACCCATAATAAAAAGAAACACCTGCACTCACCTTAAAAAATACGTGTACATTTTGAAACTTATCTATGTTAAATTTAGATTTAGGGCAGATAGGAGTCTAAGGCAGACATCTAAATCCTAGATGCAGAGGTGTCACAGATCTTTGAACAATGACCTGAACTTGACAGTGCTCATGAAAGAGCTGCAGAGTCACCTGCCTGGACTGTGGGAGTCATGGGCACATAGCTGGCTCTGTGTCCTCACCTCCATATCCAGCCTGGAATGTGACCATGGTGCTCTCAGTAAAGCCACTGCAAACCCCAGAGTGGACCACCAGCCACGAGAAGATTTAAATGGCAGATTTTTAATTTTTATTTTTTTTTTCCAAGTATGGAATGAAAATAAATCATAATAGATGGGGAAGAGAGATTATCTATCTATCTATCTATCTATCTATCTATCTATCTATCTATCTATCTATCTATCTATCATCTATCTATCTATCTATCATCTATCTCTGCATTTATCAATAACTGTTATGGCTCCTACAAAATGAAATGGTACTTTTTGGCCTGCCAGAATTGGAAGCTGTGGTAAATTCTGTCACACAAATCACAGCACTAATATTAATCATTTAAAAACAAAGTGATAGCAAAAATCCTGACAACAATGTTACTTGCAGGTTTTCAGATTTTGTGGTTTGTTTTTTTTTTAGCATCAGTTTCATAGAGACTCCAATTATGGACTGCTTTCCACATGCAGTCTAAAAAAATTTTTGACATTAGGGTTGTCAGTGGCAGCTGAAGGTGGTGTCAGAGCACTGGGCGCGGAGTGTGGCAATGCGAGAGGCCGTGTGACACATCTTTTCAGAAAGGCACAGTATCTTCTTCACTTCAACATTTCCCTCAGATTAGACTGACTTGTTAACTCATCCTTCCTGGTATCTTTTTGTTAATGCCTCAGCTTTTTAAGCTGTTTCTCTATTTCTCTCTCTGATCACTCTGGAATCACATGTGTGGTTTGTACCTGTACAGGAAAGAAAAGATGGAGGAAATGCTCAGGTCCAGGAGTATTTAGACATTATATGTTCACAGAGAGTATGCAAAAATTTTATTAGAGGAAGGAAGGAAGGAAGGAAGGAAGGAAAAAACAGAGAGGGAGATAAGAAGACAGGTAGAGAG
>VYXF01011206.1:222032-268811 GCA_013397295.1 Polioptila caerulea
AGGAAGGAAGGAAGGAAGGAAGGAAAAAACAGAGAGGGAGAGAAGAAGACAGGTAGAAAGGGAAAAAGAAAGTCAAAAAGAGAAAAAGGAAAGAGAAAAAAGAAAAAAAAAAGAGAAAGAGAAAAAAGGAAGAACACTCATCTTTTGCATTGAATGCAAGTTACATAGTAGACAGTAAAAACCTTTTTGAACATAGTGTATTTCATGAAATAAGCTACAAAAAAGCTAATTTTCAATCTCTTTAAACAAACAAAAAGAAAGAGATGCTGCTACACAGACTGACCTTAGCAGAATTGCTCAAATTTAGCAATGAAACTGATAGATTTACATGATGCATATGCAGCAAGGCTCTTCATCTTCATGTCCTTGTGCTCATTATAAAGGCATGGAGGCAGAGCATGGTTTATAGAGTGATGATAAAATATACCATGGCACCTGGGCTCCCTGCAGAGCTCTGAAGATTTATCTGTCTTTAGATGAGGTACTGTACAGGCATGGCTCGCTCCCATCGCTGCACCAGTGAACTTAAACCTAGACTTAAAAGGATCACTCATCTGGCAAGAGGAATAATTTCATCTTTATCCATTACAGAGTCTTCCTACGTCTGTATTTTAATAAAGGACATCAGTTTACACAGTTGTGCTGGACTGTTTTTTGGTTGTTTGATTTAAACTAGGTGTATTAGGATGTCTAATGGTAGCTTTATCTCTGCAGAAGCTTTGCTGGAGTTGAATGGAGCATATCTGCTTTTTGTACTAATGCTCATGGAAGAAGACCTTGAGGAAGGGGACATGACTGAAGCCAAACTGTAAGCAGAGCAGTAAACCCATGGCACTGTTATGCATTTTCTAAGCTTTATACTGATACCTTGCAGCCCTAGTTATATTTCTGAAAAAAATAGAAATATAGAATTCTTCCCTGTTCTGTATTTACTATTGGACAAAGATGCACTTTAAAAAAGAAAATACTTAATCAAGCCTATGCTTTAAAAATCACTTTATTAATGCAATGAAATTCATTCTTGTAATCATCCAGACACTCAGATGTCAGTTTTCTTTAAACAGGTGTAGAACTGATAAGAAACGAACCTATTCTCTTTTATACTATGTGGCTTTCAGAAGCTAATGGACAGATCATAGAAGGCCAGTTTTAATATATATACTAACTTTTACAAAGAGTTAGTAGGATAGTTTGAAAGATGTTATCAGTATTAGTGTTCAAAGTGTGAACACAATGAAATTTTGTTTAGTCAGAAATTTATCTTCATTTGGCAGGGTGTTTGAAACTCGGTAATCTTTAAGATCCCTTCAAACTGAGACCATTTGATAATCCTCTGATCTGGTCATCCATTGGTAAGGTAGGATTGTTCCAAATGAGAAGACTTTCTTGTAATAACTTTTGAGATATAGATAACAGAAGAAAAATCTGACCTCAAAAGGCTATGGATTGAAAGAGATGACACAACACAGAGTTTACTACCAGGATCCATAGTGCATCATGCATACTTATATTTGGGAAAACGTATCAAACATGTCAAAGCTTCCAGCATGACAATACTTATGCAACCAGAGCAGCTTTAGTAAGATTTCTTAGGGAATGAAAAAAAAAAATACATTGGAACCTCTTGGGGTCAGACCCTCCCAAGTCATGGGCTATAGAAGGATCTATAATGTGGTATAGGGTCTAAATTAGGTCTCCTGAGACCTTCAGGGAGCATAACACAGTAAAGAATGTATCTATACTTGTAACTTTAGGTTAAAAAGAAGAAAAACAAACGGAGAAATCTTTCTTCAGGGGCTTGCCAAGATACATGTTATTTATAGTTCTAAAACTAGTATCAGTTCTATTTTGAAATATTTCCATAGGGACTCATTTCTAATTACAAGGCTAAAAATTGTAGCGATGGCTTCTGTGTGTTAATGAGCACCTGTACCCTTTCTGGGTGTCTGGGAGTGCCATTCTCTGTGCTGTCTCATCACATTCCACAGCACTATGATATACAGGAATGCTTCTCCCTTGGATAGTCCTTATCCTGTAGTACAGAGGAGCTGGCATTTCCACCTGAACAACATTGTGGGAGTCTGAGAGCCACTTCCTCACAGCTGGACTTCCATACCTATAAAACATATTTCTTTGTGGTCTCTTGCTCATGAAACAGAATGTAAGCAGAGCAAATCTGGGTACTTTTTATTGTACAGAGAACCTTACATCTGGTAAGCATCTGGTTGAGGATACTTATCAGAAACGGTGGTGGTTAGCACATTTTACAGGTATGGGACCATTAATCTGCAAGAGACTTGGGGTCAGAGAGTATTAGGCATTATAAAATGGGCTGTTTTTACCAGGAAAATAGATGGCTTAACAAGTAGAGGAAAAGAAGTCTGCTTATTTTTCTTATGAAAATCTTGTAGTTCTACATTAGGATGTCCCAATATTCTGTTGCCAGTGATAACGGAGTTAGAATGTCTCAACAAAACAGTGCAATTCTCTGGTTTTATATTTCTGCATAACAGAGACTCTGAAAATGAGAGCTAGTTTGCATTCTGTATTTAAAATCTGAAAGAAACCGGCTTTATAGGTTATGTTGGCTTCAGGAAACAGGTTTCCCTTAGTGGGGAAACAGGGAAGATTAGGTTTGAAGCGAGATGGCAGAGTCAGTGAAGCCAGCCACACATGCACACAATGGGCCTTGAACAGCCTTTCTGTTGCTTTTGCAACTGTACAAATACAGAAGAGCAGAATTTCAGAGCAAATGGGAGCTGTTGCTTCTGCTTATCTTGTGATGGCAGCTTCTGAGAAGTAAAAAATAAACCATACTGTACAATGGTTAATAACCTTTAGGGAAAAGTTGTGTCCTGTTCCTAATCCTGCTCGTGGCAGGAGCAAAACTGCAATGCTGTTCTGCATCATCTCAGGGAATGCTGGTATATGCTAAAAGCTTAAGGGATTGCAGACCAAAATGTTTATACCCGAAGCAAAATGTTCCTGCAGATACATATCTCTGGCAGGTACAGTCAGGAGTGGTCATAGAAAGGATACCTGATGATGACAAAATAAATGTATACTATCTAAAAATTTAGGAACTGCTTCCTATAACTAGTATCTTGCTCCACTAACAAGCTCATTTTGACTGGGAGAAGCCACTAGCAACATTAGCCATGACCTACTCCTTGCCCTTAAAGTCTACTACATAGATTAATTTAGCTTCAGGAAGATAAGTAGGTGCTTCTGTTCTTTTTCGTTTTCTTTCTGTGCTGGACCCATGCTTTGCCAAGCAGCATTTATTTCTACAGAATGGAATATCTCAGGGGTTAGGATGAGAGTTTGGAGTTTTGTCTGGAAGGGGTAACTGATCAACTTAAGACCTTTTCAGAGGAGACCAGGTATGTAGGCAACAAACACATTAATTCCAGTTTTTATTTTGCCTCCTGAAGGTGAATTTCCAGAAGCAATAGGAGATGGCTGGTTTTTCTTTTTCATTTTCTGACCTGGGGTTGTCATTGCTAGAAAAACCCCCATTGAATGCATTATAATGTGGACACAGCTTTGGGGTTTTATGTCTCAGCCAACCAGTGTTTGTAAGATGGTTATACCTTTTGTTCATGGAGACAGGAAATTAAATTTCAGTAGCAGCAGTTCACCTACAAAGCATGAAGTTCCTAGTCCACTGCAGTAGTCTTCTGCTACTGCTAGGATGGAAGCTGAGAAAATGAGTCAGGCAAATAAATTGGTGACTATCTTTTGTGCAGAAGCAAGAAAAGGAAAAACTTTGAGATGAACAGCCATGTATCTTTTTTAAGGAGTGGGGCTGAAATGAATATAAAAAGGATTCCTGTAGACAGCTTGAAAAAAAGGCAATGCTAAATTCAGGACATACAATACTCCTTGGGCTTGTTGATAAAGTGATGCCAAACCTGCAGCACTTTACTGCAGGAGTTTAGGGGTTTTGACTGTCAGACAGTTCTGTTAATTTGGGTGCAGGTCAGAATCTGGTGCTTCAGTCATAATCTTTGGTGAAGTGATTATCTCAGAGTTTTAAAACTGTGCTTTAGGGACTGAATAGTCTAACTGTATAGATCAGCCTTTAGATAATTTTATATCTTTTGAATTTCTTTTTTAGATTAATTTGCTATTATTTTTTTTCCCATTGTAAGGGAATGACTGGTTGTGAACAAATGGCCCTTTACTCTCTTATAAAAGGAACAGATTGAGCTTCTCGAACCTTTCACTGTAAGACCTATTCTTTAAATACTTTAACTATTACTTCAGCTTTTCACAGAATGCCTCCAACTTATCTAAAATGAACCTAATTAGTCACCTAGCCCTGTCAATGGCTATTTCAAGAAACTATGTAAGAAAACTAAATATAAGCCCATCAAGCTGCAGAGCTTAAGAGAGGTTACAAGTTTCCACTGTACTTCGTGTGATTTATACAGATCTGAACTCCAAAAAAGAGTTGTGTGAGAAAAATATTTTCTGAAAATGTGGTTATAGAAGTAGATTTTGTTTTCCTCATCCAGATGTCCACAATGACAAATGATTTGTAAGATACAGCACTTATTCATTTGGCTTTAGAATTTCCTTATAAATGCTACTCAAGCATCACAATCAAAGTCAAGAAAAAGACAAGTCCCAGAAAGCGCAGAAACTCAGATTTGGGGTTGCAAGTTTGTGAATAGGCCTTGTCCTCAGAGAAGCCCAAATGAAGACCTAGGTGCTGGGATAAAAGAAAATCCAATTCCTATCAGCATAGAAAAATGTTCAGGTGCACTGCTGAGAATAGAGAAAACCAACTTTGTGAGCAGCTGAACTACTGAAATCTGTTTTCCTATGGATTCGTGTCACTCAGACAATGTTTCTAGCACAAGCTGCAATAAATACATCTGTATACCATTGTAACTATGAAAAAAATGCAATAGCATGAGCATGTATTCCCCCATGGGCTCACTGATTTTTGCCTTTTCCTTGACTATTGCTCAAAAGGTGTGGTAGCTGAACTTTGCCCATCTCTTCTTCAGCTGAGGCACTTCTTTTTGTATGTGATTCCCCTAGCTATTCACAGACTTTCACAAAAGTTGTAGAAAGTTGAATGTCCTTCAAATTTACCTCCTCTATCACATTGATTTGAATTTTTTATGAGCTAAAGAGAGGTCATTATGCAGAAAATGACAGAGAGGCTGGTCATCCTGGTCATATCTCCTTCAGAAAGCAAGCCTAAAAGGAGAAATAAAGGAAGAATAATGCAAAGAAACTTAAAACAAATACCTTTAGCTTATCTCTTTCACTTACTTTCATTCACCATTTACCTTTACTTGAGTTTGAGACTCAATCTTTTAAGAAAATTGCAATTTTAAAGATGAACAGGAAATTAAAATTTTTGTGTATGTTGAGTGACAACTAGCGCTTTGTACAATTTTCATTGCAAATCACATTATTTCTCTGAGTTGTTTACAAGACATAAATCTAAGACAGTGAAATCCTTCTCTTTCTTTTCTGATCAGTATTTTACCAGACAACAGTATTCACAGTCCATTAAAAGCTAAATATTTTCTATTTTTAAATGCTCTGTAGAATAGATTTTCTAAAATGAACTACCAAAATATAATATCTAAGCAATGAAGAAGATTAAGGAAGTGATGTTTAAAGTGGATTTGAGAAAAGAAAAATAAGACCACTTGATCATTAATACAGACCATTTTGAGGAAGATAGGCCTTATATAACATGTTTTCATTGTTGCATTCATCAGAATTATCAAACTCAACAAAGACCAAGCAAAATTGGATCTGACTGCCTTGTTGTTTGGAGCACATTTAACTCACAGCTTTAAAAAATGAATGAAGAATGAAAATCATGATTGTGGGCAGATTCTTCCAAGTTGTTTTAGCTATTCCTTATTACATCTCACTGTTCAGCCTCCTGAATCTGGATAGAAAGATCAAATACTCAGAGAATGGCATAGAAAGAGCCATCACAGGGAGAAGAGGACATCCAGTTGGACTGATGTAATCACCCAAATGCCTCTCCAGCTCAGCTCTAATTGAGGTTGTCATGACTTGGCAGAGCAAAAGCAAATTTTGTTGATGAAATTTTCATCACTATTAAATGAGAGGATCAGCGTTATGTAAGATCACCAAGTGGGTAGCAGAAATGAGGAGGTTATGCTGTTATCTAAGCTCCTTATCTTGCATCTATAAAATTTAAAAATTCAGGCCCAACTCCCGTCCTGGGGTCTTCTTTTACAGATCTCTTTCAAGAGTGCACAGGAAACTGACTGGTTGAAGCAGATGTTCAGCTTAACGCACAGAAAGGCAGCAGATCCTGCTCAGCCACTCTTGCGTTTTTGGAGGAGGATGGGGACACACTGGGGAGTCCAAAAAACTTTACCCCTCACTGAGTAGCAGGGTTTCTGGTATCATTTACTACATATATCAGCTGCAACTGAGGGATACAATAATACAGCTTTGCTTATTGGAAATGAAGACATTTATTCATTTGTGTTGCTTTAAAGGCTGGATGGAAAAGCTGAAATAGCCAGTTAAGGGGGAGTCAAAGCACAGATCTGGATCTCTAGCAAACTTAGGATCCTTGAACAACTCTCTCTCTTTTTGTCCCTTGATTTATTTTTTTCCCCCTTCTTTTCTCTTTGATTTGAATCTGATTCTAATAAACTGGAATTAACCGCTAATTAGAAGCAATGGAGTTGTATTTTTTTTCCTTCTCTTTTGCTCATGAAACTCCTGTTGAGTGTGACACCCTGGCATAAAGCTTCCTTCACAGCAGCATTAAGGAATTCTTTTCATTTCTGGAGTTTGTGAGTTTGGTAAAAGTCTCTTCCTTACCCTGAGGTCAGTGATGTCTGTAGTTTAATTTAAGGCACTAGAGAGAAACAATTAGTTTGCCTGGTGCCTAAACTGCTGCTGAATAAACAACTGCAGAAGCTGAATCTTCAAAAAAGTCCTCACAACTTTTCTTATCTGGACTCTCAGTTGCCATCCAGATGCAAGAAATTACTTTAGTTCATTTTAATTCTTGCCATTTTCTCAGCATTGTGCTACGTTAGGAGGCAAATAAATGCAGCAGGAAGATACCTATAGATGTGTTCAGCAGCTGGAGGGTTTATGATCTAACCTAAAAAATTCAAGTTGGTTTTCTTGTAGTAATTAATACCAGCAACATTTCCACTAAATGCTTCTGTGTGCCTCATAGAGCTCTTCATGTCTCAGCAGTGGGTTGAAGCTCTGAGGGGCAGAGTTTCACTCACCAGCCATCAGTTTTGCTGAATGGGTTTGTAAACCTCAGTGAACACTCATAAAACTAAGTCCCAGGCTTTGCAGCAACTCCTAATTTAAATTTTAAAGGAATCAACCTAACCCACATGCTTTACCAGATATAAAATTAATTTTACAGAAGCGGAAAGACCACAAGCCATTTTGGTAGAAAGATTTTAAACCTTGGACAATGGCTCAACACTTTTTTGGCCCAAATGCAAAGATCCCTGCCCTGTTGTAAATATTATCATATGTTTCTTTTACTTAGTCTTTAGACAAAATCAGCCCATGATTGAAAAAATAATGGTCATTTTGGAGAAAAAATATACCTGGTATCTTGGAGCAGATACTTGAGGCTTACATTAATAAATATTTTCTACTGTGGACCACAAAGAGTTATCTGTAAAACTTGGAACTAATGAAAAAATAGCAGAGTGAGAGACAATCCATATTGCCTTTCAATCAGCACCGGGGATGTACTTGAGAATGTAGATGTTCCTGTAACTGTAAAAACACTGTATTCTGGTAAACAATCCAAATTCATTTCAACCACCTGAGGCCCAGGGGAAAAGTGATACAGTCTCTGCCAGGCCCACACTTGGTGTTATGTTTTGCAGTATTTCAGGAAGAGGCACAGGGCTTACTCTTATGCAGAAGAGAAAAAGTACATTTATTTTCATCATGATGTGAACTTTACGCCATTACTCAACTTCATGAAGTAGCAAAACTTACAAAGTACTACTAAAATGTACACATCTTTTTCCTGAGCTACTATCCCAACTGCTGATGATAGATAATAACATTGGGATTTGTTTGGAATAAAACCAGTTAAAAGAAAAAGAAGGCACAGACGAATTGTCTGTATCATCTGCCATGCAGATGAGGCTAACATTTTCCCACAAAAGCATACATAGGGTCTGAATAATTTGAGGATAGAGTTGAGAGAGATAATGGGAAAAAAGATTAACAATGTGTATTCCAGAGGCTTCCAGCTGGACATGAAATGAAAATAATGGCTGTTAGGATGTCAATCTGCTCTTTGATAAATCTCATAATTATTATCAGACCCGTATCTGGTAACAGCTGGCTATAAGAGAGGAATCAAGCTACTTCTACCAGCTTACTTTGTCCTTTGTCTTCTTCATCTCAGGCTGATGGAAAAGTTTAATGTTATTTAGTTTGACCTTTCTTTTTCACAGGTCTTTTTTTTTAATGGGTGTACTTGATGCAATGAGGAGATTGTCTGTTAAATTTTAAAACTAATATGGTTGGTTTCAAAGCCTTGAACATCAGACATATACAACTAGAAAGTAGATTGGCTGCTTATTTCAGTTTAACCAAAAATTTAAAGTGCAAATAGAAAAAAAAAAAGTTAATTTCTTTTTGCTAATTCTGTTTTTACTGGAATATCTTCTTCAACTGAGAGATGTAACCTGGACATCACTGTTAAGTTAAGGAGTGGAAAAAATTAGGTCCTTTCACGTTTTCCTGTTTTAAGTAAGCCATGTTAGCCAAACTGGTGATAACCCAATAGCACACTGCTTGTCCCAGCTAGAATCAGGTAAAGAACTTGTGCAAATGCCAGGGAATCTCAGTTTTAACTCCAGTTTCATGTAGTTTTTACCATTGTTCAGAATTTATGTAAAAAAATCAATCAAGGTAAACATTTGACTTTTTAGCCATTTATATATTCCTAGTCTCCAGGTCCCCTTGATTTTCAATTCAGACACACTCTATTGAAAAATGTCTATCTAATCTACTTAGGAATTTAGGCAATCATAATCCCCTGAATACACCAACTCCAAATTCTTAGGTATTAATGAAATTTTACTTCCCCTCAAATCTATAACTATTCTGATAATCTAAAGTACCAACATCTCTGCTTTCCACTAGGCACAACTCAAATTGCTAAGATCCCTGATCAAGAAACTGTTCTAACACTTATAATTTGCTAAACTAAATAAAAAGTTCTGGTAAAAATATTTTAGGTTAAAAATTTTCTTCATTTCTAAAATTGCAATTGGATAGGTTTTTGCAAAATCACATTTGATTCAACAAACATAAACATAGAAGAAGTTTGTTTGTCAGTTATTCATCCAAATAGATATACCTTTTTGAGCATAAAAACAAAGATAACTACACAGAATTGAATGTAATTACAATGTCATTTACTATTCAATAGGCTTTTTTCTTTTTTAATCACAGATGGTTTAATATGAGTAAGCCGGGCCTTTGCTTGGCTGTTTCATTCACATAATCTCTACCTTATTATTTTTATCCTTCTGCTATGAGTAAATGGCAAACAGGAATCTCAAATTACTATTCTCTGTTTTTCACTTTCCATCCATGTGGACTTCTATAATTATTTGATTGTCTTGTTCAATACTTCATTTCCTCATCTATCAGTGAATACAGCCTTATAAAATTGGGTTCTGAAACTGCTAGTGCATCTATCACTGCATCAGAGAAAATTCCTTTGTTGGACAGACTGGTATAAACACTTGTACCTTAAAATCATGGGTGAGATGTTGTGAAGTTAGATGGGAATAAAAAATATATAAAATATAAAAAAATTAGGTGGAATAACACAAAAAAGGAGACAAAATATCTGCTGGTGGACTGCAGATTGTTCACTCACAAAGTTATCTCACAGTTATTTTTCTTCCTGACCTCTTCCTTGCTCAATAGATGTTTTATTTCTGTAAGTGCTCCAGGTATAGGTACTTCTTTCTGAAATGCAACAAGCTGTTCCCAGGATGCTCACAATCCAGGCTAAACTGGATTTATCATATCAAAGACCAAGACAAAAGAGCACAGGTTTCCTTCCTGTTGAGACCTTGGAATTAATTCTGTTATGATACCTGAGTGTAAATATAATAAAGTTTGAAATGGGCCAACCGATTTTAGAGGGCTATTGAAGTTTTGGAGGTGTGTTTGTGCCAGCAGAGGTCTTTTTCCTTCTTTCTCATCATCTCCTTCAGATTCACTTTCCTTAGCACCCTTCCCATCTTTCAGAGCATGGGATCCTGATTGGTCTCATTTCCCTTCCCCTCTTCACCCTCACAGCTACGTACCTTTGTGACTCTGCCAGCCTCCTTTCCAACATCCTTCACTCCCTTACAGTTAATTGCTTTCCATCTCTTCCAGTATGAAATTCCACCCTGCCTACTCCTTTGTTTCCATCCTCCAGCACCCTCTGACCACAGAGATGTAGAGATGAGACAGTTTTGCTCCAGCCAAACCAACCTCTGGCTCAGAAGATGCGGAAAGTGAAAAAGAAACTGGTTCACCCACGTCTAAAGCTTACACTGATAATGTATTGTTTTGGTGCCTGTGCTTATTGCATCACAAAATGCTCAATCTTATCCTGTTCAAAGTCTTCCTGTGCTCTAAATTCCATTGCATTTGGTGTTCCACACTTACACAGTAGTCACCTCTGAGAAAATCTGTGTATATACAAAGAAGAGGATATTCTGACAAAGATGTTCACTGGGTGAATGGTCTGCAGCAAAATATATAAAATGTTATTCACTGAGTTCAGAAAAAAATACGACAAATGATGTAACAACAGGATGTTTCCTTTTTGACTTGAAAGATGTTAGTGGCTCAGCTAAGATTTGCCCAAATGCTTCATAGTCCTGTATTTAAAGTAACGACCTTATACTTCTGGGTAAACCCTGACATTCATGCTTTCTGAGACATACATTATTACTAAAATAAAAATAGCTAAACATTTAAAAATGTTATATTAAAACCATAGTTATTCCAAGATCTATTTAAAAATATACATTTTTAAAATATTCATATGTACAGAATAGTGGCATAGAATCAAAATCTAATAAAATTCAATTCAGATTTTAATGTAAATTAACACAAAAGATGATCGAAATCTTCCAAAATTTGAAAATGTTCTGAGAGTGTAATTGGAATGTCAATGTAAAAGAAAATATGAGATTAATTTTTGGAAAAATGACAAAAAATATTTGCTATTTTTAACCTCTCAGCCACTCTACAACTATATTTATCTATTTAAAATTCCATTTAAAGTACAAAAATCACTTAAACTTCAAACTTCTGTGATATTTTTAAGACATTCTTGCATCATAAAAAAACCCCAGCAAACATGCAAAATTGCTGTTTCTACCTTCAAAACAAGAAATAAAGAATGTTCACATTGCCAAATTATTCTGTTCTAACAATCATAATTATGCACCATTGGCATATAGTAAATATACGTACATCAACATTGCCATCCAGGTATCCACATTTCATCATTAAATATGATTAAGCTAGTATTAAATTTCTCCTTAGAATGAAACGCTACACAACTGATATTTTAAAAAAAATAGCAATTAAATTAGATGAGACAAATCAATGAGGAAGCCAATAAAGTTACCACTGTAAAGTTAAAAGTTACCACGGTAAATAAGACTGCATTTTACACTTTGTTTCGTGTTCATCATTATTTATCCTGGGATTCAATAGTTTTGGGGGAAGTCTTAACTGGAATACAGAAGAGGGTGAATTATTAGAGGACTAAAATTTCCAGAATGAATGAAAATTCCAAGAAATAAGATTCACTTGAAGCACAGACAAGAAAAACATACAAACATATTGTCTGCAAAAACCACAGAATTTCAAGTCAGCCTGTAAAACTGAAATAAGAATTATTTCAAATGAATGCTGGAAAAACTGAATCAAGCAATTGGTTGTTGTCTGCATAATTCAAGCTTTATTAAGTATCTTCTCAAATTTTTTGCTTTATTCTCTTCCTTTCACACACAAAGATCTGCATAGTCACCCCAGTTACAGAAAGGAGATTTTTAAACATCTTCGACAAGACAAAACCTTATAGGCAAAAAAAAGTCTTGAAATGACGAGTGCCAGAATTGCCACATAAGGACAGTTTTCCCTCAAAACCCTTATGAATATAAATATTAGAGATGGAAAAAGAAATACAGATCCATTTACTATCAAAATCTAACTTCAGACTATTGTTATCAAAATTTCTGGAGATAATGAAGACCCAAAAACTAGAATAAAAAGTGAAAAAAAAAGAGATTAGAATCCAATGAAATATAAACGAGTATTTCCTACAGAACTAGAAAATGTTTTAACATGCTTAATAAGGAATTAATGAAGATCACTAAAACAGGAATGGCTAATTTAATGTATCAAAACAGATAGCTGTATCCTTGCTTGTCTTTAAAGCTTGCTAAAGTGTTTTGATGATACAGTGCATTATTGCAATTGTTCACTCCACTCCAAATGTACAGTTGAAGATCCTTTTTTCCAGGAATATAACTGACAATGAATGTGGTCAAGACAACATGACATAAAGAAGCTTTGAGTCAGTTTTTTATTAACAGGAAGAAAAGTTTCTTAGCAAGGGACATTAACTATTTTGCTGGTGACTAGTGGCAAGAAGATATGTTTGGCCTTTCAGAAAAGATATCGTTTTGAAATGAAGTAAAATTTTTCTAGTACCTCAGAACTTAGAAGTTTGTAAATTCTGGCAGTTGTGATCTCATGAATTCTGAGATAGCTGATACAGAAAATTTTAAAGATTCTTTGGTGTTAAAATACACAGAAAGCATTCAGTAGGACTTAAAAAGTAGAAAAGTAATTAAAGATCCTAAAGCTCACACCAACAATTTTGCTAGGCGTATGCCTGCACAGGTTCTTAAGTGTCTCAGTTTCTCAAAATACATGTGCACATTACATAAAATATCTCAATCATTTTATGCACACAGCCACGGAATAACAGAGCAACTGATCACACCAAAATGAGAATGGAACTAAACTTTAGGACCTTCTTTTCCCAGTCAGCCTGTGTCGTGACAGGGAGGTGTTTTTATAAGGCAAATTTGTGCACTGTAGGCATCCTGAGAAAAGTATGCAGTTATTGACCCCTGAAGGCTATCAGGAAATTTAAATAAGCATTGGAAATTTCTGGATCCATCTCCACTCCCAGATACACAGTTTAAGGGTCATTTGCTAACAATTAATCAGGTTTTGTTGCCTTGTAAATGGTCACTTACTGGTCTTCCCCAGGGCTATATGACAACAAATTCATACTGCAAGAGAATGAGCACTCCTTCAGAAGCAGAGGACACAGGCTGGAAAGCTTCAAACCTGATTTAAAACAGATGAACAAAAGATTATGAAGTGGATATTGCCACATTTGCACAAGTGACAGACTTTCTGGTTAACTGGTGTCATAATTTGCTTTCTTTTCACAGATATATCTGCACCTGAGCTGATGCACCATATCTTTTCCTCTATCTCTATTTTGAACCTTGTTGTTGAGCTCCGTTCTAACAGGAACGCCCTGCCCTGCATGTTGGCTGTGGTGGTGTGAGCAAACCATTTCCTGTTTGGATTAAAGATGATTATTTTCAGCTGATGTTAGCAGTGCAAAGGGAAACATCCAGCAGCAAGTCTAGCACGGCTCCTTGCGGTATGGCTGCGATGGGCTGCTCTCTTTGCTTGCCAATGCACACCAGGATGTCTTGAAACATGAGGAGCCATGCGTGCCTTGGCCCCCAGTGTAGCTAGAGGAGGTGGGACTGATGGCAGAGCAGATGACAATAGGTCATTCCAGTGTCCCACCTTCCATAAGCTAACTGCACAATATAGTCATGAACCTGTATCCTCTTGTGTGTGTGTGTGCACATGTGTCCTCAGGCTGGTCATGCAGCTGGTCTGTTGGAAAACTACTTAACTGTCCAGTTTGTGCATGCAGATTTTACTTGGACAACATAGATTTGCTTTGGCTATTTTACATTCAAAAGAGCAGAAAACCGAGATTAAAAAACCCAACCAAGCCTCCCTCCCCCACCCCACTCCCCCCAAAAAAACCCCAAACCCAGTGAAAAGGAGAGGGAGAAATAATTGTCTTAACTTTGCACATTCCTGAACTACTGCACACTCAGTATCTCATCTATCTCTTCACTCAACGTTTGAGCTGCTGCATTTTTTTCTGAACACAGATACCTATTCCAGCACTCCAGAATAACAGCTCTTGGGCCTAATGTAGCACAAGATAAATCAGTTTTGCTGAAACTCAAATGTTTGAACAGAAGGGATGTCTGAGATTACAGGCAGAAGTTGCTCTTCTGTCTCTGCAACAATGTCTGAGAAACCAGACATAGGTGCAATGACAAAGTATTTGTTAAATGAAATTGTGGCTTTTGAGGTTTCACAATGGGGACAGAATTCCACCAGAAAACAGATTGAACACTCAAGATATTCTCTCCTAAATCTGATTCAATTTTCATTGTCCACTGCTGGTGTCGCTGCTGTGAGGCTAAGGTTAGTCTATACAGTTTTGCTTAAAAAACATAAAACTAATTTTTAAGGTTTTCTGGCTTAGTGTGGATCAGTCACTGCCTAGTTTGTGCTACAGCTGACTTCCTGTGCAATCACGTTCATGTACCTTACACAGCATATTTATAGACTCTCACATCTCTCAAAATAAGAAGTTTCTGCAAAAATCTGTTATAATTAAACAGTGGACAACACACTGTCAGGTAGAGACCCAGGTACATGAATAACACACAAAAAAAGAAACCATATTTCTTGAAGCATGACAGTAAGGGGGACGATTTGGGTGCTTTTCCCTTCTTTTTTTCCCATCTGTTCTCAATTATAAGAAACTCCTCCCACTAGTTTAAAGCAAAAAAGTACACCCTGCAAAGCCTCTCATCTCTGTACAATATGTGACATCTGTATGTAACAGATGGGCTTTCAGGTCTCTTCATCACTAGCTTTATTTCCGAGGATCTATGACTGCAGCACCTAAGAACCTATTCTTGAAGTAAAAGCAAACTCAAAATAAAAGGGCCTCACACTTACTGTCCCTGTCCCTGAGCTCACATCAGGTGGACAATACAGTGCCATCCATCATTAAAGACTACATTTCCAACTATGCAATATCTATGATTAGGGAGAGAAAATGAATTTTCTTTTCAGTTACTGGAAGGAAATCGTTTGTGATGGCTGATTTTTTCTTTGAATTTTTTTTTTTTTCCTACTAGCAAGGTCTGGATAAACATTTTTGTAGCCAATGCAGTTGGGCCATACTTAGGACTTGCTGCCTCAAAGTGAAAAAGTAACATTTTTCATTTCACACGGGGACTTGTGCAGATGAGAAGATCCAACACCCTCACTCATGACAACGATTATCCTGTTATGAGTCAGAGTGACAAATTCTGTGCATGCTCCACACATGGGGACACCAGAGCTGCCTACCCTCCCACAGGTTTTGCCTTTGTGTTGAGCCTGATAGAAAACAGCAATGACTTGACTGGACACAGTTTTCAAAGTAGTGAATGCTCAGGAGAACCTTGTGTAATTCTTGCATAGACAACTTTATCTGCCTTAAAGGGGGTTAATTCCATATTGCATGTCTGTTCTGAACTTAGAAGCCAACAGGCCCACCCTAAGCTTTATTTTGACCTGAAAATGCAAACCAACAAATATTTTGGTCATCTCTTTGTCAGTTTCTTTAAATGACCTAAAATATCTGATGGCTGTGATTCCCCTTTTCTCCTTTATCTCATCTCTTCCACCCTCCTGCATTCTTTTTATTTCTTTATTCTTTTATTTCTTTCTGGGCCTGCTTGTTTGGTTCCTCATTCCATAGCTTCTTGATTTTTAGTTGCTTTCCACACTTGGCTTTCTGCATTTACCATGCAAGAGCTTTTCCTGCAAGTGTCTATCCCATCAATGCATTTCCCTGCATTCCCACTGCCTTTTTCTCCACAGCAGCTAACATTCACCCATTCCTGAGTGACCAACAGATGTGCTGCTGCTGAGAGGGACCTGCAGATGTATTGTTTCTACTGCTTCTTGTTGTCACACAGTCCCACAACACTTGGCAACCACTCAGTGGAAGGCAGGAAAACTCAGGACTGTCCGATGAGCAGCTATGAATCATATTTGTGCAAGCAGGCAGTTTATGTAGTAAGTTGGGAAGAAAAATTAAAATGAGGATGGGAAGGGACCTTCCTTTTGCAACTTATGAAAAACAAGTATTTGTCTAAATGTTGTTTGTCTTGCTTGGGTTTTTTTGCTTGTTTGGTTTTTTTTGTTTGTTTGGTTTGGTTTTTTTTAACCTGCAAACCACAGAAATTGGAGGAGACTTTAATATGGGGAGAGGAGGAAAGAATTATTAACAGTGGCTATCTAGCAGCTGATCAGCAAATGGGCCATTCACATAATTTAAAAATTACATGGGCACAAATCACAAGCTTACATAGTACATACAAAGATGCTAACCTCAAACCTAGCCAAAGGGCTAGGATCAGATCCTGGACTGATGTGTAGGTTGGGGCAGTGCTGTAGCAGTCCCACCTGTAACACACATTTCTAAATCCTACAGAAGGAAAAACACAGTGAATGCTGTTTCACTATTATTTCTTGTGGTTCCTATATGACGGAACTATAAACAAATGGCTTCTTCCCACTCCTGAATGAAAGCTAACATCTGGGATAGCTATTCTTTCCTACAACAAAAGTAAAATAAATGTTTGTTATCTGCAGTAGAGGTGACCTGAAGTTTTGTCTGACACGTAGTATTCATCAGAAAAACAGTCTTGTTAGAAAAAAAATTCAGGCTTACGTTGACTATCATAAGATTTGTTATCCTCAATTCACTTGGCTTTTCTCCTCCTCACCCTACTTCTCATTTTACTTTTGAGTATTTTCAATTTTGTTGTAATATCATATCCATGCTATACACAAAATTTATATTATAAATACTTTATTTTTAACAATCCAAAATAACATAAAATTATTTTCTTTTATTTTACTCCAAAGCCAATATTTTATTCAAAGTTTGAATCATGTAATTTCCCATTTAATTCAGAGGCTAAAATGGGCTTAAAGTGATATGATATCTGAGAAAAATTGTAGCATATGCAGCATCATTCTTCTTACCTGGACAAAACATCATAGCATGATGATACAGATTGTGAATATCAGGTTTTCTTTGAGATAAATGTTCCTTGTCCATGGAGTTACTGACTCATCATAGAATAAGTGAATTCTAAGTCACTGAGCTCTGGCTGGTTTCCTAATCAAAGAATTTCTATCCTACAGCAGTTGAAGCTTTACAATTTTACTCTGTCAATGACCAGAGAAAAAAGGCTGGTGAGAGTTATGGAGCAGATCAGTGGCTGAGATAATGGTTGTGCAGAAGAATCATTCTTATCATGCAGGATTGTTCTACTTCTGGGTATTTATAGGACAAGAAACTGGCTATTTTGTACAAGACACCATAATAATGATAGACAGAATTTCCCTAATGGGATTTCTGTTTACCTGACCTTATTTCAGTAAATCTAGTGATTTTATCTCATATAATATAATGAGATTATTCCTTTCTCCTGTGAAATATGTGAATTTAGAGAATATTTTATATTTTGTTTGTAACTCTAGACCATCATGCTGCCAATGGTACCAGTACTACAGATTTTCAATTTTTCATGTTGAAGACCCTTTTCAGTTATGGTCCTTTAAAGTCAATTACTAAAAATCTTCAGTTTAGTCAAAGAAAAATTGAAGTGTTAATCAAAATTCCAGTATTTTCCAAGCAGTGAATACAAGCAGTGTCCAAGAAAATCAAAGATAATGTGATTGTCTACCCTTACTCTGTACTCATATTAGTGTCTCACTGGATTTAATGTTTATTTGAGAATTCATGTTGGCAATCGTTTATTGACGATTCAGCTTCTTTCATTGTGGCCTTACACTTGCACTTCAACCCTGATCATGCCTGTGAAAAGCACAGTGTGCACTGTCTTCCGTGTGTTTCTCAGGCAGATGTGCAAGTGGTATTATTTATGCTTCAACTTAACACGTTCATACCGCATTTGAAGTGAGATAGTGTGGCAAGAGCACAAGATTACGAATGCCTTTACGAGAGCTAACTCTTTCCCAGAGGGTTTGCTTGCACCTGTTTCTTACCACGAAAAGGACGTTAAACTTTCTGATATGTGACCAAGTTGCAAATGAAAGATCTTTGAGATAAAAAAGTGATACGATTGACTTAAAAAGGTCAAAATCTAATATTTTAGTCTGTCAGTTTATGGTGTGATAATTCCACAGAAACATCAAAGATACTGTGTGACCTCCCAGAACATATTTCTCACCTTGAATGACTTGTGGCTCTCCTCAGATTTCATGGTCCATCAGCACACACTTCAGCTGTGTTCCTTTAATAATGGCAGAGCACGTTGACAAAGCATTTATCTTCCTTGATACTTGACTTGCTGGGGTGCAGCTTTTACAGCCAGTATTAGGGAATGGTGTGCTACTCTTCCTGTTGCCCTCAGGAAAGAGCCAGGAGAGCTTTAAAACAACACAGGACTCATTTTGAAACTTTTCCAACAGATCAGTCAGTTGAGGAATTGCTATAAATTTGTTAAACCAACATGGAGAACCTAATTCTTGAATTTCAGGAGCCTGTTTTGAGACTGAAAGCCAGCATGCTTTATTTCCAAGAGGAGCCATGCAGCACCTTGTTTCATAGCTGTAAGGGGCTCAGTGTCATTCACATCTCATCCAAGCAATCCTCCCCCATATACAAAAATATATACTTTGGGAACTAGATCCAAAAAAAAAAACTGGTATGAAGTGTTGGGGCCTTTCTTGTGTAACCTAGGAAATGGAGTAAGTCCTCAATCAATCATGCTGCATTATGGTCCTCATATGATGGTTTCTTAAGTGGGCAGAGAGGGATGGGGATGAGAGGATTCTGCTGATTATTTGGTCTCCAGTAATTTAACAGAAGAACAGAAATATGCATTTTGATGATCTTATGTTGCTCTTCTGCAACCAGCCCTCTTTTCTCACCTTGTGTTTCTCAGTTTGTAAAACATTGTTTCCAAAACACGGGGACACATCTTCAAATAGATATTTACAAGGTTACTCAGAGTAGCCCGAGAAAGAAGATTTCAGTGTTTGGGATGTATAGCCAGGAAGGACATATCAAAAGAGTATTCCCGGAGTTAGACATGGAGGGCTTCAAATAAATCCATACACGTAGTGGGTGATGTGGGAACATGTAGCATGAAGTCCAGAGCTCTTGGGAAGGAGTGAGAAAACCAGGGAAAGAAGATAGCACAAAGTTTTTCTTAGTCTCTTCACCAACTCTTTGAACTGCACACGCTCCCCCACACATTCTTGCTTGGCTATTCTCATCCAGATGTAACTGTGGTACCGCTGGTGCAGCTCTGTTACTCCTCATTCCTTCTCACCCCCACCCATGAATATGAGAGCACAGAACAAATTAAAACTAAATATACCATAGGACAATGCACTCATCATTCCTTACCCCCACCAATTTAATTTATTTTAGAAAATATTAGGACAATAACAACAATAATGATGGATTTGCTCTCTGGTACTTTGTACGGGTCCTGATCCTGTTGCAGTCTGCTCTTGGGTTGATTTATCAGTTTACAGTCTAGGGAGGAAAAAAAAATCAGTTTAAGATGAAATTTTGCATCCATATACTGCAAATGGAACATCTCCCAGTGATTATTTCAAGGTATGATACAACTTGGTTCTGGTATGTCAGGGGAGCAGAAGAGGCGTTCCGCACAGAAAGAACTGAAACATTTAAGCATGTGCAGTTGCTATTTTTCATAGGATTTTTATAATGTAATGGGCAGAAATTTCACAATGGGCAGAAATATCTCCCAAATAGCCACTCTAGTCTATTGGGTAATTAATATGCATATTGAAAAATTCTAAATATATATTTAATCAACTAGCTACATAAAGTGCCTGAAGCCCTGAATACATATAAACCCAATAGACCAGAACAGCTGAAAAAAAGCTTGCTCCATGCTCTGGGGGTACATTCCATGGAGTTTGCTTTTAAAATAGTCTAGAATGGACTTGAAGAAGCTGGAACACCTTTAAAGAAAGATCCTTTCTTCTCACGTCACAGATATAATCTGAATGAATGTGGCAGAAGGAAATATGTTTTGCCTATAAGGGCACTCTAATAATTAAGATAGCAGCTCAGGACTTGAATCCCTTAGGTGCTCTACCAGGAAAGTGCAGCTGTGAACAACATAGCCTGTTATCTGGAATTGTGCCTCAGTTTCCCCTTTAGTAAAATGGAGCAGACTGCGCCTAGCCTCTTCAGATACTTATTGGGTATGCTAAAGAGAAATATCCAAAGATACAACAGTGCAAGATAGGTGCTCAGATCTCCCTGAAAATCAGGAAGAGGAGTCATCCTAAGTGTCCTTCACACCCTTGAAAATCTCACCTTTTTATTGGTGGCTATAATGCACTTTGAGACCTTTGGAGGAAAGGTGTTATAGATGTGCAAAGCTGCTGAGAAAGATGGAGTAAAAATTGACTAAAAGGTCAACTTCAGAAGCAAAGAAATATAATATGAGGATAACCTATGGCAAATACCCTGAAGGCTACTCCTGGGAATGTGGGAGTATGAAGTCAAATCCTGCCTTTAGATAATTCGGAGTTAAAGATGGTATTATGCAAACATAACAGCAGAGGAATTGTGACCTATGACATCATGGGGGACCACAAACTGATCATTCTTTCTTTAGTTAACCATCCATATGCAAAAGTCTTCTCTGACCACTCTGATGTGGATCATCTCAATGAACAGCTTCGCAGTGGTCATCTTTTCTGGAAAAGGACACGTTTCTATCCAATAGGGTCTGCTGAGCGAAAAATGAAGACTTCTACAGTTTCTGCTATATGCTTATTTGCTCAGTACTCTGAGATTTTATTTCATGGCCAAAAATCAGTCATTTCCCCAAACAATTCAGCTTATAATTCACCTCTTAAATCTGCTGTCATACATGTTGCAGTAAAACTGTAGTAACACAGTGTATTCTGTGGGAAATGTTTGGGACCTGAAGAGGCCCAAATTTACTGTAGTGCATTTCTTTCTGTCACTCACCTTTGATACTTACTTTCCATCACTCTGCAGTTGAATGATCTAGAAAAGTAGGTCTGAAAGCAAACCCTAAATTTTAGTTTAAAATAAAGTCTTATCCACAAGGAACAAAATAACAATTGCTAAAGGCACTTGAACAATGTTGTAAAGAATGTTAGTAATAATTCCAGGTGTATTAAGGTATTAAGCTGAAATCAGCAAACCGCATTATATTTACGACTTTTAGAAGCTAACTTTAACTGGAAAATAAAAATTGGGAAACACAAATTATTTTTTGCTCGTTTGTTTTAGAAGCAAGTTTTAAGTAGAAAGTATTTGATATAAAGAAAAAACCTGAAAACCCTTACTGTGATGTTCTGATAAAAAGAATTATTGGGTTGCTAAAAATAAAAACTGAGTTTAGGGCAATTCCCCTTCTATTATCAAGATGAGTTATGATAATTAAGGTTTTGTAAACTAAGATTTATAGCCTTCTAGATATATTCTCACCACAAGATCCTTGTCTTATAGAAGCAGAAGTCTAAATAACTAAAGAAGAGTTCATGATATAGTTCAGGATAATTAACATACTTGTTGAATTTTAAGTTCTAATAACACAGTTGGTTTGTTAATCTATTTCCATATAGGATGATTGCCACATAAACAATTACCACCTAATGCTTGCAGGTAGCAAAATGAAGTGGGTTCACACATGGATTTGAATATACTCTGTTGAAATGATGTCACAGATTGAGTCAAGAAAATGACCTCTTTCACTGGTGAGGTGCAAAGTGGAACAGAAAAATAAGGTGAAGAATTTGATCTTTCCAGGGCAACATTTGTAATGGCATATCAGTTCTTTCATAGAGAGCTTATGGAAAACTTGTGTGTTTATGGAGGGGTTTGTGGGAGGTAATCAGGAGTCAACTGATCACTGCAGTCTACTTGTTAACTGGGAAATTCTAGAAAAAAACAGTCCAGAGTTATGTAACTGAACATGACTTCAAAGCTGGAAACAAGGTGCTTGACGATTTGCCTTTCTAATTGTGCAGAAACCTGTATATATATAAAACATCAATACAAAAATAGCCTAAAAAGGCTGGTCTGAAAGCAAGGAGCTTGGTTAGGTGAAACCTTGTAGGCAAGGACATGATGTTTACATCTAAAGTGATGTTGACGAGAAAAGGTAATTTGGTTTAAAGGATGGAGTTGACCTAGGTAAACCTCTAGGTGAGAGAGACAGTGTGAGCATGGTATTAACTCACAGGTCAGAAGTTGGTACAAGGGGCTACCACTGAAGGAATGTTGGCTCCCTGAATAAAGAAAATTCCTGAGTTTGTCATGGGACCTAGAACAGTCTGTTACAGATAGATTCTATACAGACAGGCCTCAATTGTCAAGGGCACCACAGTCTACATGCCTGTTTCCCTAGGCCTAAGATAAAATAGGCAATGCATACAATCAGAGACACTTTCTCTTCATATTATTTGCTCAGCTACAATAGAATGTGAAAGTTGGTAGAAGTGATTTTACATGACTGTGAAATCATATTCATACAGCAAATTTGTTCAGTGCAGTTACAAATAATTCTGGTGCAGTAAAATAATTCTGGAAATTTTTAATTTTGTTTCCTCTTGAATCAAAGAGGATATTTATTTAAAATTCAGTTGGTAAGAGATATAGATAATTTGAGGGTTTATAAAAATTATTGAGGGAAAATTAAAACATTTTTATTGAATTCAGGTGACCATATAAATTCAGATTCTAATTATTATCAGTCAATGGAAAATGAAACTCCAATAACAATACAAGATCAACCAAACAAAAGAAACAAACTTTTAAAATCCAAGCCAAAGCCCAACCCCAATATTAAATTTAAATCATTGAACAAAGTCCAGGAAACAGAATTTTACGATCCTTTCATCTTCAGCTGACATTGGTGAACTAGGAGGAGAAGTTAAATGGACATCCATAGAAAGTTTGGACAAATATGTAAGAGCTGAAATTCTCCTGTGGAATAAATGGTCTCAGGGTATCCTTGTACATTCATTCATTGAGAATGTTATACATTTCTCTTGACTAGACACTGTGAGGGAGGGTAAAGTGCTGGAGCAGAAAAGGGATTGAGGAGACAACCACTGACATAACCTTGGCCTCATAAACCTGTCACTTTCTCCCTTATGCTTGTTTGTTTATATTTCTGGAGTTTAAAAGTGGTCAAATGTTTTCATCTGCTTGGAGGAAAAGGAAATTCACTCTTCGAACAAAACCTAGATAGCAGCAGTAAGTCCCGAGTATATTTCTGTGGCCACACTAAAAATGACTCCCTGAAAATGGGGGGTTGTAATGGGAGTGCTGACACAATCTGATTCCTAGCTATCACTTTGCAAGCTGTGCTGTTATAATAAGAAGAAAAGGTTGTGTCTTTAGTGGAAAACTGATGGAAGTTAGTAATGCTGGGTGAAAATATGCAGCTCATTTAAAGGAGGAGAAACTGTAACAAAGTAAATGAATCACGTTAAAAAAAAAAAAAAAAAAAAAAAAAAAAAAAAAGGAAAAAAAAGATAGGCCAGAAATGAAAGACATATAAAATATAATGGAAGGAGAATTTCTTCCTCCATTAAGCATACCCTGACAACCTGATTGTCATCCAATTAGAGGCTGAGTTAAGGTCTGATTAATCTATCACAGGCAAAAGGGCCTGGCTCCAGTCACTAATCGGAGAGGTGTGAAAAGTGTGTGTGGGTCCCTTGAGGTTTCTTTAGCTTCTGTATTTGCATGATCAGGTGTTCCTACAGAGTCAGTTCCAGGACAACTGTCTTTTCTCAATTATTAGAGCTAATTGTAAATACAACTGTATGAGCCAAGGACTTTGGAGCCTGCTTGCTGAATATGTGCTTGCCCTGCAGTAAGAGCACAGACTCTTCTGAATCCCAACCTCTTTCCTTTTTAAAATTAGCCATTGATATAGGTGCAGCTAGCCCCATATGTTATGCAGTTTATTGCTTTTAAAAAGACCCCTGAGCCAGTTTGAATAGCCTGGGTGATAAGTGTCTCTACAGCAGGCTATAAAGGGAAAAAGGAAAATTTTTCCCTTGAGCAGTGGACTGACTGCAAAGACACTCAGAAAAGGCTACTGCAACACGAGGCCTGCAGCAGCAGTCTGAGGGCTCAACATAGGGATGGCAGACCCAGGCAGCCTGTCTTCATCTGCTTCTCACCCACCACCCCCATCCGTCAGGATTGGACCCCTGCAGCACAGACCCAGTAGGATCCAGCCATGTCTGCCTCACCTCTCTAGGGGCAAATTTTTGGATTTGGCTGCCTGAGGTACCTGCCTAGGGTGGCAAGACTTGTTATTGCAGCATTTCTTTAGGAGGATTTGATTTGGTTCTCTGTGCATTGTCATCAAGCACTGCTTGACACACCCTTAGGCATCCACATACGGCTGTCAGATGCGATGCCGCACCTACAGCAGACCTGTGTCTTTCTGAAGTGGCAGCTGAGGCTGGGCAGGAATGTTTTAGGGCATCTCAGATGACACTAAGTGCCTTTGCAATGCTCAGTGCCTCTAGAAGTGAGCCCTAAGCATCTATCTGGCTTTGTTTCTATGAGAAAAGCAGTAAGAGAAGATAGCAAAGCACAGCCCAAATATACAGGAGATATATTGTGGTGGCTTGAAAGTCATCACCCTACATTAATATGGGTGCTGGGAGATAGAATTCAGAGCACCTGGAGAACTGCTGCTCTGTTAGGTGGTGTGATACTGGCATGCTGAATATATTTGTAAATCACCATCTAATAATTTTGCATCTGCATCCTCCAATTTTACTCTCCTGTGGCTACAGAGGTTATAAAAAAAAGTCTCCATGGAATGCAGTGGCTATTCTTGGAAGTCTTCCAGTTTAGATAGCATTGGTCTTATGTACCTACACCTCAGTACGTTTTCAAGGCTCTTCTGGGAGGTTGAAATCCTCTGAATCCTGTGGCAGGCCTTCTGTTTATCCCAGATGTTGTTACCCAAAGTCTAGATACCTGCCATTGGGATAGGAAGGAATTACTCCAGTCACCATTATCATTATGAGTAAATGGCTTACTGTCTGAAATCTGAGATGGGTTGCCTTTGTTCTTCTGTTATTGTTTCTTTGTTTTATAAAATCACACCATTTTCTTTCCAGACTAGGGTGATCACATAACTTAAATAAGATCCAGTTGGATCTGCTCCCACTCTCTCTCTGAAATATATGTATTGAAATACATGAAGTACCAAGACTGTTTTGTATAGACTTATATTCAGATATGCATACAAATATATGTGCATTTTTATACTCTCATATAAATACATATACATACATCTATCTATCCATATTTTTATGTATGTATATAAATACATACAAATATACAAGAAATCTACATTGTAGTACATACAGCTTTGGCAGAGAGTTGTATCATCTCATTATCATTATTATTTTCTAATCATGATTTTACTATTTCCAATAGGTGTATCATTCAGAATTTTAAAAAAGTCAAAATTGAAAAATTATCTTGCAAAGGATGAAGCAAAAAGATGGTATATGTTTAGTCAGTACCACACTGCAGACTGCAGAATGAATTAATATGTGAGGCAAGTTGTTTCCATTTTAAGCATATCTGACCACAGAATTGTGTGATTCTATTCTGTGATTCTGTGATTGCCTGCATATAAATTAAAATCAAATGGATACTTCCTCAGATATTTCTGGTAACACTGTTGGGCCATTTATTTAGAAAAAAAACCCCAAAAAACCAAACTTGATGTTACAAATATGCTTGTGATTTCCACTTACAATGAAAATGTTGTAAATAGCTAAATCAGAAACATTCAGTACTGAGAGAGAAATCTCAGGACTTACTGCTTTAAAACCACAGACTTCCAGCATGTAAACTAAAGAAGAATCTCCATGAACATGTAGTAGCATTTATAAAAGCAGAAAAATACTTCAAGAGGTGTAATTATATGAGACATTTTATCTTCTTGGGTGGCTGACTTTTGAGTTGATTTTTTTCACCATTTTATGAGGTATAGGCATAATTGGCCTAACTATACTGTTTTTCAATCTACAGCCCCGTAAGAAAGGATGCTAGTCTAATTCCTTAATTAGGCCTACACTGTGGACCAAAACTTCATGGCCATGCTAGGGCATGAGGAGCAGTGATGTCTCTGCCAGTTTTCTTATCTCTCCATCTCTAACCTGTAGGTATGGGAGGAGCGCTCTATACATTTCTCTTCATCCTGGAGTGTGACAATAAAGGTGGTCTAGCAATAAGGAAACACTGCTCTATTCCCCCCACAGTCAAGAAAACAATCTGTTATTGGCAAAGGTGTATACCTGGATGGTGTTTTTCACTGGGGAAGAACAGTGCAATGCTTGGAATTAGCCTGGGGGTTTAGTTTGATCCACTGCTTTCACAGGATCTGAGAAGTCGGTTAGACTTGGATACTTAGAGGAATTTGGAAACCTCATTTGTGTTCAAATTGATAAGAATTAGCTTCCTACTGCTCAGAATTAGCTTCCTAAAGAACAATATGAACATTCAGATCTTGAGGGTGTGGATTCAGTGTTATTATGCCTTAATTGACCACTCTGTCCATAAGGAAGAAAAAAAATTCCCACTCCTTTAGTTTGTGGTGAAAATGGATACAAGAAACAATATCTTAAGATGTTCCAGGTACACTGTCAGAATGAAACAATACTGAGTATGTTACTTCTAAAGATAGATGAGGCTGGGTTTTGAGACACAAACTGTCCTTTTGGTTCATTATCAGTCCATGGAAATCCATAGGAATATTTTTGTTCTATTAGTAATACAAAAGACATTATGGTATGTTTTAATCAGTAGACTGCTAAATGTTTTCTTTACTGAACTGTGAATAATGAATTTATCATTGTTTCTGGCTATTAAATATGGTGTTTCTTTTTCAAAATATCAGTGATCACAATGCAGTAGGGCTCCTGGGCCTGTTGACAATTTTACACTAACTTTGCATTATTTCCAAGCCTTTATCTCAAATTGGCATCATTTTATTGCATTGATAACTAGAAGTAGCAAATCAGAAATTAGAAAGAAAGAAAACTGACACTGATTGATGCCCAAGTCTTTCTCCTGATTCGCTGATTAAACTCATCAATCTATATGCAGAAGAGATGTCCAATGCAAATGGAACCAACCAGCCTTAACGAAGTTGTGTTGTCAGCATACTAACGGGAAAATGGGATCCTCATGGCAGATAGGGAAAACAAAACTAAGCCAGAGACTGTCTGCTACAAAAAAACATTTATTTAAGAGATGGCAAATCACTACTTAAAACACGTTTTAAACATGACAGTAAATCTTGTTGGCTGTATGAGATTAGATTGTGGTATATAGATTGTGCAGGGAAAAAAAACCCCAGCATAGTTTGTGGGGCCTCTGGGCTGTGAGAAAACAGGGCTCCTTCAAAATTCAGTAATACCCCAGCTTGTTTGGAAAATGAAGTTTAGTGTCACTATCTAAAGTATCCCAGTCTCCAGACACTGTAGTTTTCTGAGATTGACCCTTTCTCTTCCTTGTGTACTTACACAGTGCTTCAATCTTTTTCTTTCAAATGAGAGATCATAAAATTTCAGCTGCTTCCTAATTTTTATTAAAGAAAACATTTTTACAGGGATTCAATGTATTTACATTGTTTCCATATAAATCAAAATAATTCAGAGTAGAAAGTAACTGAGGAAAATGGGTGCAAAGCAGAAGTATTAATCTGGAAAAAAAAATACTTTTGCAAACTCTTTGATAAATGGTGAAAATATGAGTGTGTGAAATATACAGACTTTTGCATCTAGGGCTGGCTGAACTGAAAGAAGATCAAAAGAAGCAAACATGCAAGAATTTTAGAAAACTCTATTGAAAATCTTTGGCCAAGACGAGGTTAGCTAGTTCCAGAGACAATAGGTAAAAGAACTTCCTCAAAATTTTTTATTATAAATAGTTGGACAAACCAACCACGAATAAGTTTTTACTCATGAATCATTTGATTTTTGTGCCTAAATAGAAGACAGAAAAATTTGCCAGAAATATGTCAACTTTTGACGTTTTTATTTTCTGCAGTTACTGTTACTAGTACAGTCATATTTTGCGTAATTTCTTGCTAATGATGTGATTTCTGAAGCTCCTTGACCTAATTTTTCTTATGGTCAATGAATAGTCAGGAATAAGATGAAGACTTTGATTGGAGATGGAATCCAGGAAAAAATGAAAAGGAAAATAAAATGTGTTTAGGCTATTTCATCACCTTTTATTTAGAGTGGCTGTTTACAAAGTCATTGTTTGTGCTGGTACACAAACACAACACAAAGCTGTGTGCTACCTGAAAGGCTCTGTGATATAATTACAGCCACAGGAACCTAAAAATTCAAGTATGAGGTTGTGACTAGTACACTTTAGGTTGATGGTGGCACAGAAGGGTAACCCTTCCTCAGAATGCTCTTTGCTCTCTCCTCTCTGTGGTTGTTAGTGGGAACTGATTTCTATCAGCTGGAGACATGGATTCAAATCTCAGTAACAATGTTAACAATGTCCTCCTCCTTGATGCTTTCAAATGCTTCATTTCATATAAAAAATATATCTTCTTCATTATTTCCACTCTTAACATACATTACCTTTGTTCCTACAACTCATTAGATGTTTATTCCAATTAATGTAAAGGAAAAGAAAAAAAATAGTGCTATAAATCAGTCCTTTTTTTCACCTTTAGGCTCCTGACTCCGAACAATTTCTTAAAATAACTGTAAAGCTACAAAATATTTTAAGGGATCTTTTCTGTCCTGCTTGACATAAACTTAACACCCCATATCAAATTTATTCTTTAAAATTTCCTGAAGAAAATTTCTAAAAATACATGGAAATTAATAGACCCCTCTAAGATGCAATAGACTTCACTGGGGCAAAGAGTAGTCCATAAAATAGTTATAGAGTGTCTTCTAAGAGAAAGCTGAGGGAAGTACTTGAAAAAGTTGGTGTGGTAGCTGTGGAATCTCCATCATTGGAGGACTTTAAGGGCAGGATTAGACAAACTGTCAAGAGTGACATAGGTAGATTTGGTTTTGCCTTAGGGCAGAGGGATGGACTAACTGACCTCTTGAGGTAATTTTTGGCTTTGTGATTCTGTGAATGAAAACATACATCCCCTCCTAGCCACAATAGAATCTGTCATCACTCAACACAATTTCAGAGTAATGCATTCAGCCTTATCTTTGTGCTTTGTTTTGCTCTATTAAGAAAGTATGCTTTCAGATGTACTCTCTTGATGTAATACAATATTGATTAAGTGCTTTGTTAAGAACAAGGAAAAGATATACAAATTTGAAGTTCATTAAGAAATTACAAATTTCTATACGTTTTTACTGCATTGTGGGAAAAAGCTACAATTAACAAAGAAAAAATGGGGTAATCTGTCTTCTTGGTTATATTTACTTCCTTAGTAAACATGAAATATATTCTTAGACCTTACAAGGTGTCTTTATAGTGTCGTGTGTGTGTGTATATACATGCATATGTATTTACATATATATTTGTATATGTATCACTTCAAGATATACTGCAAATAAGAAATGAGCGTAGGAAATGAAATTTCTAGCCTAGCATTGTATAATTTTGATTTTTTTTTTTTCATGTTAGAAGATAGGACAAGGATCAGTAGAATTAAATAAAATATGTGAACACTTACAAGAAAAGTCACTTTTCCAGATTCTTGTTGATTCTCCAGTCAAGACATTGGCTGTTCCAAGCTGAGCTTCCTCTTACACTGTTACATCTTCTTCATAAACTTGTTCCAATAAATATTTGGTCAATTAAGATCTGAATTATACCACTAAAAATTTTTATTCAGCTCTTTCTAGGCACAGGTATTTATTAAGTTAGTATAATTTTCCATACACAGTCTAGCGAATTGAAAAACAATTAAAAATAGTATCTAAGATTCCTTATCAGGCAATAATCTATCCATTATGTTCCAATTTAATATTGAAGTAACTATGATTTTCCCATACTGATCTTTTACTTCCTTCTCTCATGAATTTTACTGATTTTTTTTCCTAGAGAATGTCCTCATCTTCTTCATCATATTCTCCATGACTTTCTGTCACTACTTCTTATGTTTTCTCTCTTAGTGTACAAACATGCCTTTGTTTTTCTTACCTTAGGAAGTCCATTTATGATCTTCTTGTTTTCCATTAATGCCCTAGGTGTTCTTTTGTTTTGGTTTGGTTTTTTTTTTCTTCTTCTCAGATTTTTCAAGAAATACTGCATGTGTCTGGGATTTTCCTGCTTTCATTCCTACATCTGTCTTCACAGGAAAATCTTCCTCTCAGCAAAGATGTTAATGATTCTTAGTCAAAGATCAGATTTAAAAATCATGTTTGTCTCATCAGAATAATCAACCCCACACTTTAAATCTTGTCTTCCTCCTCCTTTCTCCACTATTTTCTCACCTGTTTTCCTGTTTCCTCTAATCCTCCCTTTCATCTCTTCTCTAGTCCATTAGTTCAGTTACTTTCAGCTTATTATGGTGGTATCCTTATCTTTCTCTTCGATAGTCTTCTTTTTCTCTAAACCAAAGGTGTTGGTCACTTCGTTCATTTAGACTGATGTAGCAATCACCTTGAGTTTATTTTTCCTCATAGGTCGAAACGAAAGAAATTATTTATTCTTTCTTCTTTTTGATCAAATTCATCATCATCTTGCATGTCACTCAGGCTTTTAACCTGGCTCCTCTCTGACAGATTTTTGGTCCTTGCATCCAAATACTTTCTACACAATTTATCAGAGACACACCCTTTTTTACCATCCACAGTTAAAACTCATCTCAGCTTTCGTGATATCCTATCCCAATTTCTACAGGTGTGATTCTACAATCTCTTAAAATGTGCATTTTTGTAGCCAGAACTTAAACCATGATAATCCTACCTGCAAACTGCTCCTACTTATTCAACATCCCTCACTTGCTTTTAGTGACATTTACCAACATTCAGGAAGGCTTCTTTTCAAATATTAATCATGTGAAGTGAAATGACTTGAGGAAACAACACGAAGATGAGTCAGGAGAGGCTTATGATAGGTGTCAGGAAAAGGTTTTTTTACACAGAAGGTGGCTGAGCACTGGAACAGGCTCCCCACAGAAGTGGGCACAGCACCAAGTCTGACAGAGTTTGGACAATGCTCTCAGCCATGTGGGGTGACTTGGGGCATCCTGCGCTGGGTCAGGAGTTGGACTCAACAATCCTGATGAGTCCCTTCCAATCCAGTTTACTCTATGATTCTATGAATGAAGCATAGCAATTTGACTACTCATGCTTCTTTGTTTTCTTGTATTCCCTTTACTTATCATAACCAATATCCTTATCTTCAACTTGTAAGTCTGTACAACATTTTACTCTTGTTTGTACAGTGCCTCGTACAACAGCAGTTTCTGTTCATGATGAGAAACTTAAAGCTTGATTAACTGTTAAAGAGTTAATCCCCGGAAATTTTACTAGAACTACCCAGCTTTAAGAAAAATCAGAATTAGTCTTGCTGCATCTGTTTATGTTTGAGTGGTTCAGATCTGTCACTGTTCATGGAGGAGAGAATAGACAGGCTTTCAATTGCTCAATTGTACCTTTAATCTTAAGGCGTGGGTAGGAAAAATATCACTAACCCATAATTTCCTAGAGTGAATCAGAAGAGGACAGTAAGCTACAGAATATTAAAACATTTGTGAAAGAGAAATGTTTCTTTCTTGGAGTGTGAAGTTCATTGTTATAGAAGGATTTTGAAGTATTCATCTTCAGTGTAAAAACACTCAATAACCTTGAAAAGAAAAATATGCCCCCAACCCAAATTCTTTTGGAGAGACTGAGAAGGCTAATAAGTGATGACAAACTATTGAAAGCTGTTTGCCATACTTTTAAATTCCTCCTTTGGCTTATTCCTCAAACATTTTATCAAAAAGTAGAGTATTATAAGACTGTGACATCCATTAGCTGTGGCTAAGCCAAGTTACAGCATTTTTACTGTCTATTTAAGCCCACTAAAATGGGAATGGACAGTGTCTAGTAAGTATCTGCCCACTTTGCCAGAGGGCAAGCAGCAAAATCAGCAGGCTTGGTGGTCAGATGGTTTGTCTGCCTGAGTCGCTCTGGAACTGACCCAACCCCTCACCTTGTGAAGTGGCCATGGAAGCCAAGGACTCAATTTCAGACATGGCTGAGCCATTAAAGAGCTACTTTTCACAACCATAAGGACTGTTTCTGGGGCCACACCATCACTCAACCCAACAGGGCTGTGGTGTAAATACTCTTGTGTTTATATTGTAGAAGAAGATACAGTAATGAAACTATTCCTTTAAATCCCATGTCATTCTCCACTCTACATCTGTGCCCAGAATCCCCATGTAGATGTGAATGATATTTGTACAGGTTCCTCCACAACTAAATTTCTCTCTTTGCTAAATCCCCAGTATTTGCCTAGTTCAAGATTTCTGAAGGCTAAATATGCTTAAGAAGGAATCCAAGTATTTAGAGCATTACTATGTTTTTTCTTTTAAATGGATAAAAACTGCTGGCATGTCTGTTCATTTCATCTGGAAAGAAATGAATTCCATTTCTAAAATCTATACCTTAATTAGAAGATTGTCACCAGTTGGTCACCAAAATAAGTAGTGAGACATTGAACAGATGAGATATTGCCCCTCTGCTCACTGATGTATGAAAGTATGAAAGAAACCCACCTTTTCTCTCTTTCTTTTTTTTTNTCCTGAAGTATTCTGTTCCTGACTTATGTATGGTTTTTCAGCTTCTCTCAATTAACTGTACAACTGGTGGATAATCAGAAATATCACCATGTTTCAGACTTCCATCTATAATTTGAACAAAATTTTACTCCACACTTTCTCTCCACTTCTATACTTTAGATTTTTCTCTTATCAACATTGATTAGCATTTTCAGAAAATAACTTTTTTTTTCTGACAGTGTATTGTTTCAGCTGTCAGAAATAGATGAATACAAATGAAATCTATCAAAAAACCAACACTTATCAGAATTTCTTTTTCTTCAAAAAGTCATTTTTTCCCTTCCACTTAAAGCCCCACAAAAATTATGATGGTCTTGTAATAACAAAGTACTTAAAAATCAACTTTTAGAGATACTTTATGGTATACAAATTTTAGCTGGTCAAAACTTGAAGCCTAACATTGACATGTGTGACAGATTTGTGAACAGTGATTCTGAGTTCTGAACTTTTGACAATGACTTAATTTTTTCCTCTGCATTTTCCCTCTCTGTTTAATAAAGATGTCAATACCTATTATTAATTCTGTTTTAAGTATGAGAAGGACCATAAAACATTTCTACAGGGTTTTTGAAGATGAAATCACTGTATCAGGGTAATACATATAATGTATAATATTTACAAGTAGAAAACATTATAATATTTGGAACTTACATCTAAACTGCTGTAAACCAGGTGTTATTACTAAGTTTTGTGGAACAAATCTAGGGAGAAAAATGCTTTGTATGAATTCATTCAAAGGTGTGAAAGATAGATGGTTTTACTAGTGGTACATATGTAAATATTTCTTCTTTCTTTTAAATGATTTATTTTTCCAGATGCTTCTGAACAAAGATAAGCTCTCAAAAAAAAGTGCATTAAAAAAGTGATACTGCTAATAATGTCTAAAGAAATAAAAATCTACTTCAGAGAAATTCAGTAGGCAGTCTGCATATCCTAATGATAGCAGTGTGAATTACAGATAGCACACAAGCAATGTAGCAAGGCCACACAGCACCTTGCAATTTAGAATTTGTCAACATTTTGCAGTTTCCCTTGTGAGTCACCACTTGGTTGATGTTTCCCATTTATTGTTTACATAGGCTTAAGCTTTGGAACATCCATGCCAAACAGCACATTCGAGCTTTAAATCAGTCACACATAATGAGAAATTTCAAATCATTCCAAGCAGTTAATTTAATATTTTATAAGGAAAATGCAACTTGAGCTGTGCAGTTAAATTCGCAAGAAGATCAGGAAGGACAGCAAAAGCAGGCACCCATACATTACTGGTGATATAGAGATAAACTGAAAAAATGTGAGATTGCATATCTGAAGTCTGTGACAGCTGTGCTCATACTTAACGTGTAAGTTTCATTCATTAAATATATGTATGATATAAATATGCTAATCCTGTGCCTCTGTCAGTCTGCAAAGAGGATAAGAGGGGTAGAAAACATAATTAAAAAGTGTGTAGGTGTTTCTGTTAAAAGAAATTTGCCGAGAGTGTGAAATCTGAATTTCTAGCTTTCCTTATTTTAATTTTGTGCTGCTTGGACCCTAAGTATCAAAAGAAGGGATTCCCCTCGCTTCCTCAAGCAGGTCATATTATCATGAATACTGAGACTTTCCAGGTAGCAGCCAAGATGCCCCTGGAGAAGAAATAGAAAGAATGTCAAGAAATTCCATTCTTAGCTCTTTACCCTACATAATCTGATTTCTTTTTCCCCTTTTCTGTGAGAACCTGTGCAATTTCCAGTGACACATGAAACATGGCTCCACGATTGGTTGCTAAAGAGCAGTAACTTCCCTACTTACATTGTCAAAACATTAATCAAGAAATTGGAGTAGCCTGGGGTTTGTGTTCTTTTCTTTTTTTTTCTTTTTTTTTTTTTTTTTTTTTTTTTTTTTAACCATTGCTATATATATTCAGAGTGCTCTAAAAAAAAATCTTGAAAAGGAAATTAAAATCTTAAGTCTGTCCACAGTGATTTCAGGACTTGATTGTGGATTTCATCCTGATGGTGTTGATTTTAAGGACTACTACATCAAAGCATGAATGGTTTAGCTGCAAGCTCATGTTTACTACTTCACACAACACACTTGTTTCCCCGAAAGCCAATTCTGATTCAAATCAATTTAATTAAGTAACAAAGCTGGTTGTCATGGTAACAACACTACTAATTTGTCATGGCAAATACTCTGTGAGATTGACCAGTTGCTAAGCAACAACCAATGGGCTTGAAGACAGAAGATGACAAATTCTATCTGGTGCAGATGTTGTGATCCAGTCTTGAATTAGGCCTCTGTTCGGAGTGGATTCTCAAGAGAGCATCACCTGGATAGCTTAATAGCAACACAGGGAGTAACATGCCACAACAAATTATATTGTTTTGTACTTTTAAAAATGCGTTTGATGGAAAAGCTAGTAAAAAAAAGGTAATTTGATGCTCTGTGTCATCTTTTTTATTTTCCTGTTACAGAATATATGGAGATGATTCAATCTTACTGTACTTGGTTTTGCATATGCATATTTATATCTCTGAAACAGTCTTTTATTCATCTTTGTACAAATGATACATAAAATTTAGGCATGCAAGCATAAAACAAGTGGATTATGGCTAAATCACCTCAACAAAATCTGTTTGGAGTAATGTGCATGATTCACTCCCAACAATGGTGAACAATTTATTTTTAGTTTATTACTCTTTCTTTCTAGACAGTCTCCAACTTCGCAGTTTAAACTTGATTTAATTTTATTCATGAGAAAAAATTCATTATTCCTCTCATAGAAAGAACTACAAATAGGCTGTTAGTATCTTCCTACCTGTGCCTTCTTTTGACCTGAAATCAGACTAAGCGTAAAGTAACATAATTTTGTCCATGCATGACTTAAATTTACCCTACTAGCTAATTTCTCCCAAATCCTTGTTTAATCATCTTCTAATATAAAAATCCACTTGAATTTGGGAATAATTTAAAGATTGTGTGCAGTTCTATCATTAGGCCTAAATCTAAAACCTACTTGTAAAACTTAATGATTTATCTGCAAAATGAACCAAACTGGCAACTGACAAAGAAAAGTAGAGAAATTTGCAAGAGTAAGACTAGAGTCTTTAAGACAAAAGTTGATTGATTTACTTTTCATTGGAAAATATTGCTGCCAGAAATGCTTTGTGAAATGGAATTGGTGTTTCTAGGATTTCGCTTACAAATCTAAAGAAAATTTGTGACAGTTTTGAAATGCCTGGGTTTTAGGTTATTTTAGAAATTTCATTTCTTCATGGAAGCTGACTTTTCAATCAGAAATAATTTGCCAAATTATAATCATAACAGAATGACAAGTGCTGTAATAGAACAAAGACTCAAGCATTGAAATCAAAACAAATACTTCTAATTTTCTGAAACAAGATATCTGAATGACCCAAAGTTCCCCTCCTTAGCTCTATCATAATTTTCTTTTCTGTGAAATCACTCCTGCCAACAGACAAATTTTAAAACTCCAGAAAAACCCTTATATGGCGGCTATTTCAGCCTCCACACATTTCTAATATGCACAGTACAATAGTTTCTTAGTAGATTCATTACAACTAGTTGATTGTTAACAGAAAGATCCGGGCAATAACTTTATATTATGCTGTGTGATATTTACTTAAATATATACAACAACAATTTTACAGTTTAAATAAAATATTATCTAGAACCTAAACAAAGGTTTTATTAGTTTCACTGCAAATGCAACACTTGCGATAAAAATGAAATAAAAATGTGATCTTTTGTTGCATTAGAAGAGGGTTAAAATTAACCAATGAACTATCCAAAGAAATTTTAATTTTACAAAATTAAAATCAGCCTTTTAAAATTAAGTCTGTAAAGATACTATATAAATAGAGGGAGATGCATGCTCATCGAGTTTGGTTAAAAAAGTGTTCTGCAGAAAATTAACTACAGTACTCCCTGCAGTATTAACAGCAAATATGAAAGCAGTATCCACATGCAAGCTAATTGTCATCCATTCATTATTCCAAGTCACTTGTTGGGCTAACTTTCTTATATTATGTTGTTTGGGTGTCTGTGGCAATTCTTTTGCAGTAGAGGTTCTGCAGGGCATCGCCCCTGTGGGCAGAGCTGGGGGAAGAAATGTGGTCCTTTAATATTTGTCATTTGTTTCTCACTAACAGAATCTATTTTAATTTGGAAAAAAAAAAAAAGTAAATTAATAGTCCTCAAGTTGAATCTGTTTTGCCAGTGACAGCTACTGGTAAGAAATCATACTATCTCAATCTCAACACATTAAGTCTCTTACACTATTTTCTCCCCCAGTCCTGCTAAGCAGAGGGAAGGAAGAAGGGAGTCACTGATGTAAGTGTGGCTGTTTGCCAGGTCTAACCAGTCAGGTAAAGACAATGCAGCCAATGAAAAAATCACATGTAGTGAGTGCACTGGCAAATGGAGCCAAGATTTCATGCTCAACAGCAGTACCTTCCAGTTTTCAGAGTCTGAAAATTATTTTAACATTGAAGAAATACTAGACAATACGCTTTTTTACTCCTCTGAAAGCTGCAGATATAATCCTAATATTGTACCAGGAGAAACAATAAATAACTAAAGTCCTTTGAAATACAACTGGGAAATGACAACATTACCTACAAGAATACTCACAAGCCCTTGCATACATTTGCCTTTAGCCCTGAAACTGGCATTTAGGTACTCTAATAGTACTTTTTGTGTGCTTTTAGTGCCTAACTTGGGCATCTCGGTTTACACGATACTTTTGTTTATGAAGCTCACAGGAAGTTACACATTATTAATATTATTTTGATGAAGCTGACAATTCAGAGATAATTTAAACTCTGCAGTGGAGAGAACAAAATGACCCTATCTCTTACATCAGGCCTGCTGGTAAGACAGAACATACCTTTTCAAAGCTTTTCATTTCTTAAAACACCAAAAACTGGAGGAGCCATAAGATCCTTAAATAAATTATTACCCTGGTTAATCATCAACTTATTCTTTCTGGTCAAAGAAAGATTGATATTTGCTTTCTTTACTTCCATATCATATAAATCCTGGTAATTTCTAACTCCTTATGATGCTCTTTTTCAAAATTAGTTTCTTCAGAAGGGAATTGTGATTTTGGGTTTTGACTGCTAGATAAATAATATCGTGGTTTGAAGAGTTAAAATAAATCTTATTCTAGCAAGTCCAGATCATTGTAATATCTAGGTTATTTGTCAGAACTGTCTTTCTCATTAATTACCACACAGGGTTTTTTGAGTGTGTAAATTTAACAAGACCAATTGTGTGTCATTTTGCACAGTGTTGCTCAGGTCATTACTTGAATCAGGACAGAAAGATGGAATCCAATAGGAAAAACCAAACAAGTTATTTTTTCATTAGAATTCTTTTTCAAAAACTATCAAGTTAGAAAACTTTTAATGAATTCTCTACCTGTAGTATTTTTTAAATCCTAAAGAAATCAAATACCTTTTAGAAATCTTTGCCAATGAAATGATAAACTCAATCAAAAAGAGCAAGTTTATTTCATAATTTTTTCATTAAGCTACGTTGACTGACAGTGTGCCATTATTTTAATTCTTCATTGATTTCATCTCCTATCACCTTGACTTAGTTGCTCTATATCCGTTTAATGAGATGATAGTTTGCTGAAGTATTTGTCCTTCTTAACCAGTGGCGCAAGAACCATTTTTTGTCCAGAACCCCAGATTTTTTTAATCTTCCAAGATTAGTTCATCAGCCTAATATTCCTTTGAACTTAACATGAGTGAAGTATTTAATCATAGTTAAACTTTTTTCCTAAACTTGTTATAGTGTTTCTTTCCTTTCCTCTCACTGCTACTGTAAGAAAACCTGTTCTGTTGTTATTGTGTTAAACAACATCCTTCTTTCTAAGAATAGATGCAAAGTATACACTGGAGAATTCTTCTTTTCCTACAGTGTTACTGACATTTATGGTGTCCTCATTTGGTTAACTTGGCCCAGAACCTGCCCCCAGGACAGACTTGATGAGAGTGGAGAGAAGTGGAAAGTCTGGGGGGCAGGATTAAGAAGACTGCAACCATTTCATCGCTTCTCTCAGAACACAGCACATATTGGGGGTTATATATCAGACCAAGGCTTCTTGTGGTCACCTCTTCCTTTCTTTCACGTGTGGCAACTGTCCCTGTGCCAGTCTATCACCAGAAATCAATTTTGCTTTTGTGCAACAGCAACAGTGAGGCTAAATAATCTTTTTTTGTGTGTTTAATGCTGATTTCCCTGATCTCAAGAACCACCAAATGTCTGAAACTGGCACACAGTTCAGAAAACTCCTCTATTTTTTTTTTTTTTCTTAATTGATCTGACACTTAACAGCATTTGTTTCAAAAGGTTAAAATCTGTTCCTATAACTAATCTTATCTTCTCTAAAGCCCCTTTTCTTGAGCAAATGGCTGATCTGGCCTCTGGCTGGCTTTCTGTCTTCACAAATTTCTCTAAAATTCACTATCGTCCCACCTTTTGTTTCAGCGAGGGTCCCTGGGAAGACTCCTAAGAATCCATCATTGAGAATGGCAACCAGGGAAAGCAGCCATTTCCTCCCGAAGAAAACAGTTCTGCCACATTCTCTTAAAGTATATTCTCCTCCCAAGGCAAGCACAGAGCTCCCATCAACAGTAATGCACACACAGAGGTGAATATTCCCATTTGTGAGAGACCGTAATTGAATCACCATTAGCTTCAGCTTCTGGCGTTGTTCAGAATGAGTCAAGTCCTATTGCTTTTTGTTGCTAGAACGCAATAAACAAAAGTTAAACTCTTTAAAGGCAGCTTTGTTGTTCTGTCAAACACCGGCTGAACATTTGCTTAAAATATAACAACTACAAAGAGGTATTAGAATCTGGCAAAGACAAAGGCCCAAATTAACCTTAACTATAGAGTGTCTATCAATGTCTCTCTCTCAACTACTTCAAAATCTCTTTTTCAGGTGTCTATAGAACAGTTATATTAGAAATCCAAATTTATCTCTAAGATGCGTGAATGTACATTTTCCTAGTGTTTAAGTGGGAAAAGCTGTAAGGAAGCAGAATTATCACTTCACTTCTAACTTTTTCACGGATAGCAGTAATTCAAGAATATGCCATAGAGTAAGTAGTTGTCGCTTGGTTTTTTTATGTTTTTTTTTTTCTCTCCAGAAAATAGAACCTTCCTAAGAAAACTTTACAGGCTTACATACACACAGACACACACACACACACTCACACACACACAGAAAAAAGAACCTGAAGAAAAAAGAAGCCCTTTTATGAAAGCTATCCATCAAATGTCAAGGATAATAATCAATTTTTTGTCACAATGAACTGATAAAAGCTTTCAGTAATAATGTCATGGGGAAAAAAATTTGTGTTGGAACTCGTAATGCTCAGCCCTGATATCAAACGAATTCATAAAAGCTCAATACCACTGTAACCCTTGGAGGCATGACAAAACACAATTTCTCATCCACAGGATATAGAATAATTCCTTCTTTTTTATTTTTTTTTCACAGACGGAGAAGCAAAAGGAAAAAATCTGAATTTCAAAAAAAATATTACACAATCCTGCTTATGCAGGTGAACATTACCGATCATTTTGGTCGCCGATATCACAAACCGTTATGGTGATTTCTCTCACATCATGCAAATGGCTGCATAATGTCTACTCCTCTTGGAATGTAAAATCAAATCAGCATTCTAATGATACAAGCCCGTGATGAGCTTGGAAATAAATATGCAGAAGCACATAAAAAAAAAAAATCAAGGCAATCAAGGAGAGCCAGCGTCCTAGCTTGGACTATAAATCTTTGTCTGTTTCAATCGTAAAGCTGGCCGAATCAGTGTAAAATTCGAGCAGGGATGTCATCAATTTCTGTTAACCTCTCTATTCTTCTTTGTGTTGGCGGTGCAGTGATGGATTGGTTTTGTCACTTGTGCTCAGTTCACAGTATGTTAACATGGAAGGGTGCAGTCAGGTTATGAAGAAGGGTTATTACTGTCCCAGCTCTGACCTGGACTTACTATCTTTTCTAGTATCACAAAGCCCTACTGTCTTTGGGAGTGAGAAGTAGCATCCTTGGAGCTTCCTAATGCTAAACAGAGCAGCCACGATTTTTTTCCTCCATTGCTTTGCTATAGTTCTTTCCAGATGCTTTGCTCCAATTATAGGCCTATTCTTTTCTACTATTTTTTTAATTAATAAACTAATGTAGGAGATGCTTATTAATCCAGCTAACAGTGCAGGAAGAAAAGTAATGAATTACTGGATTACGTTAAGAGGAATCCATGATTTGCAAACACAAAAAGATTCATAATTTTACAATTTCTAAATAACAAAGAACTGATAATAAAACAGAGGTAATAATATAAACTTACTAGCACGTAGTGAATGCAAAAATGTTTCAAGGAGTGGACTAACAATTCTTCTTTCACATTAACGTTTGGTAAGGGTGTTTAAATTATGTTACCTAATTTCAGCAGTGAATTTAATGAATTAGGGTGTTCTTCAGATCTTGTTTTCTGCTTCTCTACTGTATCAATGCACTCACTGCAATCTCTTCTACACAGCACTCAGACACCTGGCCCTACTTCAAAAACTCACAAGCTCAACTTTAAGCAACCTCAGGCTCTATTAATGTCAATGGAACTGCTCAAGTGCTTAAGTTAAGCATGTTCCTAAATGCTTTGTTGGAAGACTGTAATAAATTCTAATTCAGAGCCCAATGAAATCTTTAGGAGTCGTTATATTGACTTCAGTGGGCATTGTATCAGGCTAATAGAGCTCAACACCTCACAGAACTGAGCCTTTAAACAGTTGGTTCATTTCACCACATAAGTGGTTGTTTTAGTAGTGGGTGAAGTGATCCCTATGTGTAGTATTTAATATAGTGTGTTTCAGGTTGTTAAGTTAGTAAAGTGCTTTGGGATCACTTGAGATGAAAGGTGCAATACAAATGCAAGTTATTACACTTCCAGATATACTATTTTTTTGTGAGTGAAAAATCACATTAAAATAAGTGCTTTAAAACCAAGGAAATAGAACATTATAAAAATTCTGTATCTATTTGCCTCCGTAAAGAAAAGCCAAGTGGAACAAAATAACTCCTGCAGTAGGTAGTCAGGGTCCTGCAGAAAAGCTGAACAATTGAGGGTCAATGGCATTTTGTAAGTGATGCTTTTGCTCTTGACAAATTGGACCCAGGATATAGGAGTAAATCTGGTCACAAATGTCTGCCACTTCTCAGAGCTGTGTTGGCTGCTCAAAAGCAATTAAGTGAAGTGGGTGCTCAAGTCCCATTGAATGTCCCAATTAACAATTAGCAAGACTTGTGCTCTTAAGGGTTTCTGGAGATCTTACACAATGGAGCAATGACAAAGTCACATGAAGGAGACTTTCTATATCCTTTCTATAGGAGCTATTTTTAAAACAATATAAAAAATCCTGAATTAAATATAGTAGAGAACCAATAAAGAAGCAATTGTTTTGTCATAGCTTATTTTACTATTCATCATTGAGTGCAGGAATGTAAAAGGAGCTTAACCAGACATCAGACTCAGCAATCTATCCAAATCCAAACTGATAGAAGTTTCTAAAGCAATTTTTCCATTACAAATGTATTTCTATATTCGGCATTCATAAGACGTCTGGGGGTACCAAATCACTGTATATTAACAACGAAACCAGAGGTAAGTTTGCCATGATAAAGTTTCTCTATGTGGTCAGTCTGGCTTATTTTTCTCTTAAGTGTGTTTATTTTTTTCCTCTCATGAATTTAAACAAAAACAACATATTCAGTGACAGTTACAGATGCTCCAAATGAAGGAGTCAAGAAAGAATCCCGAAGAAGTCATACTGATCTTACTGATAAATTCCACCTTGGAAAGCACTTCAAGAGTCATTGAACCCAAGAGGGACTGTACATTTGCTCATGCTGTCCCTGTCCCTTGAAAGGGAATTTTCTCTCCAGAAGGGAATGTTTCTGCCTGTCTACCAGCTCACGTGTACCCTCACCCACTGCGTGCCCCCCATACACAGTAAAGACAGCAAATGCAATCTGCCACAAAAAGGCCATGTACTACTCTCCAGAGACATGAATCCCATTAAATTAATTATTGTATTGCAAATATTTTTAGCTGGATGCCCATTTACTGCTATATTTGCCTTAAAGGTTCAAGTTCTGGATTACATAATGATATACAAATTAAATGCAATTTCAAATTTAAACCTGTACAAGTGTCAGTTACCAAGTTACCTTGTTAGTCCCATGAGGCTGCCCAGAGCACATCTTGAAAGCGTGCTAACATGCAGACATTGCATTACTTACTCCAAGAGACTCTTATTGAAAGCATTATGGCTAATGAGTCTTATTTACTGTTGGTATTGCAGAGTCCAGTGAATTCAGATGTCAAGACTAGACCTGATACAATAGATGCTGTGCAGAAATAAAGATCTAACAGGGCTGCATGGCTCTGCCAAATTTCAAGAAGAGATAAAAGACTTTTTATCATCTAAATTGATCTGCAAATCAAAGAATCCCAGGCTGCTGCAATAGGATTCTTCTTTATTTGGGAACCTTCCTTCTGCAGGAGGAGCTACCTTTGGTTTTCCTGACTTCCATGAAACTTTGAATAGAGTAGCTGGCACTTAGTGTAATCAATATAGATCAACCTTAATCAAGTAGAAATATGTTCGACACATGTTGCTAATAAGAAAATATAATTTTATCTATTTGTGAAAAGAGAATGCAAATTAATTAGGAACATGGTCAAAATATTGTAATGTTATTCTGAATAATTTTCTGTATTTTTCTAAGGCTTTATTTCATTTATAACACTGTTTACAAGTAAGCATTTGGATGAAATCCGTGACACGTTGACCAGGGATTTTGCAAGACCTAAACCAATGGAGGTTTGTTGTTTCCTAAGGTGCAATCCTGGGAAGCCTGCAGAGGGTCTGGATGTTTGTCTCAATAATTTATGAGCTTATTAGTGGACTATGGGACTTTGGGTTTTGGGCCCATATTCAGCTTAAAGAAGTTATTTCAAATGAGGGCTAATTAGCAAATTATCACTTTGCAATCTTGTTCAATGGTTATTTAAATAAACATTCCCCAAAAGGAGAAACAAAATGCAGAGTCACCAAAAACCATAGACAAAAACATTAACAAGCAAATTCAAACACAGATACACAGTATGTTTAATGAGACAGAAAGAAGTTTTTCCTAATAATACAGAGTAACTTTAAAATACAGTTTAATGCATGTTGAATGCATGTCCCTCATACTTCAGTTTCCCTTTTTGGTTTAAAATTATTTTGACCTTGAGCCTATTCTGTAATCAAGCTGTTTGATAAGTCAAATCCTTCAGAAGTGTAAGGAAAAAGCACTTTTTAGAATGTTAAACTGGCAACACACAGGATGCAGTTATTGCTTTAGAGAAACGTCATAGATGTCCTCTAACCTTTTTTTTTTAGGAACATATTTCTTGGATGATTTTTTTCAAGGACTCAGGTCAGGAAGAATCTACCCCAAGGGTAGTTGGAGGGAAGAAAAAATAACAAGGCATGGTGGCACCTGGGGACCACAACATTGTTCACATCCTCTGTAATCATCAGTGCACTGCTCAGCTGCTTTGGTAATTTACATAATACCATCCTGACACGTTCACTTCAGTTATCCATCACCACTGGGATGGTGTTGCTGTTTTCTTGCTTTATTTTCTTCCTCCCTATCTGTCTCTCTCTGTGCCTTTCTTTCTCTCATTGTGTCTTACGTTTATCTGGCCAAGCAAAAAAGATTGATTTCACATTGTTTCTGCTCTCCTTGTTCATGAAATATGATTTTGGTAAATGTTGAGGCAGCCAGCACAGCTAATAAGCAAAAATGCACATATAGAGATTTTATTATCTACATTTTAATGAATAGCATCTTTAGGGGAACTGAGGAGGAGGAGAACAATAATTTAATGGATGCTGAGAGGGGGGGAGTCAGTTTAACAAAGCTAAATTTAAATTATATGATGGACTTTATTCACATGTAATCATGGCAAAATCTGCAACACAGGACTGGACATCGAGCATAAAATAAAAGCTTAAAGCTTAGCTTCTTGAGTTACATTTTCTCAACAATTAACAAAGGAGACGTAATATTTCATTTTTCTAAATGTAATTTTTATTGTCACGTGACAGATGAATTGGCTGCTGAAAACATGATTAATTCCTGCAATCCTACCTACTGAGCTCTAACTACAGGCTTATTCTTCCCAGTGTTACACCTCTCTACCGACTTGACTTTAATGGTGTTGTTCCTGATGTACATCACTGTAACTGGTATTGACAGTTTTCCCCTTGTGTGCACCCTTGTCTATCACCCTTGTGTACAACCAGGGTGCTGCAGTCACCTACCCACAGAAAAGGAAAACTAAGACACAGGGAAGGACCACTGAAATGGGGATGTGGAAAACCTATTTATTGTTACTTTCGATAGCCTATTGGGGTGAATTTTGCATTCCCTCAACTACTCATTCCTGGCAGTGAAAATCTGAAGTTACTTGGCTTCCCACTACATGAAGCTAAAAGAAAACTTTTAAGGCAACATGGTACTTGGTACAGGAAAGGATAAAAGGCACTTTTATTGGTGTCCCTGAATAAGCATCAGAAATGATTCCTTGTTTCTGTATACTAAGGTTCCTAAAAGTCACAGGAAAATAAACTTCCTGAAGAAAAAGTATGATAGTATTGAAAAACAGTGCCATCAGCCCCCAAAAAGACAGTTTCATTCACTTAGAATTTCTAAATCCCTCCCATGAAAAAATAAATAATACTAATAATTTTTAAAAAGTCTATCCATACAAAGGCATGAATTGTCCTGTTTTCATACAGTGTTTTCACCATTAATGTAGATAATTCTCAGTTTAGTACCTCAAGCTAAGTGGGAAGAACCTGAGCCTCAGACTTTTATATATGGGAACTTTGGATTCAATACCTGTTGTGTTGAAATATTGGGACAAGTAAGACAGCTGCAAACATATTGAAGGAGAGATGGGGACATACAGAGAAGGCTAACAACCTCAGGCAGATCTCTATAGTTTGCGTTCATATCCACTACCTTATTTAAGCAAGTGTCTTCATTTGGCAAATGCACTCTGGAAGAGTTGATCCTCTGTAAGGTCAAGGTCTTCTGCAGCTAGAGACTTTGCATAAACTTATGGCTTGTCTTCATCAAACCCATGGTATGAATGGATTTCTAAAATCCAATATGCAAATTGAAAGAAAAATATTTTTAACCAGCAAATCCTTCCACCTCTAACAACTTCACACACAAAAATAGAAGAAACATTTATTTTAGACTACAATGACATTTATTACAGACTATAGCTGCATTTCATACCAGAATGTCTCCTAAAGGTTCCTTATACTCTTTGATTCTTCTTTCATAAAAAGATTTTTTTCTGGTAAAAAATATGGGATTTTTAAAAGATTTTTCAGAGTTATTTCAATTAAATCTTGTCTCCTTATGTATCAACTTTGTATTACAGAAAAAAGTTCAAGGTACTGTCCTGCAAACACTGATACAATGAGATAACTCAAGAGAGCACTCGAATGTTCTCAAGTATAGGCTCCACTTGAAAAATTTAGCCTTGGCAAAATCAATTTATTCCATGTGTATTAACACTGCTTTATGCTAGGGCTGATTTTTTGTTTTGTTCTGAGGGTGGTTTTTTTTTTTTTT
>VYXF01011206.1:268870-282446 GCA_013397295.1 Polioptila caerulea
TTTTTTTTTTTTTTTTGTGGTGTGTTTTTTTTTTTTTTTTTTTTTTGGGGGTTTTTTTTTTTTTTTTTCCGTGGAAGAAGGACTTCATTTTGACACCAAAAAAAATGTCGTCCAAACTACCTTGTTTAGAGAAACCAGTCTTTGTCTGAGCAGAGCAAATACATAGAACATTCAAGTATCTCAGTAGGTTGGGAAAATGGAAGAATATAGGAAGATTCTTCTGAGGTCTCACAGAAAGACTGGAGAGCACTGATCTTATTAACCTCTAAGGACCTTGAAACAAGATTTTCCAGCATCTAGCCCAAACACTCTGAGAGAGGTACAGGGAGCATGATTCTTTAACCTCTGCAATATTAATATTCTCTTGTTATCTGATGAGCTCTGGCATTTCTTTAACACAGTAGACAAAGACAGCATAATGAGATATGAGTACTGATCTTAGATTTGGTATTCTGATCTGTTCATGAAAATGCTAAAGTTACAGAATTGTAGTGAACCTTTTGCAAACTCAAATATTTCTTTTTATTCATATTACAACTTACTGTCTCTTGTATATGAGACTCAGGCACCTCTTTAACAAAACTAAAAATCTTTCAGTCTTTTAATGTGATAATTTTTAAACTAGACCTATTTTACAGCTTTTATAATGGAAAAAAGTAAGTATGAAACGGGAGAATACCATGCTTTTATTTGAGCTTTCCTGACACTGACCTGGAGATGTTTGTTTCCAGTAGAGTTCACGTTAATGTGGCTGTCATTGTTGCTCCTGGAGCAGCTTATGAGGGGCTCAGTTCAGGCAACAATTTATGTTGTTGCAGAGAGTACAACCAGCACAGTCAAAGGAGACCTCCTGAGCTCTGGGGCCCTAAATCTTCAGCCACTTGACACTACTGAACAGCATCAACTCTCTTTCCATTTTCCACAAGAATAAAAAAAAGACAGAGTTTTTTTAATTTCTCTTTTTTTTTAAGATGAGAGAAAGACATGTTGGTAACTGATACCAGTGTGACCTCTGTGTGACTGACAGAAGGTTCATCATTGTGTGCTATACCTGTCACCTCAGTAATGTATGTGGGCTCAGCTGCCCGGTGATTTCAAAGTGAATTCCCATCCCTGACCTGTAAGTTGTAACCTGTGGGTGGATTGCATGTAAAGCAGCTTCACTGGAGAGCTATGCAGATGTTGACAAGGTGTGGAAAATGAATATGAAAGATTAGGGTTTTCCAACCTCTATATTTAACAATGGTGCTTGACTGACCATTCAGCATAGAGCTACACAGACATGATAAAGGTAAAGAAGTCCTTTGTTCCAGAAGATGGTATGCAAACAACACATTTCTAGAGGGAATCTTTCCTGGATACCAAGGTTTCAGGCACCTTCAGTGTCTTAAATATTATACAATAGTTAAAATTATATGAAAACACTTGTATTTCCTAGATGATTTCAAAGACCCAATAAATTACTTTATTAGCTCTTTTAACTTTCATGGTCTAATTTCGCATAGACTACATTATTTTTTAATAAATTTACAAAACCCAGGAAAATCCATGTGGAATTTTTATCTGTAGAATTCTCACAAAATAATTAATACTGTGCTTTTGTCAGCTGAAAGTTGGAATGGTTCCTATGTATTTCCACTTGATTAAAGCACACAGATAGCGAATTCCCAAAGAAAATCAGAAATCACAGGAGCATTTGGTAATGTTTCTTTCTATGCTCACAAGGCCACAGGTAATGAAGCCAATGAGCTACAGATTTACTGAGACTTCATGTCCATATATTAAAAACAAGCAACAAACAAACAAAAAAATCCCAGCTCAATTCTGACAGTTTCTGGCATTATAAACTTACTTTGTTTGGTTTGGATTCTATGATACAAATTAAATTAAACTGAAGACATGTATGGTCCATTTTTGCCTTTTACGGAGGAATCTTTCTAACTTTTTACTATGATAACGAAAACTGTTAGATTCTGACAAACTGAGGAGGAGGAAAACACTTTTGTTGAAATAAGAACAAAATGATAGCGTCAGATTCTGAATCCAAGAGATAAAATATTACATCTAATTAACATGCTACATAAGGGATTGCACATGAACCCCTAGAATTATAGAACAATAGAAGTTATAGAAAAATAATAATATTAGTTCGAAAAATAAAGTTCTTACCATGTTTAAGAAAAAATGTTTATATTCTTGTTAAAACACTTAAAAAGGAGGAAATAACTTGCTCTCCTGGAGTGTGAGGAGTTTTATTTAGGTCTAGGTCTACAAGCCTTACTCCTGCCTGCTGTCTTATTCATCTAAACACAATTATTTCTGCAGGAGACTGGATCACTTGGTGAGATTGTGATCTTAACTGATCATATGCAATCTTCAAAGGCAAAAATAGGTAACCATCCAGCTCTCCTGGATAGTCAACATTTCTGCATTTGAAAATATCTCCCTCACTGTCCATTCAGAGGCAGGTAGCCAGTGTATTGCTTGGGACTAAAAACATGCCGTAGATAGACACACACTTCATTACAATTTGATGTGGCCAGCGTTGCTTAATTAAGTACATAATCAAGCACTCATATCTGCTCCTCCCACTTGCATCTCTTCTTATCACTTTGTAATTTTCTTATCCTAGCCAACATGGGGTGAAACAGCAGCACATAAACATCCACCCCCTCTTTCATTAGCCCAGCATTGTGATGGGTGTTTGTGTAATCATTGTAAAAATTTTGTAAACGTGTATGGAGGACACCTTGAAATGTTACTTAAAAAGAAAGTTCCTTGGAGGTCAATAGAGTCCTTCCACTACTGATTGAAAGATCACTTGTCCTATTTTTTTACCAGGTTACTTCTATAATTCCAGTAGATCTTTGGAGATGAATGATGAACTTTTGGATGCTGGAGTCAGGTGCCTGGTTTTCAGCTGCATTCTGACTTTCTGGTGACCTTAAGGAAGACATAGAGCTTTTCCAGAGATGAGCAAAAAACTGAACCCACATAAAACCCCATGAACAAACAACTCCTTCCCCCAAATAAAAAAAACAAACCAACCAAAAAACGCCCCCATGTTGTCTGAGCAGTCATTCATGAGTTTGAGCTTGCTATTCCTGTGCTCACCTGCCCATCCATCCTACACTGCAGAGCTATAATCCTGTATGGGGAGGACTTGGGGTAACTTGCTGGATCAGCACTGGGAAGGTGTCACAGGACAGCATGACAGCAAATGTGGAGGTTGCCTCAGGCCAAGAAAGCCAAGCCAACCTTGTTCCCAGCTGCCCGTGCTGCAGGTAGGAATGCAGCTGGGTAAAATCAAGCTCAAGGTCTCTTTCCTACTGTTATCAGCATTCCCATAAAGCCAGTGGGAACCTGAGCACGGGCTTGTATGCAAACTCTTTGAATGCAAGGTGAGCTTGGACTCCAACATTGCTCTGTACCTGTGCTTAGACTATAACAAAATTTAATCTCCACACCTCAGAGCTCTATGTAGAGATGATAACAATCCTTTATTTCTCCCACTCTTTGCCTGTAATTATCTATTAAGCATTCAAAACTTTTTGTCTCTTCCCACGTTTTCCAGAGTCTAGCACAATTTGAAACTGATCACAGGTAGGATCTCTGGACACTACTCTAATGCAAATAATGCTAATGATAAGAGCAATGCCCCAAGGGTGTTGCAAAGCTATCCTAATATCCAAACCTGATTGTAATTTTATTTAGACTTTATATTACTGACTAAGAGCATTTATCTTCTTGCCATGTGCAGGCATGTAGTTAGAGCACATTGCTTATGGGTTTCCAAGATAATGTAATGCAAACAAATCATATATCGTCTGAAAATGAGTCAGGCCCACATTTCAACTTGATTTGATTTACCGTCACCTGTGTTGCAACCACTACTACTCTGTTGAAATAATGAAAGAAAGAGAATAAGGGCTTTTAAGGCCGGTGTGGGAAAGTACCTCTTATATAAGCACCTTTGAAATGCAGAGGGGATAAAAAATTAGTTAGAAGTCTTGGAGAACTGGAAATTAAAAAAGTGATGCCTCTTCTGGAAAAGGACTATACTTGCATTCATGGATGCCAGGGTGGATTCATTTGAAAAGAAGTGCTTGACTTAAGTGTTGTACATACTCAATACTGACTCAGATGCGTGGAAACAAATGAAATCCCTCATACTCAGCTCACATCTCTTACCAGGTTCAAAGTGGTCTTTCCTGATGCACAACACAGAACTATAGAAAAACCTCCAAATCCCTACCTGTAACTGTGTTTCTCAGCAGTCATCAGTGAGGACTAAATTGAAAAGAATTATCCAAAGCCTTGTGACCAGTGCAGTGACCAGCTCTCTTATCTTTCTGGGGTGGTCAGGCTGTAATACTAGGGACGTTGGATAACTTTCTGTACAAAGGCATTTTGTAAGCTCAGATGAGGAAAGAGAGTTGTGGGGTTTTTTCAAAATGGATAATGAATACCTATTTTCTTAATTAACTGGCTTGGAAAAATGCTGCCTTCCTGCTCCTTCATATACACATTTCCCCACTCACCTGTGCCACTTCTCCCTCCATGTATATGCTTTGTGTTTTGCTGACTGGGCCTGGAACAGAAAACTGTGTCTGCTGGCACTCTGTTTTGCTGGGTGTTTGTGCTGTGGATACACTCTGAACTGCTGGAATGCCTGCTGCTCTTGAGCACAGATAACAAGGTAATGTAAGAAAAGATTTCAAAGGAGACACACAGACATGTTGTCTCATACCTTTTCTGCTCCTCATTATTTAAAGTCTGAGAGAAAGATGTGGGGGAAAAAAGAGCTCCTCACAGGTCCCATGGGGCTGCAAAGACATCAGCTTGTGAATATTTCACAAGTGTATCTTTGTCCTGTAATACTGCTGTATAGTTACCTGCAGTTCAAAGGTAAGGACAACAAGGAATGCTGTATATTTCATTATTGTGCCAAGTATGGGAGCTTAAAATATGCATTTGCAAAATCCAGTGGATTTTTCTGTTGAGGGGTTAACATTTTGGTGACAATAAGATCCATTTTAAACCTAAATATAAAATCAATTTATGCTCTCAGTGTGCTGCATCATGTCCGCATCTGGTGAATTTCTAAGCTGTCAGCTATGGAGAAAAGTTGAAGACTTTGTTTTCAACTGCATCTAAGTAGCAAATGGCAAGGCTCCTTTGTCCAGCTCTACTTTATAGTCCCACTTTCAGCATATGTGAATTGATTGTGATCATCATAATGTTAGCGATCATAAAAATATCTCAAATATGCAGATCTGTTGCAAACTGTGCCACAGCTGTATATTTAATATTTTAAATGGGATGGCCCAAGACACTGTTTAGGACACGATTGCTGCGATGACCATGATTGAATAATCTCCAAATTTTTGGGAAGTCTTGCTTATTTCTATTAACAGGGGCTTATTTTCCATCTCATTTCCCTTTCTATTTTTTTTTTTTTGGACCCCTTGTATATCCTGGAAGGATTAGCCTTCCTCTGTTAATCTGACTCTGATTTCATCAATTAGTTCTGATAGTGAAAAATTCACAAGACCTGGGGCTTTATATACTTACCCTCATGACAGAGAAATGAAAACAGGAGGAAACATGCACAGGGAAAACTGCAATAATGAGCAGATGCAAAACACAAACTGCTTTTACCCATCTTGACTAGCAAACAAAGCAAAGCAGCATTGGCACGCCTTGGAGTGCTTTGTAAGATACAAGTTGTTAAAGACCTTGTGTTTTCAGTTAGCTGATTCTGTAATAATAACTGTTGGTTCTGGCAGCATTGCATCATTGTTCTTAGCAAGGAAAAGCAATTTGGCCTATTGTTTCCAGAAACAGTTTTCTCTTATAAAAACAATGTAGTTGTTTAACCTAAATATAAACACATATGATGTCAATAATTTTATATATATTACAGACTGCTACATGGTCTCTAACAATTGTCAGTGCTAACAGATAACTACTACATGGATTGTTCTGCTCATTTATTACCACAGTAAAAGACGCCATGCCTGCTGTTGGCTCTCTGTGCTCTCTGCAGCAAAGTATGGCTTTTGGGAGGCACTAACTTGTCTCCATAGGCTTGAATGCATGGTTGCTTTCCTGCAATCTGGCTGCCTGCAGCTCAGTGATTTCAGGGAGTGCATAATGAGTGCACAAAAGCTTGGAATAAACTATGTGCCAAAAAAAGAACATCCTTCTCATCTGGGCACTGACAGTAGTGTCCTCTTCGGTCTCTATCAAGTTTCTTTATTTTCCTGTCTTGATTCACTCTCTGTGGAATAACAATATTAATTTTTGATTCTGTCATAAGTAAGACTTTGATAACAAATTAGGCCCAGTTCTGGGCCCCTCAGCTGAGGAAGGACATTGAGGTGCTGGGGAGAGTCCAGAGAAGGGCAACAAAGCTGGTGAATAGTCTAGAAGGTAAGTCATAAGAGAAGCAGCTGAGGGAGCTGGAGGTGTTTATCCAGGAGAAGAAAAGTCTCAGAGGTGACCTCATTGTACTCTACAACTGCCTGAAAGGAGATTGTACCCAATTGGAAGTTGTCCTCCTCTCCCAGGCAACATTGGACAGGATGAGAGGAAATGGCCTCAAGCTGCCCCAGGGGAGGTCCAGGTTGGACATTAGAAGGAATTTCTTCACAGAAGGGTGGTTAAACACCGGAATGAACTGCCCAGGAAGGTGGTAGAGTCACCTGGAGGTTCCTGGAGGTGTTTAAGAAAACTGCAGACATGGTACTTAGTGCTATGGTCTTGTTTACTTGGTGATGTTCAGTCAAGGGTTAGACTCAATAATCTCAGAAGCCTTGTCCAGCCTAATTGTTTCTGTGATTCTGCAATGTGACAGCTGTATATTCCTCCAAATTAGTTGTCACCTGGAGATGGTATCCTCTAGATCAGCAGATTATTTGGACTGTTACATCCTGCCTTCTTGTTTTATGAAGACTACTTGTGCACAAGGATGTCAGATTTTCTTCTGATAAAAGCAGCAGGATGGCAAATGACCTAGTGACCTTTTACCACACACACAGCATCAGTTAGAAGTGTCTGAGTTGGAAGACATCTTCCTTCTTCCACTCTTCACTCTGACCTGCCCTACACCATGCTGCATGGTCACCACAGGCCACAGAGGTGTTGGCTGTGTCTTGGGAGGAGAAGTAGAAAATGTTTAAACTTTTTCAGAGTAAGCTCTGAAATTGGAGTGTAGCCCATGAAGAGGAAATCATGGTCTTCTGCACACAGCAGATTTATTAATTTGATTGCCTCAGAGAGAGCAAAAATTATATTTTTACAGAAGGGAGTTGTATAATGCCTAGTGCAATGGGATGGAAAAGAGAAGCCATATTAGAGTTAAAGCATAGATACTGTACAAGCACTGTGACACATAGCTCCTGGCATCTCCTGGTCCTTTCAAATCTGGTCAGACCAGAATAGAAATAAACATTGTCCCATCTTTGCCCTGTTGAGGTGCTGAAGCATCTTGTTTCTGAGCATGGCTGCAGTTGCAGTGTACATCTGTGTGGTCACAGCTTATTGGCCACTTCCAGAAGGACAAAACATCTGGCCCTTAAACAGGTTGATTCTGTCTGATAAAACAATGTCAAAAGTCTCATTTTTGATGTCACGTCTGTGTTTTAGGAAGAAAATGAAGTCCCTGAGATGAATGGGGATCTGATGCTATCTGCGCTGATCCAGCACTGTAATTTTGCATGGTAGCTGGAGTCATGTCTTTAATGTGACCACAGGAGATGAGCCGTATGCTGATGATGATCAAAGTGTTCCCAATGCATTGGACTGCTTTTGTACAAATGCATTGGAAACTATTAATCATCCTAATGGAATATAATGGGACCCTGAACACGGTTACTTAGAGAGGTGAGTGCTCATGTGCTTAGGCCTCCAGGAATAAGAGAACATTGTTCTAGTAAAATTGACAGGATGGAATATAAAATTACTCCGAAGCATGGTCATAAGCCTCAGTCACACAGTTTGATCCTCTCCTCCTCCTTCGAACAGCCAACTTTTCCTCAGGTCTCTTTCACACATCTTAAAAGCATATCATAAAACATGGTGCATATATCTAAAATAAAAAAAAAAAAAAACCACTTCAATTCAGTTACTGTAATATGAAGAATGTTGCATTTTCCATATGGTTTCTACTTAGATTACTAAGGCTAAAATTAGCAGTTAAAGAAGAGTTCCCATATTGTAACTAAAACAGGCTTACTGCATCCTGGATTAAATTGTGAGACTGTGCGGAGGGTGTGAGAGAAACACCTTACAAATTCTTTGAGATACCTCACTTACGAATCACAGACCAGCAAGGCATGGTAGGAGTTAACATGACATTAATTCTACAGAAGAGATAGGAATTGACTGTTTAATAGTTTCTGTTTAATTCTAGGCCACACAGACAAATGTTTCTGTGAATTATCTAGAGAGCTGTTAGGGAAGGAAAGATATTAATTGGTCTAATGCAAAGTGGGAGGGACATATAAGAAAGGGAAAATGAAAGAGCAGTGCAGAAACTCACAGTTGTAACTATCTGGTTGATCTGAGCATTACTTTAAATGCTTCATAATTGCAAATTCTTACTTTTTGGTTGAAACATGTTTGGGAGTGGTATTGACTTTGTTTGGGGGAAAGAAGCATTAGTCTTTTATTATGAACTCCTGATTTATACTACTCTTGGTAGGCTGGTTCCTGGGAGAGAGTGTTGAATTGATTGGCTGAGCTCTAGGTTTTGGGAGTTTGTAGTTTGGTTTTGGTTTTTTGTTTTGGTTTTTTTTCCTCTCCTTCTTTTAAGGTATTTATTTCTTTTTTCTTTCTTCTTTTTTCCTTTTCTTTTTTCCCCTGTCTTATTTGATAGATGTGCTCAATTAAGGGATTTTGAAAGCTCCTAGTAAAAAGTTAACTAGCTTTTATTTGTACCACTTAAAAAAAAAAAAGAAGTTTTTAATCTGAAGTCAATACTTTATTTGAGAATTTGAGTCTCTATCTTCCAAATTATGTTGGGCTAAATCCTTTTCACTGCAAAGAAGTAACTCCTTGTTTAAAAAAAGTTAGCTCCATGCTTAAATGAGATAAATATGTCTCTGCCTTATAGTACAAAGGATTTGACACACTGTCAGTGATTCAGGTCAGTCAGAAGAGATTCACAAGGTCATGCAACTTATCTCCCATCCTTAGAGGACTATTTCTAAACAAAGAAATAAATCAATAGATAAATAAAATCCTAATATTTTCGTCAAACTCATTTAAATGTTATGGAAACTAAGGAATTGCTGATAGAGTATTTGTCACCAGAACATAATTGTTTCCTCTTCAATTCTCAACAAATGTTCTAGTGGGGAGAAAGAGTCTTAACCCCTATTGGAAACACTCACTTTTGTGCATTTTATAAATAAGAAAAATTTTCCATCACTGCTTAAAACAGGCAGAGGTCTTTGAGCAAATATGGCCCAAAAATATGATGCTACGAATGTTAGTCTTAGTAACTGCTATGTGCAGGGATCACTGTGAACAGGGGCTAGAAATACATGACAGCAGAAAACTGAAAGGACTTCAAATGTTGTATTGTGTCAGAATAAAGATGAAGACTGAGTTAGTTTAGTGAAATACTTTGCAGAGAGTACCAGACCACCATTTCTTATGATTGTAGGATTACAGTGTACAGGCTGTTCCTGGAGTTCTGCTGCCCTTTTCATGCCCATCCTTAACCTGGAGGAACTAGGGAAAGGAGGAGGGAGAAGCAGTCTCTCCAATGATACCATAAACAAATCATGCAGAATGATAATATAAGCTCTTCTCAGATGCATCACCCTGCTTCCTTTGATTCTAATAGACCTAGTAGTAATGTTGCCATTGGTGTGTGATTTATTTAGGGGCTTTGTGTTCACAATTGAGCTGTGCAGCATAAGGCTTGTTATGATCTATTCTAAGGGATATGGTTCAGTACCTCTGAATAGTGTAACCCTATGGAATCTGGAGGCAATGTGTTGTAACTTATATATCTTCTTGTGGAGAATCATATTACAACTTGATTTGATTTTTACCTGATGTTTCACCTATTTCTATTAAACTGAAAAATTTGAAAAGGTGAGAATTTGCAGCCACTGGCTTCTCAGAAAAGATCAACTGTTTCTGTAATTATTACAGAAGATAACAATTTAAAATAATGAAACGTCCATAACATGTTTTAAGGAAGCTGCTTGTTGCTAGAATTAGAACCAAATTGCTCTGATGGCAATAAACACCATTTATTGAACTCCATCAAAAGCAAAGCTTCAGCAAGCAAATAACAAAAGTGAGAGAATATCAGAAGCAAGTATATGCCCTAGACAAATTAGGCTGATGAGAAAATGTTACAATTCAGCTTCTTGAGGTTCACCCTCTCAAAAAACAAGGATACTGAGCAGCAGGCTGATGAGCTGAGAAAGGCTGGTCTCTATGGCAGAGATCACTGACCTAAGAGTCCTCACAGTCACAGATTTCAGAAGGGGCCTGAGGACAATCAGCTTCTCAGGAGTTTGTAACATGTCTTTTATACTATGCTAAGCAACAAAAAGTGAAAATTCATCTCCCATCTCTCGGTGTCATTCGTTATTATTTCAGTCTGTCCCAGAGACCAATGACAACTGGCCAGCTCTCCCTGCTGACATTTCTTCCAACATTTGCTTTTGTGTGCATCTGCAAACATTGGCTATTTACCATGTGGAAGCCTCATGTGTAGATCTGTGTCTTGGACCAAATTTGGCCTTTTTTTTCTGATGAATTTGAGCTGTTGATTGATTATTTATCAGATCTTTATTTCAATGATGCGTCTGCAAATGTTTTTTACAAAACTCTTGTGTTTCAGTCTGTTGTTTTTCCTTGGGTTTCATCCTCTGTGCTGTGTTGTGTTGTAGGAGATACAACAGAGAGAATTGTGACTACTCTGCTGTTCCAATCTGCAAAATATGTGCTTATTCCAGCAATTAATCTTCATTTCATTGGACAAGAAATATATGAGAAATATATAGAGGTGAAATAAACACACTACACTGAGGTAGATGTGTCACAGTCTAAGAATTTCTGGATTAAAAGAATTTCTCAGCAATTTCCAGAGGAGATTAACTATATGGAAAAGAAAAGAAGCTAAACATACACATGTTTATGGCTTCACCGTGAATATTGTGTGCAGTTTTGGTCACCAAAATATAAGAAAGACATTAAACTACTGGAGAGCATCCAAAGGAGGGCAATGAAGAGGGTGAAGGGCCTTGAGGGGAGGCCATATGAGGAGTGGCTGAGGTCACTTGGTCTGTTCAGCTGGAGAAGATAAGGCTGAGGGAGACCTCACTGCAGTTGCAACTTCCTCACGAGGGGAAGAGGAGGAGCAGGCACTGATCTCTTGTCTGTGGTGATCAGTGATAGGACCCAAGGAAAAGGCCTGAAGTGTCAGGGGAGATTTAGGTTAGATGTTAGAAAAAGGTTCTTTACCCAGAGGATGGTTGGGCTCTAGAACAGGATCCCCAGAATTCTGTGATTCTGATTCTATGTTCATAGTGTTTCTATGCTTTGTTTTCTGCTAGTGAAGAACAAACCTCATGTCTTAGGATGGTGATGGAGCTTTAGCATTTTATTCTGGAGTGTATTAGACCATATTGCAACTGGGAGGCTGAGGAACTTCTTCCTTCTCACATGTCATGGAAGGCCGAGGCCGTAGTCAGTGTGAGCAGGATGGAGAGACCTTGGTCCCTTAGCCTCCCCCTCTTTGTGATAAACCTACTCTGGTAGAGTAGACCTAACCCTCAGCAGTGATAGAATACCTGGAGAGACAGGGAAAATGCACTGTATTCACCAGTAATGAAAATGTGCTTCAGTATATTATACTGATGGCTTGGCTGAAAGGAATTCCTTCATTGCAAATTTGAAGAAGGATTTTATTTATTAATTCCTTCGTGTGATTTAAAAACAGTTTTGAACCTCATGTCTGCTTTGGGCTAGAACATTGTAGCCAAGACAGAGAGAGTACATTATTGGCAAGCATTCGCATACGTCTACTACTACAGAAGAGAAATTCTTGATTTGGTTATAGCAGATTACTTCTGTAATGCTTTTGCTTTTTTGATCACATTTTCCACATACAGGTAAAGATCTTGAAAAATTAAAAGGTTATAGCATAAAATTTTTAATGGAAGTGTTGCATGTTTTTGCATTTTTGCTGTAAGTTTCAATTTTTCCATGGTAACTTTGGCAGCTGGTATATGGGGACCCTGTTCAAAAAAAAGCGGCATCATTCCTGCTGGGTGACAGTGTTGCTGAATCTGAAGGAGACAAGTGAAGACTGAAAACCAATGGTCACTGAGAAAAAACAAGGTGTCTAAACTACAGGGCAGAACAAATATATTACAACATCTTGCAATAAAACAAATAAACAGGTGTAAAAGTTATCTTTGAAATAGCTTTCCAGCTTCCTGGAGTGTAGGATAATAATTGATCATATGATAAACTTATCAGATTTCCATTGTTTTTCATACTAAACTATTTTTGGTGTAAAGTGATAACTGTACCTTAATTTGTCCTGCACCATTCAGATATTTACTCTCTAAATAGCCCTTGTCATCATGATATCTGAATGCCTCTTGCACACTAATGAATTACACTCATAAGATCTCCAGTGAAGGTAGGGGAATATTAGTCCCATTTCTACAAAGGGGAAAAAAGGTAAAGTGATACTCTTGTCTATCCTCTGAGTGTATCTCAAAGGAATAACAAAAACTTCTGAATTAGCCTTCACACCTTGACAGGAGGTCAGAAAGGAGTGCTGTCACAACCGTGTCTTTAAAGGACAAATGGCCCTCATTGTGCACAGGGTAGAAATGACTTTTCTGAGGTTATACTGAAAATGTGTGACTGAAGACAGGATTGAACCAAGGTCCCTTGAGTACTGTGCTCAGTGAAGTTATCTTTCTTTTTATAATTTCTATGTAACGGTTATTTAGTTAATAACATTATTTTCTTTTTTCTTTCCCCCTGTTGTTTCTATTTTTGAATGCATTTCATGCTCCAGGTTCACTTTAGCTCAAGAAAGTTTAATGTATATTTACAAAGCCAGGCAATATATAATGATCCTGGAGAAAATATTGTTGTCCATGATGTATGAAGCAGAAAAAAGAGAGTTTGATTTTCATAAGCTCTAATGACCCTCCTGGGCAGTTGGAAATGTACATTGTTTGAGATAATCAGACAAACTGATTCCATTATAAAAAGATGTATTGTTTCTATTTTATGTTTTCACAAGCATTTTGTCTAATTATTGCTGACATTTCCAACCATATTGTGAGATTTTTCAGGAGGAAAAGAATGAGTTTATCTCCATTAAAAATGAAAACAAACCAATGCTAACTGTTTTTATAAACTGAAAACACTAAAATAAAATAAAATACATTAGGGCAATTAGGAAGAATTACAGCAAAGTCTGTCTTGCCTGCATTTTCCTTTGTAAAAAACAAAAAACAAAAAAAAAAAAAAAAAAAAAAAAAAAAAAAAAAAAAAAACAAAAATTTACAACCCATTATTC
>VYXF01011206.1:282468-351744 GCA_013397295.1 Polioptila caerulea
AAAATACTAAAATTTAGCATCCATTGATCTGTTGTTCTTAAAAAGCACCCTGAATGTTTTTAATTAAGTTATCTAGCACAGGAAATCTGCTTTCATATTTCTGGTGGTGAAACATGTTTAAATGCTGAAATATGAATACAGACAGAAGATGCAATATCACTTAAGGTTTAGTTACTATTCCTTTCCGAGTTAATTTTACATATATATATATGTAAAATTAATATATATATATATCTAATATTAATATATATGCGTATATATATATATACAGTTGACATAGATATAGATACAGATATAGACAGATATATAGATATATAGACATAGATATATGGATATAGATATATAGATAGATAGACATATAGACATATATACATATAGACATATATAGATATGAACCACTTCTTGGGCTAAAATTCTATACAGAGTTTATCAGCACTGAAATACTGTGCTTTGTTTATAGTGGATGTGATTGGAAGCCAGCAGTATTTTCCAAGTCATATACAATGATCCTTTTCTGAAGTAAAAGATGATTCAATACTTATTGGCTAATCAGCATATTATTGGTTAATCCCATAGAGTTGATAAATATGTTGAGAGCTTGCTTGCAATGGTATTATGTCAGGGAAGAGCAGTGTTACTCATTTGTATTACTTGGAGTTGAATTTCCACGCCCCAGAGGACACTCACCTTCCCTCTAGTGCTGGTTGGAGTCCTTGTTTCACACCAGTCTCCAGTGGTATGGGAGAAAATGTGTTGCTATCACTAGCTCAGAAAGGCACCTTCTGCTACTGTGGTTTCAAAAAAACCCCCAAACAAATAAGTAAATAATAACAGGCTGAATTGCTCTGAAGTTGTATATGAAATTATGTCCTCAGATATTTCTATATTTCTGGTAGTATGTGCAGTCTGATCCCTAATCATCTCTCTCAAGATCAGATTTTCATATGAAAGTATGATTTCCAAATAATGAATTTTCTTAGGTTTTCTACAATTTTTTTTTTTCTAGCACTATTTGATATAAGTGCAATGTTCTGCCTGCTCAAAAGCAAATACCACTATTCTGACTGGAGGAAATCTGCTGAAATATCTATTGGAACCAATCCCTGTTCTTGGTATTAGTTGTAACACTGCTGATCTTTAAAAAAGCCTCTGAGCTTATTTATCCAAAATATTCTCTTCATTCTGCATTCAAATGCAACGACTGGAAAAGGACATAATATGTGTGCCTTGAGTGCTGTCCTGTGTACTCATAAATCATAGGAAATTTCTGTACATCTAGGTTACACAGGATACACCACACTGAGAGCTAACACAACTGAAAGATGTTAGTCTGATTAAGCCCAAAATCCAGTTGTTTCTGTTTGTTTCGGGTTTTGCTTGTTTGGTTTGGTTTTTTGGTTTTTTTTTTTTGTTTTTGCTTAAGCTGACTTATTTAATTTTCTAACAGGAAAAAATGGAAACAAAGTAGTGTAATTTTAATTGCACTTATTAATATTGGCATCAACCCAAGTTATTTCAGAGGCTTTTAACTGTAGTTCCTGTTCTTGGACAGTCTGTCAGGTTGCTCCATGGAGTGGCTGTAGAGGATAATTCCATTAGAAGCCTTGATAGATTATTTTTCCAAGATACAGCTGGATTGGAATACTTCAAATCGAATTTTTTTTCATTAGATAAAATCTAAGAGATTTCATGTTATCAACTTTTAATAGAAATTGTGGGAAAAATATTCCACAAAATTTTCAATATTTTGAATTATTTTCTTGATTTATGACCAAATTATATGCAAATCCACTGTCTTAACACTTGAGATATATATTTATGAGGGTTTTTATCACCTGAATAATAAAACACTGGAAATGAGGCTTGATTACTGAAAATGTTACTGCGTTTTTTTTCCAATATACTTCCAGAATTATATTAAAAACCCCACAAACCTAGAGTTGGAAAAGAAAAGTAGTAGAATGCAAAATTACAAAAGTAGAAGGTTAATATTTTGTTTCATGTTTTTGTTTTCTGCCTCAGGAAATGCAGTGTGTATGAAGCATAGTTTTCAAAAAAAAAAAAAGAAAAAAGAAAAAAGATTGCTTCTTTGAAGACAGCATACAACACAATTTTTGTAAATATAATATTTATAGGATCTTGCAATTAATTTACAAAGATTTTACATCAAAAATGTATGCTGATGATTTTACTCTTTAGGGACAACAATTGTCTCCTCAGTCATGTTTTCATACACTAAAGGCAATTATTGTTGCTTCTAGCTGTAATAAAAAAATAACTGAAACAGATAGAAGTGTCTTGGTTGAAATTGAGCTGAAACTCCCACTGTGGAAATAATCAGAAAATTAAAAGCTCTGCAATCTTGCAAATAACATTGCAACTTAATATTATTGGAACATAACATTATTATCTCTTTTTATAGAGAAAACAAACATAAATATATTTTCAAACAACACTGATGCTATGGTTTTGCTATTTTGGCTAACAGAGAAGGGAGAAAAAAACAAAGAAACACAATAACTCTTTCCAGTTGCATGCCAACCAACCAACTGGGAATGTGCGAAAAAGGATCAACAGTGGCAGGATTATATTTCTGCTGCTGTTAGGTCAGCATCGTTATCCAACTCAATGTTCAAACACCTAAGAGACATGGCTCACCTTGCCATCTCAAGTTTTAGTCATGTGAGGGTGATGTGCTCTCCTATTAGCTACTGTTAGTTTCCCAATCTGAGCAGTACAGTTGAAAACTCAAAACAAGGAGGGCAACAAATAATTTATGTATCCAACTTTGGTTTAGCATTCATGATCTCATTCCAATCCCCATGCAATACGGACACCTTCCACTAGCCCAGGTTGCTCTAAATCCCATCTGGGCTGGCCTTCAACATCTCCAGGGATGTGACATTCACAGATTCTCTGGGAAACTTGTGCTGGTGCCTCACCACTCTTAAAGTGAGGGATTTCTTTCTTATATCTAACTGAAATCTACCGTCTTTCAGTTCAAAGTCATTTCCTCTTGTCCTATCACTGCATGACCTTGTGAAAAGTCCCTAATGATAATCTTGTGTGACTGATGAGCTTCTGTCTATGCTTAGCTCCAGAGTAAAGAGAAATTTACATCACTAAAACTTTTCTTTCTTAAGAATAGATCTACTTAGGGGTATATTTCTGCATTCATGCACACTAAAACAGCTCATCAGCCACAATGGGCAGACTCCGGATCTGGGTGCGTGGAAGAGAAAAGTCATAGAGCATCTTCAGATCTGCAGAGCTGCCATACTTGGTAACTGCTCAAAAAGCTGGGCGAAAGTTACACCCATTTATGGTGGTGCCACACAAAAGATTTGAGATTTGAGCCTGAAAGAAAAATTATACAGACTGTGGTCTTTGTTGCTGCTGTTTAAAACTTACTGCAGACTGAAATCTCATCCTAAAAATTAGTGACAAATGTCATTTGTTACACTTATATCCCTATGTGGTAAATAGTTTGAAAACTAATAAATCTCCTTCTTTTCAGAAATGTACAAACTTTAGGAACAGAATTACATTAACAAGTCTGGAAGGTGATAAGAACAAACTGAAGCTCCAGCTGACCCTCAAATGAAAGTCCTTTTGCTGCAGTATTTCCTGTATACTGCAGTAAAAGCACCTCAAGATCTGCATTGAGTTTTTTCCAAAGGATGATCAAAATGTGTGGACGTTCCCACATGCAATGTAACATTTGAGATCTGTCAGATTCAAAGAGACATCTTTGAAAAGATTTTGTCTTTACCCTCTCTAACTCAAACACACAGATGCCTACACATAAACATCCACATGAAGACATGCACACATAAATATGTACACACATTTCATTTCAATTTTAGGGGTTATTTCAAAGGATTCTACTAAACACAAATTGGAACAGAACATACGCAGGTGAGATGAGGAAAGAAAGAATAAGCTTGGTGGATATGATATGAAGCTACATCTCTTAAAGACTACACTAAAATATTTAGACTGTATGCTGAGGTAATGTCAATCAGATCATTTTAAGGAGTTACCTCTGTCAGATGGAAGTTATCAACCTTCAGTTAAAACACAATACCTAGCTGAACACATACTTCCATTTTGCAGTTCCTGGTGGTTGGCTGTGTTTTATCTCGGGGAGGGAAAATTGTGTCCACATCTTATGTCAGTTTACAGAGGTGTTACTTCTAGCACAAGGGTAACCTTGTAATTGCTGACCTAATTGTTATCTCTGGGACATTTCCTAAGAATTAGAATTGTATAGAAATCTCTTCTATGTTCACTGCCTCTTGTCCCTCAAGAAACATCTTCATTTTCTGAAACATATTTTGGGGGAAATGAAGGAAAAATGTGTCTAATAATGAAAACACTGAATTTCTAAGAATTTCTAATACTTAAGGAGGTATCTTACACGAGGAGAGTTTAAACAAAAATCAGCAGTGTAAATCTACACCTACCACTTCTGGAGTGGGAGGATCTGGATTTGAGAGGAATGTAAGAATGTAGGTGAAAGATAATATGCAGATGGAGTGCTACTGGGACACTAAGGACAGAGTGAGGAAACAGAAAATCAGGTGCAAGTAATGAATGAGAGAAATATAATCCTGTCACCTTTGTCTGGACATCAATATTTTTGAAGGATGCCCAAGCCTACTCCTAAAGCAAAGTCAGTTTGAGAAAGGAAAGAACTATCCTCCATTCCAGGTTTAATTTCCCAGTAACTGGCAATACCTACAGGCATCACTATCTAAAATCTGACAGCATCTAGCATCTAAATATGATAGATAAGAGCCTGGCAGACAGGCAGGGGACTCCCTCCCTCTGTTTATTCATGTGAAATTGGGAGGAGAGAAAAACCTCTACAGGATTTCTTTCAGCTCCACCCCTGTCAAAAGCTGAAACTAATGAGCTGGAAATAGGAAATGTGCAAAATAACTGACACTTCCCTATCTGAACTGCATTCCTTAAGAGTTGTTTTTTTATTACTAGATAAATGCTTTGACATGTGTATTTATGTGAAGTCTGAATGTGATTTAGATACCAACTACCTGCTGAGCTAAGACTATTTGCCTTGTACTTAAACCAATATGTTTATTTAAGGGCTCTTTAAGTTTTAAAATGCCCTTGGCTTCCAGCTCCACAAATAGGTAACCTTTGTATGTGGAATGCATTGTGCACTCCATTTGTTATTAATATAAAGTAATATTTTCCTTTTGCTCTGCTTGATTCTTTTCTTTAAGAGTCCTTCTGCTGTAGCAGACTCATGTGAAAATATGCATATACATGTTTGAAAAAGAATAGAAAAGGCTGATTCTCAGAGCTTCTGCTCAGAGACGATGTCCACCAATCTCATCTAAATAGCAAACAAAGGGTCTTTGTTGCTCTTGCAGCAAAGTATTTTGAGAGGTAGGACAATTCTTTTGTTCTGTGTTTTTGTGCATAGCACAATGAGGTTAGAAGTTGTGGATGTTGCTTTGATATAAAGAATAAATGGCAATGTCAGTGTGTAGACAAAACAATCTAATTCAAGATTTATATTTAAAAAGGCCTCATAACTGAGCTCTGTATTTTCATGGGAGAATTCCTTGACTGTCTACTCCTTAATTATTCAAGTTTAATTCAGGTATGGCTCTGCTCAACTAAAGCTCTCCCCAAAATCAGTGGAAAATTTGTATAAAAAGTATATAGCCCTGGCTTCAAATACAAAACCTAGTTATTTTTACATCAAAAAAACAAGGTACTATTTTCAGGTCTTCTGATCAAGAAATGTTTGGAAAATTGCCAGCAGTTAGAAGGCATGGCCCTGATTTGAAATTTCCAGACAAAATCAGGCCACCTTTTTCAAGAAAATTAATTTTGTAAATAAAACCATCAATATGATGCAGTTGAATTTCTGAAAGCAACACCACTGACACATGTGCTTGAAGGTTTTCATTTGTTGTTTAAAAGAGACCAGCATTCTTCAATGCAAAGTTTTGAAGGCAATTACTCTTTTTAATCTGTGCCCACATTAATTTAACTGGATCAGAATTGCTCACATCCTTTTAGCCAATTAGTCACAGGCTTAGGTTTTTGTTTTGTTTGTGCCTCTTCCCCTATCCTGCCTCCCCATGAAAAATCCTAGGGCTTCTTAACAAACACAACCCAAACTGTCAAGACAAGTTGCTGGGTGTTAAGGTTTCAGACAGGAAGCTTTAAGGAGCAGATCCACAGAAAAACAGGTGCACCCTTTGGAAAACACCACGTGCTTGGATTTGGGATGCATTTTTGTGGGCAACCCATGTCCCAGACTACGGGTGGGGGAAAGTAGTAGGGGAGCAAGCAGGATCTTTGTGCTGAGGACACAACACCATTCACAGCTGAGCTGAATCAGGTTGAAAAGGAACTGCCAAATGGTGTGTGTGCCGTAATTAACCTTTTCCAGGTTTCCTTCCCATCTTTTAACCAAGCCTCCTCACAGGCTATTATGCCCTACAGCCCATAATGATTTAAAGCTGTGATGATGGAGCACTGACCTCTCCACTTTGCTTGGATCTGACCCATAATATTATGAGTAGTGGAGATCTGCACATTTGCTAATATTTTCATACCTTCATGAGAAATAAAAAAAGAAAATCTCTCGTTGTCTGTTACATATTTCTACAACAATAAATGTTAAATTTTATTTATTGGGGTGGGCTTCCAGGGTTCATTCTTAGTATTATGGTTAGTATAATAATTCCTTGAAACTGTTCCCTGGTGGTAAAATAATGAAAATTAACTGAAAAGAGCTGCAAGTGCAACTTCTGAGTGAAGGATTAATTTATCGTACTCCTCTCCTTGTGAGCGCTTCAAGTATTTGTATAATAGAATTTGTTGCCCTGTCTAGAGTCATAAATTTTAAACTTAGCTATAGTAGTATCCCTGAATAAGAACCCTGAGGCTCTATGTACTGAATCCACAGAAACAGCATAATACTGAGCAGGACATTAGTAAGAGATACTCATTGTAAAGCAGATATCTCACCAATATCTGAATCCATAATCTGATTGAAGAGATTATTTGCAAAGATTTCATATATAGAGAGAAAAAATTAGGATGGTATGGGAGTCAATTTTAAGTCTTTTTCCTTCTTAAATTTTATAAAGGAAAAAAATAGACAACCTATATGACATTGCAGGGTCCTTGAGCACATACATCATTGTAAACTGCTAATTCCAGTGAGACAAAACACAGAGTAAGCTGAACTGCCTACTTTTGTGGACCTAGAAAGCTCAAACAATTAAAAAACTTAGGTGGCTCACAAAAAGTACTCAATAAAAAAAACAATTCAAAGTAAACAGAAATGTTAATCTGTCCAATTGAGTTTTATTGTTTTTTATAATGTAATAGTTAATAATTTTTGACTAAAAAACCCAGATTTTGTCATTATGGTCTTGAGATTCACACAAGTATTTTGCCAAAGCTATTGCTGTTTTGTGTAATAAACTGTACAATTTTTTTAAAACAATTCCTTTCTCTTAAGCCTTTTCTTTAAGTCTTGTTCTGTAAAACACTGCCATAATCACTTTACTTCACTTTTAAAATCCCTTCCCTGACTCCTTTTACCACTACATCAAATAAAACTACTAGTTCTCTTCCTGAGCTTGAGCACACACTGAACTCCACATGTGTGAGTAATCACACACATAGGGCCATTCACATCCACACGGTTTTGCACGTCTGGGGTGTGAGCTATTCATTAGCTCCTGACCTTACTTCATGGCTCACCCTGAACTATTCCCCAGCCTTCCTTTTGGTTCCTCGTGTGCAGGCTGTCCACCCAGAATTAGCTGGGAAAAGAAGCCCTGTTATAAAATTCTTACTTTGAACCCACTCCTAACACAATCCCTGTATGAAGCTGCCAGTTAATAATGTCTAAATAAATGGCCAGGAGGAATTCAGGGATGAAGTCTTACTTCCACTTAATTTACCAGGGCATCCACATCACTATCACAAGGATTTTCTTCTTGGTCTTACTGTCTTGTGCATGTGTACTTTAACTCCTCCACGCTCCCCTCAGTATAACTGCTTTTCTTGTTAATTATTTTTACACTCGTTATATCTAGATGCATTCAGCATGGATGAAACTGATTGTATTAGTTTCTTTCATGTCTTCTCCTTTCCCTGATGGAATTAATCATAAACAGTTATTTCAGAGAATATTTTCTCTAAGAAATGCACATGTCTAAGGATAACTTTGTGGCTTTTGATAGAGGACATTGCTGTGAGCTGTAAAGGCTTCATGAAATCAGGAGGGTTGACAGCAAAGTCCTTTGTTTTATTGCAAATATCTAAGACCACATAACTGATATATGGCTGGCTTCACATATGGCTTGTCTTTCTTGCCAAGTCTACTGGAAGACAAGAAGACTGATCCAAGAGTTATTTTTTGCATGTGCTTGGAAGTCCTGATTGCAGATTCCTCCTACAGTAAGGGGACACTATTTCAGTATCAGTTTTATCTCATTATGTGGAGATTTTATATTGTTAACCCTATATTCTGTGGCACACTTTAAATCAGTTATAATAGTAATAGAGAGAAAAAACCAGCCAAGTCAAACAGTCAGAAGTACTTATTTTGATTTTAATGTTACAGACAAAGCTTCCGTTCACTAAAAAGGGACAGAGATTCCACTACAGTCCCTGAAGGGCAGTTAAAAATGACAGTTTATTTTGATAATGCTCTCTTTAAATTGGATGTGTTACAACCTTCTGTGCTTTGCCTTCGCCCTTGACCTCATGAGTGCACCTTCAGGGTCAGCCCAACAGTGAAACGCCAGGCAGTGAGGAAGATGTGATGGACATTAAGTCATCTCATGTTCTGAGTATAGAAATACTGCTTATATTGTTCTAAGAAGAGCTTTTCTGTGTTATCTGCACTGCAATAGCTGTTCACTGCTTCTCCATGTCTGTACTGTATGATGGTAATTTGGGAAACAAACATTTCTGTCATGTCTTGGGTTTTTCTTCTGGATTTTGTTGGTTTCATTTTCATTTTTGTTTTACTGCACCTGCATTGCTGAGTGAGTTTTGTTGTATAATCTTTGTAGCAATTGTTTTTAGGCTGTCATACTTAAGTGTGAGGTGTGAGAAAGAAAAAGATCTGTGAGCCAACAAATAACACAGAAATATAAAAAATAAAAAGAAAAAGGAAAATAATCAAAATACTGTTAACTTATTCCTTACAGTCAGACTTCAATTTAATGCTTTTACATCCTTTTGTCTTACTTCTGTACGAATATGAGACAAGCTGAGAAAAACTGAAAGACTTGATTAGATTTCTCAAAAGTATTTTTTGGGCTGCTGGACATTTCACTGGTGTGAGCTCCTTAGCTAGACTTTCAAGTCATTTGAACATCAGTTGCGTCCACTGCTCCTAATATGCTGAGCACCCTTCTTTGAACCCACCTGTTTGAATGGTTGTCCAGGTGAATGCATACAATATCCTCTTTCACTTATGAAAGAGAGGTTTTTCTTACTACACAGAGGATTACTTCTAGTTCCCAGAAGTTTTCCACTCCAGTTACTGTGGTCCTGAAGAAAAGGACACAGATACGTTGCAACTCTGAAAACATCACAGGGGTCATTTGCAATTGGTTTTGTATTAACAGAGGATTAAAAAACTCAGAAATGCATGACTCATGAATTGTGCTTATTCGGCCATCTGGGGATGGACAGCATCAAAACCTTTTATGACCATGAGTTTGAAGTCACACATAATTGGGGCTTTTGCTTTCAGCACTGTGCCACAGACAAGGCTCCTGCAATGCAACCCAGAGACTTCATTTCTGTGACCAGGGCAAAAGGCCACACATACGTGGCAAAGCTGGAAACAGAAGTCCAGAGCCCAAGATGACTTTCATCAAATTTAAGCAGAGAATGATAAAAATTAAAAAAGGTAGATATTTTATTCTTTTTAATGGAGAGAATTTTAAGAGGTAAGAGACTCACGCAAAAGAAGAAATGGAGAGATAGTGAAGCTGACACTAACTATTATCACATGTGAACAGGAGCAGCAGGAAACACAGAAGACACATAATGTCAACTGCTGTGGAGAAAGAAAACTACAGCCACTCTCAAAGAGAAGGATGTACAGTTATACTTGGCAACTGCTGTGAGAATTGCTAATATGTGTAGCTGGCTGAGTCAAGAATGAACCATCTTGTTGGCACCTTTTCTGTCAGGGAAGGCAACAGAAGCCAATATAAGATGGATTAAGGGTACTTAAAATACAAAAAAATCCTAAACCAACAAGGACCACAAAAAAGCCCACAGCAAGCTTTTTTTAAAAAAAATACAGAGAAACAATATTTCAGAGACACATTAATTGAAATTTCTCATTTAAAGATGGGTGTCTCAGTGGAAGAAGACTGCAGCACAGAGACTCTGACTGAGCAGCCCAGCAGACACAAAAGCCAGTGAAGTACTCTGTCAGACAGGGTACCTGGATCCCTGCCGTAACCTCCTCATTTTGGGGAAGGAGTTAAAAACATCCTTGCCAGCCTTTAAATGAAAACAGCTCTTTCCAGAAGACATTCTGCCTGTTGGCTGCTTAGGAAAGACAGAACACCTTCCTGGGATTACCTTGTCCATGGTCTATTAATTATTATTATTTCTACAAAATCCGGTTCAGGATATTTTTTTTTGAAAATGTGGTAATGGAATTCACAGTAAAATAAGACTTTTGGGATGAAGGGGAAAAGGTTATGCACTGGAAAAAAATCCCTACAGTTTTTACTACCTCGCTGGAAGAGTTTGGTGCAAAGAGCTTACATTAAATAAGGACAGTTGGTTAGTACTAATTATCTTCTTAAAGGAATTTTGGCTTGATCCTATCTTCCATTCATTCCCCCTCCCCAAATGTCAGTTATAACTGTATTTTTGGAGAATGATGCTTATTTTGTTTGATTAGACTTTGAATAAGTAAATTGATATTGCATCATTGTGGATTTCTTTCCCCTTTTTAATTTGAATGCCTTATAAAGTATTACATGTTATAGTTCATTAGGTTCTCATTGATTGGACACTTATTAGCTTCCCAAGCCTGTTTCATTGTTCTGCTGCCGTGCTTTCACCATTTGGTATTCGGCATTCTGCATAATGAATAAATTACAGTTGAGAGAACGGTCATCACCATATGGGGGTAATTTGTACTTTGACAGAAGGACAGGGCTCCTGGACTGGTCCTAAAGGGAAGCTCTGCAATCTTCGAAAATCCCTCTAATTTTTCCAATTATTTACTTTCAAAAGGCCTTTTCCATCCCCAGTGTACGCAGATAGGAGCTCTGAATAGCAGCAAGCTGGGGATCAGACATAAAAGTTCTAATTTTAATTGCAGAGCTTCTTAGATGCAGATGACACAGTATATACACTGGTTAACACTTTCATGGCTAAGCATACTTGTAGGCACTATGGCCTCTTGGAATCATATGATTGTGTGGGTTATATTCAGCCTTGGTATTTTGTATTTCTTGCATACTGTCAGAAAGTTTGGGAAACAAATTTTGGAAAACTAAATTTAACATTGGTACAGACATGTATCTGGCCACATTTTTCCACTTGATAAAAGAATAATATAATCCTTAAAATCACTGATATATGTTGTTCTTAATACAGAGAAAATATGTACTCTATTCTACTTAGATCATAAAGTTCTTTCTATAGATAAAAATCCCTGCCTTCAAAAAAGCACAGAAAACTATGGTCAAACTTGGAATTCATAGCCTGGTCCTAGGAAAGGTCACACACACAGAGTCTAAGCAGGCATTTTGCTTTCATTTGTCCTCCACCTACTTTGTCAAGGCCCTTGAAGCTGCTATATTCAACCCTGATTGGATCTGAGTTCTGAAACAATGTATTTAGAAAGGGGATTTAGCAATATTTTAAATAAACTATTTCTCACAATAATTTCTATACTTTTCCATAATATTTTTTCTTACTCAAAGTGTCTTCATTTTTTGTAGTTCTGACACTGTCTTCCTAGTTAACATACTGAGGATAAAAATAAATAGTGAGCAAAAATATCTGAGCTACTACATATCAAGCAAGTTTTCACACCAGCTACTTCATGACATCAGAGACATATATTTTAGAGGAAAGTCTCCTTTACCTTTCGGATGATCTCATCTTTTCATTTAATGTACTTGGCATGCTAAAGATAGCCTTCTGCTTTTCTTTGCATTTTTCTTCCAGCTTGGAAGTGGGTCCCAAGTTCCTTCTCACTTGGTGGTATCCCAGACGGTTTCACATGCAGTCACCCTTACCTCCTGTGATGACAAACCAGGCTCTTTTCTAAACACAAAACTGGTAAAATTTGAACTCCAGACTTTGCTTTAGGTTTGCATCTTATCTAATTTTGACTGTGGAGTCTCAACACAGAAGGAGAAAATGTCTCTGAAAAGTGAAATCACCCATTCAACCTTTAAGTTTCTTGGAACTTGTTCAGATCCAAGGGAGAATACTTGTGCAACAATCTTATTTTTTCCCCTTACCACTACTGAGCCCATCAGCAACAAGAAATTGGCAAAGTAAGTCTGCATGAGCAATTCCTTTAGCTCCTCATATAAGCAAGAAGAAATTCTCAGAAATTAAGAATTGAAGTGTTTAATTGCCATCTTTTAGACATGGGATAATCCAGATTGACCCCAAGTGTTAATACCACTGGAGCATGATCAGAGAGAGCAAATCAAGCAACCCATATTCATATCCATAAGCTCTGGGTGTAATCCACTGCATAGTAAAACAGGATCTATTCAAGATTGACATAAATGACAGCAGGGGAGAAAAAGAGTACGTACTTACAGCCAGACTGGCCACTCTCCAGGCATTCAGTAACTATGTTCTGCAGCTAATACCTTATTTACTACCCTTTGGTTATTGGCAAACATTGATGATTACTTGTATTTCACGGTTCTTACTGAATTTTCTTCCCAGGTAAACAATAAGCTTTAAAAAGAACAATAAAGGGGAGAAAAGACAGAGGACAATATGGGAGGCATGGAGTCCTATAGGAGTGTTCTGGATCCAAATTCTTTGTAAGCCACTCTTCCAAAGACCTCCTTTTTGCTGGCTAATGCAATTAAGGGCCAGTTCTCTAGTTTAACAGCCTCACTAAATGCTATGGGTATTGAAGTTACGGTCTGTGTTGGAGCAGTAAATCTATACTGGAGGCTGTAGACTGGTGCTGAGAAGTGCTCATCAACCTTCTGGTCAGAAACAGAGGGACCAGCAGTCAGAGGAGCACAGCCACAGTTTTCTTGGAAATGACTGAGATTTTTACCCACATTCAGAGCTGCAGATCTAATTTTTTAGGCTAGATTAAAGAAACGATAGATGTGCCTTTTCTATTTTAAACACTGTAGTCATTTTAGTTAAAAATGGAGGAAAAGAGAAGAATTCTATATTCTCTATAAATGTTGTTTAAGGAAAAAGAGACTTGGTGTAACTGTATTGATACCATTTTTCTAACATTTTAGAGATCTGTTTTTCATAATGTGTTCTGTTACATTCTTTATCTGTCTCTGTGGAGTTCAAAGCTTTCCTAAGCCCTATTTACAAGGGCAAGTGAAATATAAGCCCTGCAGCTGTTGGGTTTTGCACTCATTGGGCTAAGTTTTAATCCAAAATGAAAATCTTGTGCAGCGTGTTGAGGTGATAAAATGAGAAGATGCACTATTGTCTCATTTCTGGACACCTCATGGTAGGTACTAGTATGATGTTACCAAAGGAGTAAGGAGGGCCAGTGTGATTTATAAAAGAGAAGATCAGAGGGTGTGAATTGCAAAGGCGTTCTGAATAAATTAAAAGATGAAGTATAAGAACTGAATTTGGGAGACAGGTCGCCCACATTGAACAGATCTCCCCCATATAGCCTTATCTCATACTTTAAGACTTCTATGCACATTAATATAGTGTTTACTGAAAGAATAGAAATTTAAAATTATATTAATATCTCTATCTCTAATGTTTAGAAATAACAATAAGAGAAACAGAACCTTGTGTCAGATTCTTTCAATTGCTTTCTGCTGGAACAGTTCTTAATAACTGTAAGCATTGGTTAGAAGATGATGATAGATTTTTAAAAAAGCTCTGTCAACAAAGTAAATATATAATTCCTTGGGAATTATATCAAAATCTCTTTTGATTCCTGAGTTCCTTCATCTTAATATTCTGCTTTATTTATATGGTCTTGCAGATATTGATTAGTTATCAGTCACTGCTCTCCCCTCTCAGTTACTAAGAACATTACAATCAAGAACAACATAAGACAGTTCTTGCTTAAAATGACTGCACTCCCACACTGCAACTGTCTTTAGACTGTATTTTAAATTTAAACTAAATATTAAAGTAATACTAAGCTTTCTTTTCCTTTTTCTCTCAACAAATGGTTGATATTACCCTTTCGTGCCATAAGGAATACCTGTGAGCTATTGAAAAACATCTGAAGAACAACACAGTCATTGCTGACCATCAGCATGGCTTCATGAGGAAGGTCCTGCTTGTCAAACCTAACTTCCTTTTCTGACAAGGTAACCCACCTGTCTGGTCAATAGAAGCCAGGAGATATAATTTTTTTAGATTTCAGTAAAGCTTTTGATACTGTCTCTGACAAGATCCTTCTGGGCACACAGCTGGATGAACACATCTTGGGATGGGTGAGCAACTGGCCCACGGGTCAAGCACAAAGGGTTACAGTGAATGGGGTGACATCAGACTGGGGACCTGTCACTAGAGGGGCTCCACAGAGCTCCAACCTCGGCCCTGTGCTCTTCAACATCTTCATAAATGACCTGGATGCAGAACACAAAGGTACACTAATTTTGCAGATGATACAAAATTGAGGGGAGTTGTTGACTCCCTCAAAGGCAGGGAGGCCTTGCAGAGACTTTGATAGATCAGAGGACTGGGCAACCACCAACAGTACAAAGCTTGACACAGAAAAGTGCTGGATTCTGCAGCTGGTACTGACAGGGGAACAGGAGGCTGGAGACCAGTGCTGTGGAAGGGGAACTGTGGTTGCTGATTGATAGAAAGCTGGATATGAGTCAAGAGTGCTCTGGCAGCCAGGGGGGCCCGTGATGCCCTGGNGGGGCCGGTGATGCCCTGGGGTGCATCAGGCACAGCATGGCCAGCTGGGCAAGGGAGGGATTGTCCTGCTCTGCTCTGCACTGGGGCAGCCTCACCTTGACAGCTGGGAGCAATTTGGGTGCCACAATGTAAGAAGAATGCAAAGCTATTAGAAAATGTCCAAAGGAATGCAGTAAAGATGGTGAAGAACCTTGAGGGGAAGCCATGTAAGGAGCAGCTGTGGACATTTGGTCTGTTCAGCCTGGAGGAGACTGAGGGGAGACCACATTGCAGTTACAACTGCCTGTGAGGGGAAGAGGAGGGGCAGGCACTGATCTCTGCTCTGTAATGACCAGTGACAGAACCCAAGGGAATGGCCTGGAGTTGTGTCAGCAGAAGTTTAGGCTGGATATTAGAAAGAGGTTCTTCTCCCACAGGGTGGTTGGGGACTGGAACAGGCTCCCCAGGACAGTGGTCACAGCACCAAACCTGACAGAGTTCAAGAAGCATTTGAACAATGCAGCTACATGATGTGACTTGAGAATTGTTCTGTGCAGGGCCAGGAGTTAGTCTTTGATAGTCCTGATGTGTCCCTTCCAATTCAGGATAGTGTATGATTCTATGAAATGCTTCTATAGAACTGGTTGGACCATCACAGAAATTAATCTTTTTTTAGAGCTGAAACTCTAAAGCTATTATGACAAGATTTTGTCTTCTGGAGATGTTCTACCATACAGAAGAGCACTGTCTGCTGGTACAACATTCTTTGCCACATAAATGCTTTAAAATCACCTTAGTTTGTGTCTGGGCAGGTAGAATAAAATACATTACCTTTGCAAGCAGTGATATTTAATATTAGAGGTTGATTTAATCCACAAAATTCAACCCCCCAAATTTTCCCAAATGTAGAAATATTAAGGTAGGGAGAATGTTTTCAATCAAATATTTATGGGTTTGGACAAGTGTCATGATTTCATCCAACTGCAACTTCATGCTATGTCTTTAGTAAGAATATGAAACATCAATTATCATGTCATGTGTTACGATAACACATCATGCATTAGGCTATAAAGACAGTCATATTTAGTTCTTAAAAAAACAAAAACAATTCTGATGAATCTAGAAGCTGCTCGACTCAAGCAACATTGTCATGAAGAAAAATCTGTGCCATGTGTCAAACCAGGTACCAACTGTAGCATTTGAAGAGATCATGTTACAGTAAAAAGTATCACTTTTTAGTGCAACACAGAATATCCTGGACAAGTTAGTAATTAAACTGTTAATGGAGTTTCCCGTTTTACCAAAATGAAACATAGCATCTTATCTGTAAATTTTGAGTGAACTATAAATTATGACATGAGTATGAACACACAAATATAGCTGATAGACATGCAATGGTTTTCACTGAAAACCCATGCTTTTAGCTTCACCTGGTGAAATAAACTCCGATCAGACTAGACAATGAAAAACACGACCGACTCTGCTGAAGCAACCCATTTCTTCTCTTACAGATTATGTAGCATTTTATCAAAGATTGTTATAAATTCAAGCATTCCTCCAAAGCAGAGACCTGGCTTTTTCAAAGGCTGGATTGTATTAACTGAAGCCCTTGCAAGTGCCTCTTCTGTAGCAAACTCTACATTTTAGGGTCAGGGGTGAACTCTTATTTGAGTAGGAGGAAAATTGTTAATGAAATTTTGCTCAGTGAGCTGTGTCATCCTTTATTCTTGCTGTGCTTCAGGCAGGTCCATACTGTCAAATATCAGAAGAGGCTGGAAATGAGTGACACATGTCTTCAAGACCAGAAATGACAGTGACCTTCCAGCTCCTTTTTGTGAAGGAGCAGGGGTGTTGTGCATAGCTGTTGAGAACAGAAATGAACACTGACATTTTAATAATGTTCTGTTTGGTTCTTTGCTTCTTCTTATGGCAGTGGTTCAAACACTATTCTTAGTTTTTTTTCTAGCACAAACTCACAGCAGGCCCTTCCAGGACACAAAACCAGATTTGTGTTGGAGTGAGTGAAGGCAGGAATCACCTGGTCAGCTCCATAATTTGGATTGCTACATATGCTGCACACTTAATTGGAAGCAATGCTTCTCATATCCTGAGGAAGGGAAAAATAAGTTGCCTTTTTATCACTATGTTGGAGACCAGATAGTATCACAGTTTATAGCTATGAGTTTGTTTTTCCCTTTGCTTTCAAAATTTCAACTTTTCTATGTGGAAGTTTAATTTTTAGGTACTAAACTTATTTGTACATAATATTAACCATTTGGAAATCATAAAACATTTAATGGAAGATCCAGACTTTGCAAATTAGTAGGTATAGGAAAAGGAAGGTAAAGTGTATGTCCTGGCTTATTCACATAGATAGAAGGACATAAGCAGTTAAATTTTCCCTCTCTTTAGCCCTGCAGATCGGCATGGTTTGCAAAACACTTGCAGAAGTTCAAGAAGATGGCTAGAACAGCCCAGGAAGAATTCTCAGAGCCTGGTGCATAAAGACAAAGAATAAATTATATCTTATGATACAGAAAGGATGAAATGAGAAGCGGTCCTGATTTGAAAGCCTTGCTTGAGCACAGACAGGAATTGTTGATTTGCATAACAGCCCCAGTCAGGTTAAATAGAGTCATAGAATGGTTTCGGTTGGAAGGGACCTTAAAGATCATCTCATTTCAAGAGCTTTCTTTAGACAAGGTTGCTCAAAGCCCCATCCAAATGGCCTTGAACACTCCCAGGGATGAGGCATTCACAAGTTTTCTGAAAAACCTGTCCCCTTGCCTCACCATCTTCATGGTAAAGAATTTCTTCCTTATACCTAGCCTACTCTCTTTCAGTTGAAGCCATCCTCCCTTGTCTTATGTTTACATGCTGTAATGAAAATTCCATGTCCAGCTCTCTTGTAACCTGGGAAGTGCTATAAAGTTTTCCCGGAGCCTATTCTTCTCCTGGATGGGTAACCCCAATTTTCTCAGCTTTTTCCTCACTGGAAAGGTGCTCCACCCCTCTAATCTCTGGATTTGTCCGACCTCTGGGCTTGCTCCACAGGTCCATGTCCTTCCTATGTTGAGGACACAGAACTGCAGGTGTGGTCTCACCAAAGTAGAAGGACAGAATCACTTCCCTTGTCCTGCTGGCCCACACTGCTCGGGATGCAGACCAGGATACAGTTGGATTTCTGGACTGCAAACACACATTGCTGGGTCATGTGTAGCTTCTTGTCAACCAAGCTATTTCTTTTCACTTGCTTTTAGAACAGGTGCAGGCATTTCTGTTATGTGTGAACTTGACTGCAGTTACCCTTGCTCTGATTACATTACAAATGAGGCTATTGCAAAGAAGTGTGTTTGATGCTGCATCTAGAGAGCTCCTAGAAGTTGGAAACCAGAGCAGAAATTAGCAACCCATCTGAGAATCCACAAATTAAAAATGGGCCAGAGAGGATAAAATAGCTGTGCCCATTTGTCTCATTATAGTTCCTCTGGCAGCAGATCTGAAATCAGCTTACCAAACAGTTAAACCCTTTTTCCCCTGGCAGTCCCTCTGGAGTACCCCCTTAGTGTACAGGAGGGCAGAAGGGAATGCTGAAAGTTTTGCACTGGTGTCTGTGTTGCTTTCAAGCGTATTCTGGACCAAATGTGCTTTGATGTATCCTGTCTGGCATGGCTGGAGACAACCAAAGTGCTCACAGCAACTCATCCCCTTGGAGAAGGAAAGCAAGTCTTGTTCTGGGGCATTAAATGTTCTAGAAGGTTCTTGGCAGAGAAGTTTCCATGGAGACTGTGACTGTCCATCACTGTTCTTTGAACAGAAAAGGAGAAAGAGCTGGAGACAGCAGCATCACAAGGAGGAGCAGTAAAGGAATATTGCTAGGACTGAAAATCTGGTATTATGCGAGGAAGCCCCCTCCAGAGGCCCACTTTGCACTGTGCTTACCTCTGTATTGGCTTAGCTGTGCAGTGAGTGAACAAACACTGCCCAGGCTGGGGTACTCTCATGGGACAGTATCTATGAATGACCTAACAGGGATATAAATACGGCCAGGGTGAGCACTCTTGCATATGACTTTCTGAATAGTGCAGGATTCTGCTACAAGACAACACTTCTGTTCCACTTCTGTGCCAGTGGAAAAAACAATGAAAGCTGCAGTGCTTCTGCTGACAGAGACTGCTCTTTGGCATAGTATTTTCTGAGGAAATGCTTGAGGTTGGAACTTGCATTTCCCTGTAGTTTGCCAGAAACCGGACATATCAGTTTTTCAGTGCTTTGAATCAGGTTTGTGTGAGATGAAAATGGGATCCAGGTCACCTAGTGGTCCACAACAGAGAGTAAAGAAGTTTGGCATATCAAAGAGCTCTGTTCTGAGAGCAGTAAAGAAGCATGTGGACTGTCCACTTGGTCTCATTGAATTTTGGTTACTGTGTATTTTAGTTGTTGCAAAACCACAAGATATCAAATGTCTTTTTGTTTACTGTAAGTAAAAGAAAGCACTACTTTCTCATTTATATTTGACCTATAAATTGCCAAAATTATCATATAATACTTTCTTTTATATCAATATCTACTTTATTACTTGCACAAGTGATGGATACATAGGCAATGTGGAAGAGGCCAGTGTGTGTTAGTTTCTCAGGGATGCAAAAAACATTTTACTGCCTCCTTTTACTCAGATTTCAATGGCCCTGAATATTCTCTATCTTCTTATGGAAAGCAGATCCTTTCCTGAAAGTATTATATCCAGTAGCCACAGGATGAAATCCTGTGACAGCATGACAGGACTGGAACACCTGAGATTCGCTCTTGAGGATCAGCACTAAGCACTAAACCTACATACCAGAGTAGATTTATGCGGACTTTTGGGGTGACTTTTTGCTCAAATTAACGCTCATGTATGTGATGTAGAAAGACCTCTGACTGGTGACTAATCTTTTTTATGATATTTGATTGTTTTCAGCTTTTCATAGGAATTTATTTCTTTTGTGGGATTGCTTGTTTACAAACAATGTCCCACTTCTACTCCAAGAAGAAAAAACAAACTTGCAGTTTTATGATAACTAAAATTAGGATGTATTGCAGAAAAATTATATAAAATATGCACAAGAATAATGAATTAAAATTAATTCTAAAAATAAAAGAAAAGTTTTGCTTCCAAAAGATCTCTTGGAAACTTTTATTTTTAATAAGCTGATATTTGGGGGGATAGAGAGAAATGCAAATTTAGACTTTCAAATGTAAATTTTATCCAAATAACATCTTTTTAAAAAGTATATTTAGGTTCTGTTGATTTGTTCTTTGGTATTTGGCAAGATTGTAAGCAGAACCTCTGTTAGACATGACTAGGGGGAAGTTGTAACATAAATAAAATATTAACCTAATTAAATTGCATCTTTTAAAAACTTGATAAACCCTGTGAGGTCGTACATGTGAGTGTTGAAGAGATCCAAAATTCCGTGGAAGGAATGGGGGCTAAGACTGCCTAAAAGGTCATCTTCTAATGCATCAAACATACCTGGCAATTCTTTAACAAGTATCAAGACACAATCAAGAGTTTATTAAATTTTATTTCAGTGAAAGAAGCTGAAACTAACCATTTTAAACAAACTTTGCCATTCTTACTCACACTTTATATTTTTTACACCATTTAAAACTTGGTGTGTTCTGTGATGTGGTATTTCAGACAGTTTGCTTGGCCTGGTAGCATTTGAGAACACCAGAGAAGCAGGTCTATTTCCCAGCCAGATGGGTTCTCATCTATTTCTACTGGTATGTCCTTTTGCCTGTGTAGCACATGCTCTCCCAAAGCCACTGTGCAAAATTATTGTTGCTATCCTTGGAAGAAATTAGTGTTTGTTGCTTTAATTTTTGGTGGGAAGCTGGCATTCTGTCATTTCAGCTCATCATATTATTATGCATGTAATAATGTGACATGCTTAACTGCTAGCTTCAAGCTGAACATTTAATGTGGGATACACCTACAGTGTTTTCATTTCAGATAGCTGCAATCAGACCTCAGAGCAGCTTTCTCATCTGGAAAGATAAAGTCCATGGCATTCACTTTCTTGACATGGACAGATTTGTTTTAACATGTTCAGAATGTATGAAAATGTGAATGATAGAAGTCCAGCCCACCTCGAGGTGGGCTAAAATAAAAGATGACTATGGATATTCACATATGAATGAGCTGGTGTGTTTCTGTGTGCTTGAATGTGTGTGTTTATGTAAGAGAGATAAAAATAAATTTTACTTTAAATATTGTAAAATATGTTACTGAGTTAATTTGTGATTGTAAATCTATGAGTAGTGTATATATTAAGGTGTAGTGAAATTTCAGCCTGTAGATAAATCAAAGAATCTGAAGCCTTTGAATGGAAAAAAAAAAAACCCAAAAAACATGCCTCACATAAAATCTAGTTTTTCCACTTTCTGTTTTTCTTAGCAATTGTACTAAATTCCAAGTATGTTCAGTAATCTGCTGATCAGAATTTTTTTTTTTAGCACCCTGAAAAAAAAATGAGTGTTTATTACATTAGTATTTGCTACATGGTGATAATGACAAAATTAATCTTAAAGCATCTTACAAGTTGGGTTCTGGTGAACACAGACTTACATGCTGATCTTTCCATACCTCTGGAGCTGCTGCTGCACTGAGTCATTGAGAAATCTCTACAAAAGTTCCAGGGCCACAACACAGCAAAAGGCATCCATGGGCACAGGTGTGTGTAATCTTACAGTGATTCAAATTAATTTAGGGCTATTTAAATCAAAAGCTGATTCCTGTCTAGGTTTGTATTTGCAGCTTGGATAAGTATCTGCAGCTGGCTATATTGCTTCATGGAGGAGTGCTATGAGAGAAGAATAAAGGCATAAAATATTAGAAAAGCCCTGTAGTAGGAAACCAGACACACTGTACAAGTCTGTTGATGTGATTTTGCAGTCACTGTTGTTGTCTATCTAATTCTGCAATGCCAATCACAGTCTGTGAAAGACACACAGTCTCTTACGCTTAGTTTCTGTTCAAATAGGTATTTCCAGGCTTGGGTAATTTTCTGAGCTGGGTGTGATATTTTCTCCAAATTCCTGCTCCTGTCCAGATAGGACTCTGAAGTGAACATCTGCAGTACACCCTCCCAGCCTTTCCTCTTTTTTGGAAGTTCTTTAGAAGTGAAGATAACCATGTCCACTCCTTCACCATAGGATCTTTCCTTATCAACACTGGCTTTTACATTCAGAGCAACGCTAATTGAGAGACCCTGTTGCAAGGTTTTAGCTGAATCTCATAATCCAATAAAGGGTAAGAAAGAAAAAGCACAGACTCCCACACTGAGTGTAGTCAATGACTGCAGCTGAAACTTTCTTTTGATAGCAAGAGGAATCAAGAATGGCTAAAACTATATGGCTCTTGTAGCCTTTCCTGCTCATCAACAAAAGAGAAGGATACTCAGGCTATCGTAAATTCTATGTGGTCTAACACTTTGTTTTTTGCCTTTTTTGTTAGTTGCTTGTGGTTGATCACATCTATCTGACATTCCAAGCACTGTTTTAGAAGTTTACCTGGGTAAATGTATGACAGCTTCTTTAAGAATATCTGTGGATCATAATCCCTCCATGTCTATTTCTTAAATCAGTTTCTTCCTTTCCCCCACAATCATGTTTGATTTGATTAATATATGTTGAACAGTAGAATAATTCTGATAGTTCTTTTAAGTAAAATAGTTCCTATACTAATGAGATCCTGTCCAGTTCAACTTAAAAAATAATTTCCTTTTTTTTTCTTTCTGAGAGAAAGACAGAGAAGTGTCCTTTCTCCTGTTATTGAGTGCAAGCAGTGAGATGATTTTTAAGGTTTTTTTTTTTTTTTTTTTTTTTTTTTTTTTTTTTTTTTTTTTTTTTTTTTAGACTTGAATTTTGCTCATCTGTGGTAGGCTATGTTTTCTCATTGTAGAAGCTTTTTCCTGGTAAAATCATTCCCTTCACTAATGAGATCCATCCTGATATGACAGGAAGACAGCTCTTAAAACACCCACCGTTTTCTCCCATTCATTTGAATAGCAGCAAAGGGACATCTTTTAAAGTAATTTTTATCAGCGAGATTGGGCTGAATCTCATTAATAAAGAAATGATTTTACTCAAAAGAGCCTTCACAGTTGAGCTATAACCCAGATTAGTGAGATCTAGCCTGATTATAACTTTATAAGACATTGTACTTCTGCCATTCAAAGCACACAACTGTACTATAGAGACCATCAATTCAGTAGAGGGTGTTTTAGAGGGGCAGGGATGAAAGGTGAGGAAGGTGCCTTGAGGTGTTTTTCTCATAATTTCAATGTACCTTGAGCACAGAAAGTAAATTCTTGCTTTTGAATATTAAGATTGGTTTTCACTATATGTATTTTTATTTTGAAAGAGCATAAGTGTAAGTGTGCCAGAACACTGCTGTTTGACTTCACCAGACATTTACACTGCCCCTAGTAACCACTTCTCTCCAATTTTGACTCACAAAAAAAAGCCAGAACAAACACATTGCATGTCAAAGTTCAGTCTCTAAGCAAGAACATCTGACAGTTTTTTTTTAGAATGCATTTGACTTTTTTTTTGGCAGGAAAATAGGAAATAATTGATGTATGAGAAAGAAAAAAAACCCCTTAGCCATAACTCATGGTGAATTGCTGAATCTGTTAGTGAGCTAAGCAGTTTGGGCACAGTACAGGGCTGGAAATGGAGATAAAAGAGTTGTCTTTTATTTCACGAGATAAAAATAAGTGGTCACCATAGTTCCCTTTGCAGATTATCAAAAACGGTCTTTTGCAAATGGATAAAGATTCTTTCCTAAAGTGACTTTTCAATTAAGTCTCCATTTTTGGATACTATTTTTTATCTGTCTTTTTTTTTTTTTTTTTCCTCTATAAGACATACAGAGAGAAAAGGCACATATTTTTATATTTTGTTTCAAATAATAAAATAAGTAATTACTTGGATTTGAGAAAATATGGAATGAAAATCTATGCACAATTTAATTTAGAAAAATTTCCTTCTTCACTGAAAAAAGATTTAATCTAACATTACAAGCAGCTTCCATGGCAGGTAAATTTCTGGGAACTGCTGTTCCTCAGGAGACCAAAAAGTTGACAGTTTCCAAGTGCAAGACCTTCATCACCGAAACCAGTCAGCTGGGCTGCAGTATTTCATTACCTTTGGCAACATGAAACCAGGGTAGCAGAAACCTGAGAATAATTGACTTTTTGTGTTAAATACACAGCTTTGGGGTGTAGTTGCTTATTTGGACAATAGGGATAACTCCAAAAGAAATTTCACCCAACCTGGATTTATACTGCGGACAGTGCAAAAACCTTACATTGAAAGGCAAGAACTGACAGAGAAACTCGAAGGTGTATTTCAGATGAATTGTAGAAGACTGAGATGTGTAAGGTATGAAATAAAATGAAAGTGTAAAAAGAAAACATTTCAATTGGACCTATATGAGTAGATATTTTCTTGGCACTTTTTGCATCAAGAGCGGAGGTTTTCCATAAAGACACCCACCGTATTTCCACAACACCGTAACTCTGATTTTCTGACATTTTTAATGAACTACCTCATTTTCAGAGATTGCTTTCAAAAGATGTCTGAAGATAGAGCTGAAAAACTCAATATCAGCCTTTTCCTGGGTCAAAACCCCTCTCTATATGGCTCCTCTGGTTTCAGTTTCCCAGGGTCATTCTGAAGAAAGAGGCAAGACTTCATTTACTTTTCCCTCCTTGCTTGCAACATTTTTTTATGTCAGCAGAAGGTTTATATGAATTCATACCATCTCATACTACATTTTGCCCCCACCCACTCTTTGCACAAGTACGAATAGCTGCAGCTGAAAGCAAGAGTGGAGTGAACCACTGTGAGGAAAGGAGCTTAGAAAACTGCTACCAAACTGGACCAAACAGTTTCCTATTTGAACTGACGATGTTTCTGTGAGATAGGATGGCATCTCCTGAATATTAATGAATAGTTAGCAAACCACTGAATACTTGCTTGTCCTCAGTAGAAGACTAAATAGGTCATCCCACTACTGGACAGAAGCATAAATCTTCTAATTAGACTAATGAAAGACAGATACAAAGGGAAGAGAGATGCAAGCACCTTGCTGGTAAAGGGTTGCCCAGGTACCAGGCAATCTCTGTTTCATGCAGAATTCATTAAATTAACATTCAAATCTCTATAAGTCAGATAGGATAGCGAATGTTGAATATGCTTGTTAACACCCAGCTTGCAGAAGCCAAGCAATCACAACAAAACCTCACAAAATACCTGGGTATGGTAAATAACACTAATAAGATGTAGCAAAAAGAAGAGGTGATATGTGTTTTTTCCAGCCTATACTTTAAGGAAGAACAACTATTGCCTTAGCAAAGCCTTGAACAATATTTTGAGAATACCACATTCATTGATACACTCTCTGCCTTGCGATGCAGCTGCTGTTCAAAACTCTGTGTGAACAAGGATGGCTGGAAGACCAACTGGCTACACGTGGGAAACATAACTGAAGGGTCTAACAGGAAAACCAAGAAAGGAGGGAGTTGATCAGAATGGGTTTCAGGTGTGAGGTGATGATTGAAGTCAATAGTAAGAAATTGGAGGAAACATAAGGAAATCTCTGTAGTTCAAATCAATTCTGTTTGAATAAATGGAGGCAGTGGGTAGCTCTAGGGTTGTGTGGAAAATCAGGCCTGGGTTTGGCATTAGTCTCTGAGTGGCTTAGCTCTTACGTAGCAATACTTCTACCAACATGTCTGTGTTCCAAAACCTACTGTGTTGCATACCCTATGGAGAATGTGGAGTCTTTGCTGGGATTTTCATTATTTCATACTCCTTCTATGAGAGTGAATCTGTCTTTGTTTTGCTATATTTAGCACATGCTCCTCCCTTGCCCTCAAGTCTTAACTATGGTTGAAAGATTAATCCCTAAAGTCTTTCACAAGCTCGTAAAATCTAAAAAATACAATATGGTGTAAATGGCTCAGGCTATTGCTGTTAGGATCTTTCATTTCTTAGGTGGAGATCTCTGTTCTGGCTGAGGTAAGAACCCCAGAGAAATGACCTGGTCCTTCCTGCACACAACTGCACATAGCCGTGTTCTTTGCCAGAGAGACCAGGAGCACCTGAGAAGGCCTCTGGCAGTTATGAAACTGTGTTTGACTGAAGGTTGCATTGCACCTCCTTGCTTTATCAGCTCCTACCTTCAGCCCACACTACTCACGCATTAAAAAGTGAAGTGTAATATTCTGCTCCCTGATCTCAGACTGCAATGTCTTTGTTCAGTTCTCAGTCATTGCTGGAATGTGCCAAGCAACGAAATGTCAGTCTTTGAAATACAGTTCTTAGGAGAACTTTTTTTTTTTCTACTAAGTAAATTTAACTTTAGCTCATAATAATATTTAATGGTGTCCCATTTAGTATTGTTCCTATTTTGCTTCTATCAGTCTTCGTTATGAATGCCATGTTGCATCTCAACCCTTCTGCCTCTGAAACTCATGTCAATGCCAATATGTGGGTATTACTAAATACAGAGAATGCATAAGAATCTATTCAGCCAGCACTCCTCCACTTTCTCTGAATTCATTGTGTCACCTCCGCCTCCAGTGGCCTGTCTTGAAGAGCCCCAAGGTAATTCTTGAACGCATGGCACTGCTGCCCCCAGGCTCCCTCTGATGCCGTCGTGCAATGTACCCGATCCTTTGTGTGTAAGAGGGAGAATACTTGTAAGCCAAGCAAGAAGAAAATGCCTAGTGTTTTCATGAGTGTATGAACATTCCACACAGTGGTTCCTGCCTTTTAAAGTGGAAATTTTCACATCTGGGCTAAATAGTTATTATGTTCTGAAATTCTGCTGCTGTTAATTGGGATTGGGGTAGCCTCAAAGGCCAGGCTTAGGTGAGTGTTGTAAAAGATTGGACATTAAACTGAAATTTGAATGATTTTCTGCATAAAATTTTAACAGAGACAAGTACTATGCCCATTTGCACTGACCAAGCCCCAGAATCCCAGGATATTTTCATTCCCACCTACCTACTTCTCAGCCTGCCAGTGTCACAGTGGATGATACTGATCTTCTATCAGAGGCACACAAAATGAATACAGGAAACGTCAAAAAGGATTTAATTCCTTGCCTACCAGTTTTCTATTTTTATTTTTTGTTTTTGATACAAATAATGCCAACTATAAATAATGACATATAAAAAGACAATAGTATTAGAATAGGTGACATCATTCTCAGAAAAGGAAGGGTTTGGGATGATTTCTCAACCTGCCTAAAAAATCTAGCAACCTTCTCCCCATTTGTGAGGTCTGTGGCCACTGACCACTCAATGACAGCTAATGCAAGCTTTATCTGACAAGTTCACTGAGCCACTATGGTTCTGATGATCTTTAGGCTCCCTTCCAATCCAAACCAGCCTGTGGTCCTCTGATTCTATGGTTATTTCTAGAAGGAAATTGTAGGACATAATCAGGAAAAAAACATTTACTTCCCAATGTTTTAGCTATCCCTTATGGAAAATAAAAATATTTTGACAAAACTACAGGGTAATTTTCTACATTCATTAGGCCCCAGTCTTGAGTCAGGGCCTTTTAAATAGCTTTGTACTTTGAGTTTTCGTTACAGATGAAGATGCTACTACACTACAATTAGCTTACTCTGTTTTCCACCAGTGTTTACCTCAGTCTATGAACAAGTGACTGAACACATAAATTCCATTCCCTTCCTTATTTGGTAGGTGAGTTTTGCTTGTAGTTTTTAAACAAAGCTGATTTTTAATTTATTGGAAAGAAATTAAAATCCCTGTTTTTTACAATCTTGATAAAAACAACGATTAACAACTGCACGATTAATAAAGATTAAAAAGCTCATTTAGGGTCTAATGGAAGTTAACAGACCTTTTTTTATTAATGTTTCTAATTGATTCTTGATTTAAGTGGTAGCCATTTTTTTAAGTGGCCTGTAATTGAAATGTACTTCTGGCAAAAAAAATGGACATTAAATCTTTGGGAAACTTTCATGTATAATTCTATGCTTGATCTGTACTATTATTCTATTATTGATTTATAATGTCAGAGGTGTAAAATCTGCAAAAGACAAAGAACAAAGAAAATTTCCCAAGTTACATTTTCTTTGCACTTTTTCCTGGAGCCCACTTACCACCAGAATCAAAGGCTTTTCTCAAATATTTGTTTACTAGTGCAGATGCCATGACAAGTCACAGGATATTTGTTCTAACATTTGAAGGTATGTGGAAATTTTGGAGATCCCTCACAAGTCATTCAGCTAAATTAATTGCTTTACCATGTACTTTTTGAGTTATGAAGTTCTCAAACTTGTATGTAAATGATCTTTTATGGGTAAGCTGCTACACAGAACAATCCTGATACAGAAGCTCCAAGGCAGATGAGACCAACAGTTCGAATTCAGTTCTGTATGCTATAAATAATACAAATTAGAGATTCATGCTCTTCACTGTTTTGATATGGACCTAAACTTCTATGGAGGTTACCTGAGATTCATGAATATCTATTTTCTACCTACCTAATCAGCTATAATTCAGCATCAAAAATTATCGTGTGTTCCTATTCATACTGCTGTGAATGTTATTCATATTTATTGTGTTTGTTTCCATAGTAATTAGCTTGATTTAACAAGATCATTGCACTGGCCCAAACCCCCAGATCTTCAACTGCTGTAAATAAAGTCACTGGGTTTCAGTGAGATCCCCTGACTTATGCTGGTGAGGTTCAAGACTACATTGAGGCACTCATTAACATTACTGACTTATGGAAGAGAAGCATTTTTCTGTGATAATCACTGCAGTGATTTTAGAGAAAAAGAAAAGGACACAGGACTATTAGAAGTAATTTAAAACAGACTTTTCACAGGTAGCAATGAACACACACACAGTTCTCATGTGCTTACAGCTATCAATATGAGGAATAGCATCCTACGGTTTCCCAAAATTATGGCTTGAATGACACAGCATAGAAAGGGGGTGACTGTGCTACAGAGTATTTTTACTTGAAAGACATGTTTTTCCCTTCTGTGCAACTTTCTCTGAGGAAAATCAAGTTTATCTTGATTTAGTCCAAAGGATATGGTAGTCAGGTTACTAACAGTAATGTCAATGATACCAACCCCAACAATTCAGTAATCTTAAAGTGATATCACCAGATGATGTATTTTACATATTATTTAATTTTTTCATTGAGAAACCTGTGAAGGAAGAGCTGGGATTGTGATTTTCACTGTAGAGGAGATAGTCTGAGAGGTAATGGGGAATAAAAATAGCACCTCCTCAAATGTAGTGGCTATTTCCAGTGTGTAACTAACATCAGCATATAATAATTAATTGTGGGGAGCTCAAACAGCACAGAGAACACTGAGATACTATGAGATAAAGTGGAAAGCCTTGGGGCAGAGCAGTAATGACCTGACCTCTTGTTTCCTTGGGATTCAGAGAGCTCACAGAGAGTTGGGGTGGAGGAAGAGAAGAAAATATCTTAAAGGATTCAGTCTGTAAATATAAAAAATGATGTAAGGGAAAGAAAAAAAAAAAGAAAGAAAGAATATGTGTAATAAATAGAAAGGAAATAGATGGCAGGACACAGAACGGCTTGAAAACCTCAGAGGTCAGACCTGAATTTAAAAACAGGAATATACCATCTGAGTAAGAAAGCTTTAAAGTAAGGTAGTGAAGGAGAGAAGCATAAAAGTCTGAGAACTGTCAAATTCCACCTTCTTCCTTTCCTATGGCTTCCTTCCTCTTTACTGGTGTAATAAGAGATCTCCCTCCAGGCATTTCAGTATTCTCTCTTGGGATGGCCGTGTCACGACTAGGAGCAGTATGCCTCATCTGTGCTACCCACCACTCCACAAAGTGAAAACACAATGAGTTTCTCTTCTGAGGTGGAAGACACTCCATCTGCATGGTGCTTTTTTCCTTAAAAGAAAATATTTGGGAGAATAAAATGGGTATTGAGATGCCTATAATAAAATAAACATACTTGCACATGCTGTACATTGTGCCCATGGACAAAAACATGTTAAAACAGTTGTGTGTCTCAAAGTGTCTGGCACACATATTGTTATTCTTAATAATTTTATTTTGTAGTGGATAAAGATGGGACAAAAAGAGGAGTTGAATATCTTACCTGAAGCCTGCAGGGTCACTGGCTGTTTGACATGAACTCCATTTTCCTTTTCTGACCATGAGTTCATATGACTGTCATGTTCCTTGTATGTGATATAATAAGGTGAAATCTTGTTTCCTCTTAGAGCTTAATGTGTGATATCATGGCAATGACAAGCATGAATGAGATGCCAACGTTTGACACTCTTTGGTGAGCAGTGAAAACATTACAGTGAGAGGTGTCCAGCAGCGTTAAAAAGTAACCTAATCAGGACAAGTCCATGTCTGACTCTACATCAACTTGATAGAATTGCTGCTTTTGGCAGTTAATGTTGACAATTAGTACAGTGCCCTTACTGTATATGTGAGGGACTCAAATTCCTTTAGTGGACACTGAGTACAAAAGCTACAGAAACAGCTGCTGGGCACATAAATGTCTTGTTGGGAAGATATGAATATATTTAGAAAGATAGATATGTGTTGCTGGCCTTAATCCCTTGCCTTAAGTGTCTTCTGATGGTCAGAGATAGCAGTGCACTGAATAAAGGGAAGCACTTTTGACTGGCTAGTGCACATCAGGTCCCATACACATACTGGCTGAATTCTCGTTACTTGTCACTTGATACAGTTATGAGATCTGAATGATTTTCAGTCACTTCAGTGAAGGCTGTGTTTGAAACCTGGTCTCAAAGCCGCAAGGCAAGTGTATTACATACCTGTCAACTAACAAGACTTGCCAAAATGAATCTACTCTTATGAACACATGACCATTATTGCTGTTCACACTGTGAAACACTATACACTGTGACAAAAGCAAAAAGCAAGAGGATTATTATGCTAGACAGTCACTTACTAAATATATTTATTGTGGATAAATGAATATTCCTATTACAACAAAAATTTGAGCTTTTGATAAAATTTATAGTATTGAGAAAAGTGATATAGGCAATTTAGTAGAACTTGACCTTTTCCTCTTGTAAGGAATAAGAAAATATTTACATTTCCTGCCTGAGCAAAGATTTTATGCTGAAGACTACTAAATATTCCACATACAAAGCTCAAGTAGAAGCAATTGAATTCACCTAGCAGCTGGACCACGCAGGCCAAATTTCTTTACATTGTTACAGAGTGCTTAATCATTCATCAGATGTAAATAATAACCTACTTACCAGTTAACAAAGCCCAACCATGGTCACATAGGGGAATGTACAGTATGCTGCATGCATTTTCTGAGTTTCCATGAGAAACAAAGATCGGTGAGTTGATAAACCTGGCAAGATATTCACTGAAAAAGAATTTAAACACCTCCTTAAAATGGAATTTGGAAATACACTTTCTACTATGAAACTCCCACAGGAGAGAGGAAACTCTAAGGGTATAGAAGAAGATGTAGAAGTTAGTTCTATTGTCAGGTCTAGAAAATTGACTGTCTTCCAGGTGTCTTCAGTGACCAAGGGCTAAAGAACTGTCAAAGATTCCATTCTGAGTAAGAGCTAATGAAACAGAGATGGAGACCAGGCCCTTGCACAATGTCAGTTGATCACCTTTCAAAAAGTTTACTAAGAGGAGGAAAATACAAAATAATTTAGAATGCCTCAGACAGAATACTAACCCTAGTGTTTTAAGATCCATACTGCAAATTATTGCCATAGTAGTCACAGTCTTACGTTATCTTCAAAGTGCTGATTTATTTCATACTATTTTTTTGTATATATTTTATTAATAGGAAGACATATACATCTTCAACCACTAAAACTACAGTAAAAAAGAATGTTAAAATTCAGTGAGACCACTAGCCTTCCCACTTCTCTTTTAAAGCCTTATTGCTGTATGCAACAACTAATAGAAGCGTTTATCCTTCTGCAAAAACAAAGTAAAAAAATATCCAGTCATTACTATTGGAAAAAGATAATTTAAATAGTTATGAATAAGTTTGTTTGAATGGCATCTGGTTTGAATAACAACTTCAAAAAATAACTGCTACTGCTAGGTGTCTTCAGGAGAAAGCAATTCTTTCTGTGTTAAGAGTGTCTGGTGATTACCTCAGAAATTATACAGCTTATAAACTTGTTAGGGCTTTGCATATGTGATCTTTGAGTAACCAGTTAAGGATGTAATTTGAGACACCTAGTAAATGAATACTTTTGATGATATCAGTATTTCAAATTTCCATCCATTCTGTCAGAGAAAAGATTACCAATTTTCCTGACTTGTCTCCTTTTTTATAGGAAAGTTGTTTATGCTGGGTCAACTGTGACTACCCCATCTTTCATACTTCAGTGTTCATCACATTGAGATCCTGGTTTCAGAACTATACTGAACTGGTAACAGTGACTCATTAAATCCTCTTCTTTCTGCTTGTAGGCATCATGTGACCTGAATGGTTTCTGAAGATTTTCGTAGTGTTTATGTCTTCTTGTGATAAATTTACAAGAAGATAGTTCTCCCCTTTGAGATCTTTCCAGTCCAACACTCCTGCAATCCCTTTTCTTAAAAGATGGTGAAAATGTTTTTGTATAGTACAGATAAGTAAGCTTCCCAGATTTTTAAGAGAGTTATTCATTGTATATAAACAAGTGCCTAATTACTGTTGTAATGAGTTCTGTATATGAATCTAATCTATCAAGTAAATACAGAAGATTCTCATTTTATATTCCAGAGGTCAATTATCATATTGGTTTTGAGCTGGAGGCAGGAGAGGATGAAAATGGAGTTACAATTAGCTACTGTTTACCACAGATTTTTTTTTCTCCTCATCTTTATAAATATTTCAGTGACTTCTTTTTGTCCTTTTTCATTTGCACCTTTTGAGGACTATATTTAGGCTTAGAGAATTTGTGTGGCAAATCAGATTTAAAACTTTTATAAATAGATATCTTGAAAACTTCCAAGTTTCACTATCTATATAGTGCATTAGACAGGTCTGTGTAGGGGGAGAGAAAAACAGTAGAACTTATAAATGATTTAACAACATGAAATGATTTTAAATTGATCCAGTCAACAAGGAAAGGAGGCATTTTCCCCAAGGTATTTATCATATAAGTATCATAGATTACTCTTACTTCTACAGGCAGTTTCTCTTAGTATAGTATCAATATAGCCCCCTTGATTGTGACACAAAAGTCACTCTACTTTATTTTAATAGGTTTTATTTCCAAAGAAAAATCCAGTGTGTACTTTCTGTACATTCATAATCTCTATGAGGAAGGCTTTTACTTAGTACATTTTTTTCAATTTCACATTTGCTAATAGCATGCTTTTCAGAGAAAGCAGGTGCTTTTACAACATCATACAAGTGATATGTTTTGAAGGAGCAATATGTAGCTTGTTGCCCTTTGATGTAAATTTGTGAGGAAGATAGATTATAACATCAAGATGTTTCTCTGTGCATAATAAACTGCAGAGGACAAAGTTCATGGCTGAGAATTGTATGGGATACAAGTGACTACCTTCACTACAATCAATTATTAGGATGATTATATTGTGTCTAGAGAATATGATGCTAATGACTAGCTAATGCTTAGAATACACACTCTTGACTTGAAAACCAATGACAGTTAAACGAAGCAAGGGGAAAGGCCTATATGTTGAGCTAGCAGCTCTCTAGTGTTGCTAATGAATAATTAAAAATAACAGTCTTTATATGTGGCTTGACAGTATACATGTCCTTTAAGTATATCCTGCTTTGTGAGGAACTTGGCACAATGACAGCCCGAGAAAGGCATCCTGCTGCATCCTGTGCAGACACAGTGTAAGGAAGCAGGGAGTTAAACAGCCTCGTGGTTAGGAGGGCCTAAGCAGGATTAGCTGTGTACTTATTGCTAACCTTCTACTCCCCCGTCTTCCAAACAAATAAATAATTGAAACCCATTACCTCTTTTAGGGGGTTTGCTCACATGCTTTCTATATTCACATCAAAGCTGAGATCAGTGTCAAAGAGGCAGCCACATTTAGCTGAGTCTCTCAGAGACTACTGATTAATTAGTTTTGCATTTTGGAAGTGCATCCAAAGATGTTGTAAAATAGCGTTTGTTTTTGCTTTTGCCAAAACTTGTTTAGGAGCGCTCTGGAGGATGACGGTGATGTACTCAAGATGGTTATGAAAGAAAAGGGCAATCAATTCAGGTGTGCATGTGCCAGCATTTTTTTTCCCCCTTATGAAGTTTCTGAACCAGTTTTCAGAGGAGTAACTAAATGACACATACACTGGTATTAATAGAAAGTGAAGGATGGAGTGTGAATGGAAACTCTGACATTCCTCTTTACTGAACCAGTGTAAAATGAAAGGTAGACCAAGACTAACAATTCAGATCTTAAAAAAAAATAAAAAAAAAAAAAAAAAAACCTGACACAGATAAGGGAGATGTAAAGACTGTAAATCCTGCCTAAAATATTGCCTTTTGAAAGCCTTTAAATCCTGTTTCTTACATTGAGTTTGTTTTTCTTCATGAAGTGTGATGATATGATGTATGGGGGGGATACTCGGTTATGGCAAATACTGCCTACAAAAGTGTGTTCATACTGTATTTGCCTTTCTGTCTCTGTCTATATCAACTCCACATGCTGCTCTGGTGGCCTGCTTTGTACTTAATATAACTTGTCAAAACACATCTATCAGATATATGAAAAGGCAAACCTGGGTGGCCAGACTAGTCCAAGCCTGGCGTGGATTGCATTTTACCAAGACCACAGAAATCTCTTCTCCTCCATGAGATTAAGATGAAAAGCAGAGTTCATTGTTGTGCAACCAGATTTTAAAATAATTATACACACGTTAGTGCATTAGTAGGCCGCTTGTGTTTATTTGAATCCCACATACTGTACTTTTATGTGGATTTTAAGTGATTTTTAAAACTGTCAGTACAAAAAAAAAAAAATCAAAAGTGATGTTACCACTTGTTTTAAACTGCTTTTGTTTTTCTTTTCTTTTTTTTTTTTTTTAAATCTTTTATTTGCTTCTGAGTAGTGAGCTGCTACTATCCCAGCACCTTATCTGCTTCCAGGAAAGAGGGTATATGATTCCCTTTGGCTGTTGACTGAAAGACATCTGTATCTTCTTTGAACCATGACCAGTGCCACTGAAAACCCTTACATCTGTGATATGCTCAGTGTTCACCTTCTGATTTCCTGAGAGCTTGTGTTAAGTGCTATATAAAGGAACATATCCCTGAATACAGACTGAAACTCACTTGTTGATCCATGGATATTTGCTTCTGCTCTCATCACCCTTTCACAATGAATGTACACTGCTCAGAAATACGTAATTTTTCTTTTGTTGGTCCAGCATATTCAGTGTGACTCTTTTAAATGTCCTCCTCAAATTTCAAGACTGAAATCCGCCTAGAAAATCAAGAGTTACAAAAACATTTTAAAGACTCGATCCATGCAGTTTCATTTGCAACATATTTATGCTTACCTAATAAGTGCATGAGGAGAACAATCTATTTTAAGTATGATTTCTAAAAAAAATTTTGTCAGAATTTCTAAAAGGAGACCTGTTGAATTTGTGGACTGAAAATCAACATGGGACCAAATTATGCTATAAAGCTGTTACATTCTGGGATCTCTTTGGAAGCGCAAAATGTCCAAAAGAGTGACCATGAACATATATTAACATTTTTTATCATGTTTAGGCAGTTATTATACTTGTGTTCAAAAAAATCACTGAAGCAGGACTGTTCCAGCATGGCTAGAATTTTTAGGTTTTAGCTTTGCAAAGTATCTACAGGTTATTTCTTTGTCTGTGGAGATAAAAGCCTTGAAAAACACCAGTTTGCATGACAAAGAGAACCCTTACCTGCCAGGTGGGTTACAGTGATTTGCTGTCGGCTGCTGGGAGAGAGGACTCAGGGAGCACAGCACTCCATGCTCATTGGTGCCTGGGAATAGCTCCACATCCTGCTGTCTCACTGGGTGGCTTCAGGAGTTGATTGTGAATTTAGGCACTATCATTTAAAGCTCTGTAATTGTGTAAGGGGAGAAGAGGAAATTGGAGGCATACTGCCAATATCTTTAAAGCCTTTACACTAACCCCGCTGGAGGACAGCAATGTGAATAAGCTGCATGTCATTACGTGACACCAAAAATAGGAAAACACTCAGAGGTAACTTTTCTAAGCTTAGTGGAGGCATAATAAAGAGGTTTTCTGGCTGTACTGGCACTGAAAGAGTCAGCAGCAATCAACTTTCTTCTAATAACCAAATGTGCTGAACATGAGCTAGTTATTGCAAACACAATTATTCAGTAATTGGATAAGCCTAAAATATCTTGGATACATCCCTGATCCAAGAGTTGGCAGCTTATTGATTATATCATTGTTTGGCAAAGAGGCATGCAGGCTGCAGGACTCACAAGATACATACCCAGAGCAGACTGCTGGACCCACTATCATGGAATTGGCTCCAAGTTACTGATTCAGCTACATTGTTGGGGAACTGGCACAAAGCCTGCTAGAAGTAGACACAAAACACTTTAAAGATCTAAATATTAAAGATCTAAACACTAAACAAGAGCTGTGTAACAGCATCCTGCGGAGGAACATGTAACAGCCCAGGATGTCAAGGGGAAAGCACTGCAGGATAGTGCACTGCTGGTACAATTAACTTTGTCAAAAATCAGCATTAGGACCAATTTTATATCTAAATCGAAATGTATATTAAGGAAAGAAAACCAACCAGCCAACCAGCCAACCATTAAAAGAAAAAGAACAAACCCAGACTTCTTTTCTCTTTTCCATTCGAGGGCAAAGAAAACTCATTATAAAAACATAAGCACAGGCAAAACCTGAAGTTAGCAAAGGTGAGCAGTAAGGTAAGGAAATTGATGAAATGTAGGCCTTTTCAGGCCCTTGTAACACCAAACACTAGCCCTTTTAAGAAATTGTGCTGCTAAAAGTGAACAATTGATTGAAAAGGCTGGATTGGGAATTTATTATTATAACTGACTGTCAAATTAGGCAGAAGTGAACAGGTGTGTATGAAGTAGCTCTTAAAAATTTGCTTTTAGTTAAAAAAAAAATAAAAATCAAAGTATATCTTCCAGATTTACTTTTTCTTTGTGAATGAGGGAAGATAGCTTAAATTCAACAAATATTGAGGCTATTTAATCACAAACACTCATTTAATTACATAAGGTAGTTGATAATATTTTAAGTCCTACCTGTGTGAGAACCACAAAAGATTTAACGAATGAACTACATTTGGATAAAAATTCAAATGCCTAGGCAAAGTTTATCCAATGTAGACAGCACTGAGTGTCTTTCATATGCCTTTATTTATTCTAGGCTCAGACCTCAATTATGATGTGTGAACACAGCAAATGGGTCTCCTTGCCAGGCAAGGGATAGTCCCTGATGTGAGTAAGGTTGGCAGGATCAGAATTTTACCATGATGGCTGAAAACTGATAATTGCACAACTTTCTCTGGCTGCTGGAGTGATTCAGGCCTATCGTGCTGTGGCTTCAGTAGAGGCTTCTAAGCTTTAATCACTGTCTTCCAGGCTGTAGTCTCTGACTTATTTGAAACAGCTGAACTTCCCCTGAGTGACTTGTCTGGTTACATTTGTGGTACCTGACCTACTTTGCAGCACTTCCCTTGGTACCACCTCATCACATGATGTCCCATGAAAGCACTCAGAATCGGAACTCACTCCCAATAAAGGCCAATAATTAAATAAAAATAAAAACACATTTGACAGCCCACAACAAAGGGAAATCTCAGAAGCTTTTGCATGTGTTTGCCTGCTGAATCAGACGGTAGTTCCTGTCCCCACAGAGCTGGGGGATGATGGATCACCAAAATGACAAAAATAAGAATAGTATTTTGCACTGTATTCTTTTTCTTCTCTTGACTCTCAGAGAACATCAGATATGTTAATTAATCCTCTCTGTTTTCCTGAGGTTGACTGTTAGACCCGTTTAACAGGTGGGTAAACCAATGCTAAAAAGTGTTCTGACTTGCCTTCTCTGAACTCTACCCCCACTTTGGGTCAAGATGCTCCAGCACTCGAGGCTTTATTTAGAACAACCCCATCATTTCTTTAATGGTAGGTAATTTCATTTCCTTTAGCATGAATCTTATATCCTCTCTATTTGCAATTTAAATGTGAGAGATGAATGAGCTCATGCTAAAGCTCCCATTGAGTTTAAGGAGTGTAAGAACATGAAATTTAGTCCTGAGGAAGAGCTTGTGTGCTTGAAAGCGCTTATGTTTTTTGAAATACCCCCCTTTCTTTATGTTAATAACCAGTTTATTAACACACATTACTTCTCCCTGCAGACCTATCTCCTTCTTTGAGTTCAATACATCCAGGTTTTCAGCCACTTAGCACAAGACTACATCACATTCAAAGAGGAAAGGTTACTGCCATGTTTATGCATACGGCAAAATAATTTCCAGTTCCAATTGTGAATTCTGACTTGGACACTTAAACCTTTAACCCATGGGCTCATATTGCAGTGTGAAAAAATAGTCCTGTGGAGGTGATTTTTCTGAACTTCCACCTGTACCTGACATGATAACTACTATGACCCCAAATTATGTCTTCTGATTGCAACCTTGTGGCACATACAAGTAGAAATTACCCTAAGCTTTCCCAGCTTCACAGACTTTCCTATAGTGAGGCCATTCTACTAATCAGGGGATAATACAGTAGTTGCTGCCCACAGACTGGGAGCTGCAATCAGTGGCACACATGATTTCAAAAGCCATCTCCCAGCAGCTTTCTCACCAGTCCCCAATGTATGGGGATAAGTCACATCCCCTTAATCAAACAAATTAGTGAGGTAGATAAAGGAGATTTTATTTCCATTCAGTGCCAGAATTTTGAGGACATTGGCACTTCCATTCTCCTTCTGTTGTCTTTTTGGCTCATTTTCATGTGCCCAGTGTTAGCTGATGGCAGCCGCCAGTTTCAGCTGACAGCCTCCTGGACAGTGCCTAGGACAGCTTCCACAAAGAGAAAGGGGGAAGGGGAAAAGCTTGCATGCTGCTGCCTTACCCTTCCTCATCCCTCTGGGATTGGCTCCTGTTCTACTGCAGACCTGAGAGGCTGCCTTTTCACTCAGTTGATTTAATTTAATTAGCCTCTGTGAAGCAGAGGCTTAAAGTTGCTAACCCAAAGCTCACAAGAATCCAGTTGACAAAATGCAAGGCACAAAATCAAAAGCTAATTTTTTGAAAAGTTAGCTTGTGAGGCAGTGTGAAATACATGGTAAAGATCAAAAAGTCTTAGACATTTGTCAAAAATATGAGTCTTGAAAGACACAGTAATTTAGCTTAATTCCGAAGAGCATTAGCAGGCCCACAATAAAGAATTAAGCCTTGTCTCTGATGCTTCAGTAAGATTTTCAGATGTGTGATTCAGTAATTCAACAAAATACTCCACAGTATGTACAAAATAATAATAAAAATATTCCTTGACCCATTTTCTTAAGCTTTATTCCCAATTATCTTTAGGTGTTTCTGAAAAAAATCTTTTTTTTTTTTTTTTTTTCCAAGTATGAAGTAGCTGCTGTTGTTGTAAAGTTTCTCCTATTTTGGAAGAAATTAGGCTTTCTAGCATTATTTCCCATTTAAATCTATCTCTGACTGTATTCTGTATGTTCTCAGGACTGCAATTTTAATTGTTTTAATCTATTTCAACTGATTTTTTTATAATCTTATTATCTTCTGAAGTTTGTAGCAGGCCTGGCTGATCTTTTAAAAAACAGTAGGAGCTAAACTCATCACCTTCTCAACTGACCTTCCTTCTCCTTCAGCAGATGCCAAATACTGGCACAAAATAGAATTATTACCTGCACCTTGACAAGGTTTTTGAAACAGTCTATAATAAGGTATTCCAGAGCCTCACTGAATCACAGAATATGCTGAGTTGGAAGGGACCCATCAGGATCATCAAAGTCCAGCTCCTGGCCCTTCACAGGACACCCCAAGACTTTCACCATGAGCCTGAGAGTGTGGTCCAAATACTTCTTGAACTCTGTCAGGCTTGGGGCTGTGGCCACTGCCCTGGGGAGCCTGGGGAGACAATATTCAAGGTGAGGATGCTCCAATGCAGAGCAGAGCAGGACAATCACCTGTCTTGACTGGCTGATGATGCTGTGCCTCAAAAATTCCTTATCTCTGTCTTCATTAAGAATGAAAGATTTTTGGTTCCTCTCATATGTCTACTTTGCAGATCCAAATGAGCTTTCTTCAGCAGAAAAATTGTGCTCTGAAAAATGTCTGTCTCTTATTATGGAGTCCTTTTCATGTTACATTTTACAATAAGACATAATAAATGGAGTACCAGTGGCTCTTCAGTGGCTTAAACGCATGATCAAGGATGAAACAATTTACCACAAATTAATTTAAACTCTTTTTAAAAATATATTTTAAATTTACTTCTGTGAAATTCTGGAAGCTGGATGATCTGTTTTTTCTATACTGATTGCCTTTCACACTAATTGATTACCTTTTTCTGTCACACTCTTCATTGTGGAACCTTTCATGCTCCATCTCCTAACTCTCAATGTGGAAGTAAAGTAACAGGTTAGACCAGTTGCACAGCAAACTTGTCTGTGCCTCACAGGCTGCTACATTCAGTCACTCAATGTCTTTGTCTTTCACTTAGCTGAATTATGCAGTGGTCAACTCTCCTCCATACAATGGCTTTTGCAAGACTGCTGAATGGCTGTTTTCAGTGTAGTCTCATTTAGCAGATATTCCCATGTGGCCTCCATGCATCCCCATGCTAATACTGCTCTCTGTGTAAACACATGGATTGAATTACTTAATGCCCTTTTGATCTAAACATAAAAAACCCAAAAACAAACATAACAAAAAACAAACAAATAAGCAGTCACTTTTTTTTTTTCCAAGCTACTGGGCAACAGCTCAATTGCCTTCCTCTGGCTTCTTCACCTGTGTCAGTTGACTGTTGTGGGTCATTTTTGCAACCCTAGTTACATTCTGCATCTTTGTTTTCTCTTTCACTGGCTCTTCCCTTGTGTGTGTGCGTGTGAGTGAGCATTTTTCCCCTTTCTCTAATTTTTTGGCCTCGGAACCTCCCTAAAGTCTGCAACTACTGTTTAAACACAGTTCATCAGCACTTGCCCGCTTGCTCCAGCTGGGTGAAAAAGCATGAAAACTTTGGGAAGGATGGTCAGTCTCTCTTTGCCAGCCTGTTGTTTTGAGGCAAATTCCCCACTGGTGTAAGTATCTGAGCTTCAACGAATCTATTTTACTTAAGCTGAGGATCTAGGCCTTTGATTTACTTTCCCCAGCTGTAGCCATACTGGCTTGTTCAATTACTTTTATAACTGTGCCATTGAATTCCATCTGAGCACTACTATGGCACTGTGATTTAGCTTAGACCCTACTTAACAGAGAATTTATTGTCTCTGTAGATAAATAATGACTGTATACTATTTCTCCTAATAACTTGAATACTACTGATAATGTAATGTGTACAGCACGTTTGATGCAGAAGGGTCCCAGGTGCTTTATAACAAAGTATATGAACTATATAAAAAGATAACTTTGCTCCCTGCTGAAATGAAGCCATCTCTGCTGTGAAGCAGGCATAACCACACTGCAGAACAGTTTGGGATGCAAAGTGGTGTCCAATTGAAACTGCAAGGGGAATTTTATGTAAGTAGAATATAATTACCCAAGCTGGATGTCAGCCAGGACTCAGGGAACACCCTGGATCTTGGAGGAACTGCCAATGGGAGATGGAGATGTTACTACAGGCATACATGCTCTTGTTTCTTGATCAATTCCAAGTGGATAACTTGTTGTCTTTTAATTTCCTCTTCAATGCTTATCTTTTTTTATCAGCTGCTCTTTCTGTAGCCCTATTATGTGTCATGTTCTGATTTCTCTCTTCTTACATTTCCTCTCCTACATTTCACACATGCCAGTATTTCCTCCCCCCCACCTTCTTTCATCCAAAGCACTCCCAGTCCTAGCAAAAAGAACAAAAATAGCTGTTTACATCATGTTGTTGAATAAAAAGTTTGTTATATGAGGGTAATACATTTCAGTTTTGTACATTTGTACATACAGAATTTACACAATCAAAAAGAGTTAAAACATGGATGTTTGTTTTTTCCCCTGATAATTAAACAAATTTAAACAAAGTTGGTCAGAGCCCGGAGCTAATAATGCCACGGTTGTGGATTTGACCCCCATAGACACCATTGACTTGAGTATTGGACTTAATGATCTTTGTGAGTCCCTTCCAACTCAGAATATTCTGTGAATCTCTGAAATTCCAATGCACACACCCCCCCACACCCCTACACGTACCCCCAAAGGATTATGCTGTTGAGGAACGGAGAGATTTCTCAAATTGAGTGTCTGGAAAAAAAACCAAAAAACTTCATGTAACACCCTCCAAAACTCCTTAAAGCTTAAACTAAAATCAATGTCAAAACTCTTCAACAAGAAGAGGGTTTGCTCTTGGAAAACTGAGATACTGAGGGACTTGAGCAGTGCTGAGGTGAATGTTGGCAGTCACAAAAATGAGCACTTATTTCTCAACTCCCTTAATAAACTAGCTCTCCACTGGCCTCTAAGCTGCCACACAAATGCCCATAACAGAGACAGCCTGGCACCACATCCTGATGCAGTTGCCCTTGGGCAAGGTTTTCTCTCCAAAACAAGTCACTGAATGTCAAGGGCTATATTTTGGTGTCTGTTTCACCTGTGCTCAGCTGTTCAACATTTCGCTGGGGGGCCTTGATCGACCTGAGAGATGTGGAACAGTCTTCCAACTGCTCTGGGCTAGGAGTCAGTGTCTTGAGCCTGGTCAAAATATTTGGGAGTGCTGGTTGCTTCCCCAAAAGGTCTGTCCTTTGCTTACAATAAAATTTTGGTCAAATGGAGAATCTAGTCCCATCTCTTCAGCTATTAAACATGTGAACTGCCTGAGCCTTTTCTCTCCCTCTCACTCTTGCATGTTCACCTTCTCTCACTCTATTCTTCATTCAGCTAAGTGAAATCAAATGTCAAAATTCACAAAACAATGCTGCGTGAAAAGCGTTTTTTTTTTTTTCCCTCTGACTTTGTTGAAACATTGCCTCACTTTCTGTGTGAAATGTTCCACTCAGCTCCGCTCTGTAATCAACTGCTGATGAAATATCAAGGCTCAATTAATTATTATGGTGCCTAGCAGGGCTGCTGAAGTTGGTGGGTGGAGAGCTCATTCCTTTTAATTTTGCATTGAGGTCTATCCTGCCACTTGAGTTCTCAGGTCAGGATCTCAACATATACTTTATGGGGAGTTTCATTTGAACTTCACACATCAGGAAACATACTTTTCCATTTTGAAACAGTGCAAAAGTAAATGTTTATTTGTTTTACTGTGAATGCCATAATCTTTGTTCCCTGACCTGTGCAACTCAGATCACTTTGAAATGTTAGTTTTATTTTCCCTTTCACTGAATTGGTTTTGTTTCTCAGATGGTTTTCTGTGCGCATGATGATTCCCTAGTAAATTGCCAACTAAGTGTGCAACTATGTGAATGTAGGGGATAGTGGTTACAAGAGTTGCAGTTTTTCAGAATGAAAAAAGAGAAAAACTTCCCTGTCAGTCTGTCCCCTTTCTTTCTTGAAGCAAGAAAGTATCAGTGCTTTCTTGGCAGCTTGAAATTTTGCAGATGTTCATTTTTGTGTATTAAATTGGATGCATTGTCAGTGACATGAACTTTTGCTAAGGGAAACTAAAAATACTTGAATAATAACAGAAATGAAATGTAATAATTATATGTATTATTCACTGGAAAGTATTGAATTTATTACAGTGGACATCGTTGTCATCAGGGTTATTGCTGTTGTGATAGCTTTGTTGAGATATATCAGTCAAAAACCCAGAGGAGCTGGCTGTGCTATGCACAGGGTGAACACAGAATAAAAATCTGGGTCCTCCTTGCAAAGAGCTTACAGGCTAGGGGAAGAACTGGTAGTGCAGTATTTTTTCCCTAAAAAAATTCATTTGTGATTAAACTCCTTTTGTTTTCTCCCAGATGAATTATAGATCATTTAAAAAGTCTAGGACTATTCTAAACTCCATTGAAATCTATGCAAAAGTGCATCTAGGACTGATTTACTCCTTGTCATGTGTAAACCTATAGCTTATATGTAACAGGATCACTTTGTGCAGCACTGAAATGTAACCACTTCTTGTGTGTAATATAACAACTTTTTCAAAAATAAAAATTATGAGCTTGACTATTTAATGGCAGAAAACAAAGACTATCTCATCAAGGTTCTTGGCAGAGTGTGAGCAGATCTGGCCTCGTGCAATTATTGTCTTCTTTTGAGTTTGCTGAGGATACTGGCGTAATATCTGTTTTTTCCATCTGATTTCAAGTGACCGCAACTGTTCAGGGCTTTGGTTTTCTCTGATCTAAATGATTGCAGCTCAAGCACCAGAGTGTCCCCAAGCACCATGCTGGGAGGCTGGCTCCACACTGACTCAGAGGGAGCATTCCCATCTATCTGACTCACCAGCACTCAAGCGCACTGCCAGCAATCCAGATATTAAACTGATCCTCCATCAACATGGGGAGGGGAAGGGAAGAGAACAGATTAGTTTTTTAAAATGAAATACTGATGGTACTGAGTGCATCAATTGGATCATTTTGCCATATGTAATAGACCAAACAAAACAACTTAAATGGCCAAGTTATTTAAGTTTGCAAAGCAGATGCTGTGCAAGCTTCTGCCTTTTTTTTTCACAGGGTTGTTTATTACATATTGCATCCAGACAAATTCATCGGCCCTTCGATGGGACTTCACAAGCAAGGCTTGTGAACTTAATTTTCCCCTCTGTGTCTCTAGCTAGACTGTGTGAAATGTTTTTAAAGAGAAGGTTTGTAGAGTCATTATCTTTTATTAGATCAACTGATATGGTTGGTTAAAAAACAACAAGCTTTAAGGCACACAGACTCTTCTTCGTGTTTGAAACCGTATTAAGGAAGCGGTGATAAAGAGTATGCTAGATATAATATAATATAATATTGTTTGGGGTTTTTTACATGTTGCTTATATAAGACTCTCTCCAATGTAGCAAATAATGCATTTGCAGTAGATCTGTCACTAGTGTTGGAGGATGTAGGCTTTTATTGTCTTCCTCAAAAATTTCAGATTGCAGTTTGCTTTTTCTCACATAGAATCTGAAAATCAGTACTACTGATGAAAATTCTGGAAACAATGGAGTTAAAAAAAATGTTCAGGTGAATAAAGAAATTTTATTTCAATAATTTTGACAATTTTGTATTTTCCAACAGCTTTTACTCTAGTGAACTTAATTCCATAGCAGAAATTTATTTCTAAGAATTATAACTCTGCTGTCAAAAAACTTTTGACTGGAAACAGCTGACAAGATTGACTGCTTCCCTTTTTGGTTTCACAGAGTCACAAACTCAGATGGGGAAATGGTTTTCCAGGAACCCCCGAGGAGTGCTACGCATGACAGTTTAACTCTGAATTCAGTTTTAAGAACTTTTAGAAGGAAATTGCATTACAGGGCTGTTCCTGCCTTGAAGATCGAGGATTATGTGGCTAGGCTTTTTTCAGTGGAGGGAAAATCAATCCTATTTTTGCAAATGAAAACATTTAGGGAAAGTATAGGAAAATGTTTTAGCAGGGGAATTGGCAATCCTGAATTTCATGACCCTTATAGTCATGATTTAGAAAAATGCCTTGCTTAAGTTGGAGGGGTTTCCTTAAGTTTCACCTTTTTCCATTCTCTTTTCCTTCACTGGCTGTAGGGTCCCTCTAGATGAGTAGTGTTTATTGTATATTTTCCTTGGGCTAAAGTGAAAGATGATTGTGTTTTTTGGATGGAAATTCATGTGTTTTCTATTATTCTACATGTTTAATTTAGCTCATGGATAGAAGCCCAATAACTGAACATAGATACATTATAAAGCAATCACTTTCCAAGATCTTGAGCTCCAAGGCACATGTAGGTGAGATACAAGAATGAAACAGAAAGAATACTTTCATTTTTTGTTAATTCAGTTTAAATTCTTTGCTATATGTTAACAGCTATTTTAATATGAAATTTACTTTGTAGCAGTTCCAGGATGTAAATATTTACATTTAACTGACCAATGTATAATAATGGAATTCCGACGCATAGCAGGGTAAAAATACTACTGAAACAAATACTACTTAAATGAAACACTTTAGTGGAAGTAAAAAGTATTATTAAGGCAGTTACAAAGGAAATTCCAGTAGCCAGGGAAGATCGTATGAGTCTGACCATTTTCCCATGTGAAGAAAAGTTACAAATTTGATTGTACTTTACGAGGAAAGATTTGGAAGTTTGAGAAAGAGTGCTTGTTTCTTAACAATAGACATTAAGCACATGTACGGTTTTGTGCTAAATCACATTGCTGGAGATTACTTAGATTGTTTAAATTTCCTTTGGGGAGAAAAATTGCATAGAAAAAAAAAAGAAAATATTTGAGTTCTTAATACCTCAGTGTACGTTGGAGAACCATCCTTCTTTCTGTAATAATACATGAAGTACAGTGCACTAGATTGCATTTTTAATGCTTCAAGAACATTACTTTGCAATGAATGTGCTTCAGAAAAACAGTTTTGCTGTGTATTTTATTGGCTGAGTTAACACAACAAATACTATAAATCCAGTAATTACTAATTGCCTCCTCCATTATAATGTAAGAAATGAATCATAAACCTTTTATTACTTTAACGATGGACTACAGGAAGGATTAATCTTCCAGTGAAGCATTTTTCATATTTACCTGTTTCCTTCTGTTATACTGTTCTCATTTTTTTCTTCCCAGTCTTCCTTCCTATTTGATGCTCTGTAGTGGCCCCTACTGGGAAAGACATGACCAAAAACCTAGCAGCAGCCTTGGCATCTGTTGATGGATCTATTTAGCTGTTGGTGGTTTAGCAATTACCCCTTGGTGGGGAGAGGAAACAAAATTAGGAGGCAATTCTAGGAAACCTTTTCCCATCCACTTCTCAAGTTGTGGCATGCACACTTCTGCTAACTCTGCAAGGCACCATCTCAGGGTGCCTGAAAGCTTATATAAGGATGAGCCTGACAAAGGGAAACTGAGGAGCATGAATTATCGCATGGATGAACACTATTAGGAGTCAAATATTTATGCAGATTTTGTGTTGAGACACTGACATAACTTAGTTTTTCACGTGGAATAATTTTCTCTCCATAAAGCGAGATTTGTGTTTAAATCTGGAGATTGCTTTTGAATTTGAGATGTTTGCAACAGAGTTCTGAATGACTTTTTCTTGTCTCTTACCATTACCATTATTATTACTATCATCATCATTATTTTTTTGTATTATGATATCGTCAAGAAGCCCTAACTGAGATTGGACCCTTGCTGGTATGAGACGCACATAAAGTGACAGCTTTTGCTCCAGAAAGTTATGAGTGTAGGGGAGAGGGAAGAAGTTTACGTTTCTATTAAATCGGTGGCTGAATGTGGCAGAGGGCTAAGATCTTGCCTAGTTACAAGGCCTGTCTGTCCTGTGCTGTCTCCTCACAAGCCCAAACACCTCTATGAAACCTTTCCCATTACTCATTCTGTGCACAGGATGCTATCCAACATACACAGTCCAAATGGTCCACTTCAAGAGAAAAAATTACTTGTAAGCATTTTGTCTGTTTCAAAACTGGGCTCAGGTTAAGAATAATAGGTCACTTGAAGCAAAAGACTATGTTTTGAGGGAGGAATAAATCTTGTGCACCTTGAGGCCTCCTTCTTTCTACCATGGTAACACAGCCTTAATCCTGTGATGCCTTATACATACCAAGATAGGAACAGGTGGTGTAACAGTCTGAAGTGTAAATGGGACTTTTCTTCATACTCACTTTTCATCTCTATTGATCAGTGAAAATCACAAGCAACTTTCCTGAAACTGATGGGTTTGCAGTATTTTACAACTAAAAGTTGACTTGGTATCTCTAGTAAAGCACCCAGATCTGGAAACAGAAAATGCTATGAGAAGTGAATAGAAAACTCCAAGAAAGCAAAGGTTAAAAGCTTGAGTGCACTCAAGAGAATTGACTTAGGGATGTTTCCTTTCCCCATTTGTAAATACCAAAAATATATAAGAGATTAAATTTGAACAAATTAGTTTTGTGACATCTACTGTCAACATATGATGAGGATAGAAGCTATAGAGAACACCACCAAGAACTGCCACCACGCATGCCACTTTGGAGAGTTTACAGTTCAAATAAGTTTCTGGAAATTTCCTCATACAAGATCCATATTTCGCTCTCATTTTTCTGAATATAAGTGGTCCAAGCACATAAGCAAACACATGAATTTATTAAAGACTGAGTTCTTGAAGGCTGGTGAGGTGGGACAGGAAGATGAAGTAGCCATGCATCATGAAGCTAGGTAGGACAAAAGGTTTACGTTATTGTCCAGCAACAACAAGAAGGAAAAAGTCCTACAGAAATCTCAGTTTACTGCTTCTGTTTTTGCACTGTACTTGTGTTTGAAGCTACACATGTAAATAGAGGAAATATTTTCATCCCTGGTGACCTTTTTAGTCTGCCAGGGTGTCCCATTTTCCTCTTTGAAATATCAATGCCAACTTCTGCTTTGTTTTGGATGTCATACTATTTCAAATTTTTTGATGTAATGATAGATAAATATGATAATATGCGATAATATGACCAGAGCAGCTGTAGTGTTTGCATTATAGAGTGAATCACTAGTGTGAAGATGTTTTGATTTAAACTCAAATCCTATTCCCTTTTGTATTTCAATAACTGAGCTTAAGTGGACAGCTTAATTTGTCTTTATATGTATTTATAGTGATAAGTTAAACAATAGAATGCATCAGTAGAAATATTCCTCATCAGCATCCAGCTACATCATGGTAGGTTACACATTCAGAAAAATTATTTTTGTGCAATATTTTTTATCTTATTTTGGGTGTCTTTGCTGGCAGCAGGGGTTTGCAAGGTGGCCTCCACGAGAAGAGGCCGAAGAGCTCTTTGCAACAGCCCCATCACAGGACACAGGTACACACATCAGCCAAATTGGTGCTCTAGGAAAGCATATTTAAGGGCAGCAAGTGTTGCACAGAGCAAGGAAGAGCAGGGAACAAAAAGAGTGATAATAAGCAGAGGGAGCACCAAGGTCTGGTGGAGGAGGAAAAGAGCAAAGATGAGGTACTCCATGGTGGAGGAGATGGCCACACTGCAGCCTGCGGGGAGGACTATGGCAGAGCAGGTGGGTGTTTCCCTAAACCAGGACAAGGAGCTATGACCTGTGGAAAAGTATGCACCTCAGAGCAATGGGAAGAATGTGAGAGGGAAGGAGCATCAGACAGAAACCTTTACATTGCCTTACCCTTCGAACGTTTTCCAATTCCTTTCTAATTTTTAGATCATCGAATAATATAGAACATTTGTTTACTAAGTTTCAAAACAATGTAATTGCATGTAGAAAAAGAGTGACATTCATTTTGAGAGGAGTTAAGTGATATAGCCCTCAGAGTGACATGATTGGAGACAGGCTGTGAGATTCCTAATGCTTCTTTGTTAGCTTTATGCTCCAGGTTAAGTCCTCTTTGACACTGAAATGCTTCAAAGCTCCTAACTGTCAGATATCTTTTTTGCTATTTTTCCAAATCCTATTGCTGAATACATTTTTCCTACTTTTGGTCATTTCACGTTTAGCCTCTGTGAACCCTGGATCACAGGAGTCATTGCTTTCTTTTTTGCTTTGTCTGTGCTATACCAGCAGCTCTCCATGAATTCTAGCATTCAGAAATGACAAATCAGTCTGCTGCATAGCCATGAGAGTGAGTGTAACTGGAAGGAGAGAAGGGAAACAAAAAGCCTCTTACTTGCTGCAGGATTTCTGATCTCAGGAGATATCACTTTTATGGGCTTTTTCTGCATACCACAAGTGTCTGCAGTATTTCCTAAAGAAGAAGAACTTCACTTCCCTCAAACTGAAATTATCACTTGACTCTGAAAAACAGCATTCTTTTGTTTTTAACGTGTATATTCTGAGGAAATAAAATGCAAAAAGCCCAAGCTCCAATGCCGTTGGTTAAGGAAATTTAAGAGAGGAAAGAAATATATTAAACACTAAATTCATTCCTTGTTCAAATCGAAGGAAACCTTAGGATAACCTTGATGTTCTGTTCTGTAAAGTGCAGTGTTAGCTACAATGACAACTCTTTAAAGGAGCTTTATTTAAGTCACTTATCTTCCCCATCACAACATGTTGTAACTGTCCTAACAGTTGACTGACCATATATTACAGACTTTCATTTCTTAAGTAAACACCAGCTGATGTAGAGGAGTTTGAATGAATGTAGGTAAATAGATATATTTATGTTTTGTTTATATATATTGCAGAATCACAGAATATGCTGAATTGGAAGGAACCCACAAGAATGGAATCCAACTCCTAGTCCTGGTAAGGACCTCCCCAGAGTCACATCATGATATAAAAGCCACATGTGAGCAAGTAACCACCAATGTAAATTTTATGCATATCTATCTAAGGTTATAACAGCTCTAGCACTTTCTCAGTTAAGGTTCGTGAAAGAAACAGTGATAAAGGACTATTGCCTGTAATAGCTCCAAAGAAAAGAAAAGAAAAAAAGAAAAGAAAAGAAAAGAAAAGAAAAGAAAAGAAAAGAAAAGAAAAGAAAAGAAAAGAAAAGAAAAGAAAAGAAGAAAAGAAAGTTATTGTTAATTAAAAGAATTTTGCCTTACAATCAAAGAGGCTATGGATGAAGAAATCTGCAGAAATTATCTAAGGCTGCCTCAACCTTAGCATTTATTATTCAACACCTCACTCATTGCCCTGATTATAAATATTTAATCACTCAACAACTGTAAGTGCTTGTGTCTTCCTGGAGGACCTGCAAGCATTAGGAAATAAAGGGATGGGGGGGAACAAGGAGGAGGGGGACTAGAAAGGCAGAGAGCCTAAAAGATGTGTAGAGATTATGCAGGGACAAGTGAAAAGGTGTGAAGGACGCCACTGAATTGGGCCTTTGTAATCAAGTTGCACGAACACCTGAACGCTAATTCATTTTGTTTCTATTCACTGGACTTCAAAGCCATATTTTCTTTATTTCGTGGCAGTCTCTGACAGAGGGTGCCCTTGGAGAACAGGCAGAAAATGTTCTTAATGAAAGCAGAGCCCCAAGCAGTGAGAGGTGCCATCCGTGTACCCTCCTTTGTCTGTCACAAAAAAAGCAGGCAAGCTTGGCAGGCTTTTGGGCCTATCAATAATGCATGAGAAGAATTACATCCACCCTGATGCCAGGAGAAGGGAACGGCAGAGGAGAGGGTTGTGTTACACTTCCCTGAAAGTGCGCTCACTTCCTATCCCTCCTCCCTCTCCACACAGAACACATGCTTCTGGAGAACAGGTTCATGATGTATGGCTCACATGCTCTCTGAAGGGATGGTGTCACTTTCTGTACCTGTAAGGGTTATGCAGATTTCCATCACTGCTGCTGAGGTGCTTGGAGTACACTGCCTCAGCCTGAAATCCTGTCGGATTAGTTGTAAGACAGTTTAGTATTATGAGGGGGGGAAAAAGACCTTAAAACATTAGGGAGGAAAACCATTTTTGCTTCTTCATACTTGGCATTGTTTGGAGAGTCCCTAGTTTTCTTTCACTGCAAGGATTATGGTTTAGACATGAATATATTTATTTTTCTTTGGTGTTTTGTTTTTGGTTTTTTTGTTGTTGGTTTTTTGTTTGGTTTTTTTTTTTTTTTTTTTTTTTCTCCTCAGCACTGGAAAGAACAAAATACCTTAAGAGGACTAAGTTTTAAATGTATTTTTGTGTAAGAATGAGAAACTCCCAAAACCTCAACACAGTCAACGGTACAGCATAAAATTAAGGATACACACTGCAAATTATAATATTTTTTTTTAGCTTTTCTCCTGTAAGAAGAGCTGCTCCCTTGAGGGCTTATTTCTTTTAGACATTATTGTGCACTTTTCATAATTTCTTGTATAAACATATCCTCTACATGCAGGGCCACCACTTATTTGGCAAGGTGTTCAGAGGTCTGTATTTTCTTCTCAGACGTTTCGGGATACAGTGGACATTCTGTAGTTTGTCCCAGACAGTTGTGGGACATATTTTCCAAGAGATTTTTCCTAAAGCACAGATAAGAGTTAAATGTTTACTTGCAGGGTTTGTTTAGCTCGGTTTGGTCGAAGGACTACTCCTGAAGCCTGCAGGAATGCTTCAGCCTGTCAGTCTGAAGGGGAGGTTTAGGTGACAATCCAAGATCTCTTGTCTTCTCAAGAGTGGAGGGTTGAGCATGCAATTAAGTTTAGAGTATCACCCTTATAAAATCTTCATTGGAAAAAGTGAACTAACTGGGCAAGCAATGGGTGGATTTGGGAATTTAAGTGTTCCCTGTGTAGCTAAAGGGATTGTAAAAGGCATACTGTTCCTGGTGGAATTGTCTGGCATGCAGCCTCACCATCCTGATTTCAACAGCTCTAGTGCACAGATCAGTCTGCTCCTTTGTGTCAGATCTGCTGAAACACTTGCCACAATGGAGCCCAATAACCAAGCAAAAGTCTCAGCAGAGGAAGATTGAGGCTTCCAAACAGAAATGTTTGTTCTCCATATTCTAGTGCAGGTGGACACTGTCCAGAATGTCCAGAAGTTGTGAGCAACCTTAGGATGATTAACAACAGTCTTGGAAAAACAAGGTGCCAAGGCGGCAAAGAGAAAATAATCCACACACTTTATTCAATGAAATATATTAATTCTTTTATCAAGATCTGCATTTTTGCCACTTCACTGTGACAAACCACAGGGATCTGCAATGAGTTACAAGATATTATTTTGAAGGGATTAGTATTGCCTTCTTCAACACAGATAAATAGGAGACTGCTAAAGTTATGGTGTATCAGCAAGTTGGAAACTTCATCTCAAAGTGGAAGATCTATTTCTAATTCACATCTGAAACATACACTGTAAGAGAAAGACTATCCATAAAATAATGCCTCCCTTTTAAACTTCCTTCTTCCTTTACAGTGGTTGTTTTGCATAAATGCATTTTGATACAGTAAATGGAAATGTATAGCTACTATGGAACTCAGTCATGGTGAGTGTCTGAATCTGAACTGGAGCTTGGGGTGATTGTAGGTAATTTTTCAATTATAGCACTCAAAATCCTTCTCTATGCTATGAAGCACTGAAAGGCTGGCTTGCTAGGCCACTGTTTTCACAGAAACACCCAGGGATGGGAGCCCACTGCCAGACTTGAGAGTAGCATGGATATGACACAATTCCCTTTGCTTATGGCTCTCCAGACCTCACAGCGTTCCTGAGAGGTTCAGATATGTTGTGTGTCCTTCTCTATCATTTCAGGCATTGTTACCTTAGCTTAGAAAGCTAACCCACAACCTGTAAATCCTGCTGAAATAATGAAGGTTGGCACTGCCTTTTGGCACCACCTCCTCCTCCTCCTCCTCTCTTTCTCCTTCTCTCTGTGCCTGGGGTTGGCCACAGCCGGAGCTAAGAGCATGCTTGTGCTGTGGTGCCAAGCAGCCTCAGGCTTCTGCCAAGCAACTGCCTGTTTTGTTTTTGGCTGCTGTGTGTAAAATGGCAGATCTAATGAGACATCATGGAGCAGCTGGTTTTGGCTGTTCCTCTGGCACAACTGATTGTAGCCACAAGTTGGGGTGTGAACCGTTTGTACCTCAAAGACCATTTTCACCCAGGTGAACTCCTTTGAAAATTCCTTACAGGGAGCAATTTCCTGGACCCAGCTTCAGTACTTCACTTGTGCCAGACTCCACTCTTTGTCCTCCCATCCCACAGCATTTTCCTTCTTGGATACATTGGAGATCCAAAGCCCCACCAGTGCTTAAGGAAGTAACCAATTCAGAGAGAGTCTTTTGAAAAGGCCCCCCAAGCTCTGCACGGAGAGAGACTCAGAGGGACAGACATTCCCCCTCTGCCCTCTGCACGATGTGGACTCAAAATGTCAGCTCAGGGATCATCTTACCCACACTGCAAGAAGGTGTTAGGGGTTCCTGCTCTCTAAAACAAGACATAAGCCATAAACATACTAATGGAAGACTGTAGTTCTGGCTTTAAATAAGAAAATGCAACTGACTCTAAAAGGTCTGTTCTTCGGATGAGTAATACTAATGGAACTTACACATACAGACATTGAGGCGAAGCTTATTTTGCTTGAAATTAATAAATATCAAACTTTTTTTATATGACTATCTTCAAGCTGTAGTCAAGTATCCAGCACTCTGAACTAAACTGAAAAAATGTTGCAATTGGTATAATTTTTAGTGCTTCTTGCACCTGTCTTTGCTTTGCTCTCGTTTGTTTTTTTCAGAAACGAAGATGACTCGTGCAATTCAGTTTTGATAAAGATTAAATAAAAACAAAAAAAATATCTCTACATTCACTGTATTTTTCTTTGTAAGATCAGTGCACAATCTGTCATCTTCCTCTCTCCTCCTTGGAGAGATAAAAAGTGACTCATTGCCTTGCTTTACTTTAATATTTTAGATATATGAAAAGACAGAGACAGTAACAAGAGACTCAGTGAACAGGAATATGAATGCTGGAGATGGGGGAAGAAGGTTTGGAATGATACATAAAGAGGAGAAGTTGAAGTGAAATAATGTTGTGGAGAATAGGTATGCTTGTTTTTGATGGAGGAGGTAGAGACAAGTGCATTTCTGTTTACTTAATTAACATGTGGTATACTTTGGAATAAGTTATATGCATTTTGATCCCATATGAGTTATTATAATAGCTTGCCAGCATAAAAACATTTGAAAATGCCAAGTAGTGTAGTGAATCTTTAAAAGAGCCTGTTTGCAATCAATGGTTGTTTTATGCTCCTATTAGAGAATGGAATGATATATGGCACTGCTGCGTGATATACTACACCCCAGTTTACTGAATTTATCAGAGAAACAAACAAGACCACAATGACTCACAAGTGCTGAGGGTAGTGGAGGCCTGTGTGGGTTCCCAATAGTTTAGCTAATCCTTCATAGCATATTATATGCTGAAACACACAGCATATCTTTTAACTCCCTACTTCTAAGTCATTACATAATAACTCTTTTAACATACATTATTGAAAAAATCTCTGCTATAGGCCGTCATTTTAGTGAATTTGATTAAATCCTTATGATGGAAAATAAGGTATTATAACACATTCACTTGTATTGCAAAGGTCCTGCTGTAGCTGATGCTTGGATTCCTTATTATGTTCAAACAAACTGTCCTGAGAAAATAATTTAGTGAGAAATGAACTTAGAGAACTAAAAGCATTTAGATCTGCACAAATTACTGAGCAAAATTGCCTTGCCATGAAATATTAGACTCATTGTCAAAGATGTTTAGTCTACTCTGGGTGTTTGATCTATAAGGGCTCTATTCAAAGCTAATTTCCTTTTCCATGGTTTTGGCCACAGAGACTCCATGAGGCTTCTACAACTTGGCTCTTAGAGATCCCTCAGCTTGGTTTTAGAGCCAAATGTTTCTGGGCACTCGTCTGGAGAAGCTTTGGCTCAAGGTTTGGCAAAAGCCACTGACTAGAGCTGAGCAAAAAAGTTGTCATTCCTACCTTCATGCCCTTATACAGGGGAACCACTGACTGATAACATCAACTCTGCCCTGTCCCTTGTCCCAGAGGGGAAGAGTGATATCACAGAGAGCAGAGTCCACCCAGGCAGGCTGACAGCACCATTAGGGCATGCACAAATGACTTCCTTATGCTTGTCTGTACTCTGCTAGAAATATTGGAGGGGGCTCTGGCACATGGATTTGTCACAACTTGCTATGGATCTACTTGTATCTACAAATTGACTGGCATGCTAACAGATGGTCTTTCTTCTGTGCATTTATCTTGCTTAAATATGGCACTGTCCCTGATGCTGAATGGCTGCTGGCTTCCACCCCAGAGGTGGCTGCATTTCAGTGTCAGATGAGGGAATAAGATGCTCTAGGACCCTTAGGGAGGAAAGAAGAACTGTACAAAAATTATACGTTGCCCATGCAGTACTTGCCCAATTTCTGGATGCTTTTAATGTGGATTTTCTGGTAGACCCTTATACTTCGGGATGATGCAAGATATGTTCATGTGCTGTAGTCTGGAACCCCTATGCATCAGAACAAGGAACAAATTTGACTTCAAAAGAGATTGCAGGCAGAGGTAGAAAAGAAATGCCAGTCTGTCGTGTCTCTAAGGTGACCTCTACCAAGTTGTACTGACAAAGCTAATGCCATATGGTGATGGTACAAAACTGAACTTTTTTCTCAGAGCAAATAAACCACTTTTGCTGAAACTTATAACTGTAATCTTCCTTTGGCCTCAAAGTCCCAGAGATGAAGCAGGAATGCTCACTGCCTAGTAGGCACAGACACGTGGCTCTTTCTACTGAAGTGTGGAAAGATGTACAATTCCCTCCCAAGAAAAGCTGTTGTCAGACAAGTGGCACTGCATCCTACTTTTTGTCTTCCAGCTTCTCCTGCATATGAAGAGTCATTTTGGCTTTCGGGTGCACCATGCCTCTCAAAACACTTGCCACACCAGTTTGGTTGAACTGCCCACCGCTCACTGCTGCGGGCAATGAACCACAGCTGATTCTGCAAGAAGCCCTGGCCCATGGTCCCTGAACAGCCTGTAAGCTGGGGCAGGACCTGCTTGAGGAGCCCAATTCCTGTCTCCTCTGACCTTGTGCAGAGACTGTCGGCTTCTTAATCCAGGTGCATCCCCATGTGCAAAGCTCCCGGGTTCCAAGACTTTGTGAGCAGCTTGTCACTTGATACGTCTGATTACCACAGTCGTACTAGACTTTACATAACACCTCTACATACATGTTGACACCTCACATGATAGTCAGAGAATTTCCCAGACACCCTTTGCAATGTAATGTGGCACCAAATTCATCAAAGCTGGCACAGGGAAACATAAATCATATTTCCAAACCCAACTCAAGGCATTTGAGCCGCGTGAGCTCCCGATAGGGTAACCAATTTCCAGATGCTAATGACCTCCCTTTCTGTTTTTTCCATCCCAGTTTTTCTATGACTGAGTAAATCCTCAGAGAAGACAGGCCCCCTGCATGAATATGTTCTAAATCAATTTAGCTTATTAAAGAGAGATTTCAGCCCTACTGGTTGTTTAGGCCAAATGCATCAGGTGTGAGGATATGTGCCACCTCAAAGAAGACTGAGTATCAAAACCATCCATGCATGTTTGCTTCATCATTCCTTTACGACAACAATTCTGCAAGTCATACTCAATATAAATAGAAAATATTGTCTTTTCTTCAGCTGGCATCCTTCTTTCAGTCTGTCCTGAAAGGACACTTCACAGTCTTAAGCTGTTGGTTTCAGTTGTATTTTCTTTTTAAAAAGTATTTTAAGTAATCAGCTCTGTAAAGGATTGTGATTTATGTATGCATATTCTTAATTATCAACCATGCTTTAGCTTTTCCAATTATTTTCCTGTGTATCTCCTCTGATCATTTATTTATTTATTGTTCCAGATGATATGCTTTCTTATCAATTTTCCCAGACCAAACCAAATAATTCCATTAGTGTAGAAGACCAAAGTTACGTGAGGAAAGACTATAACTTCATTTTATGATATTCTATGAAGTTATTTTTCCGTGCCTTTGGTCCACATTTGACATGATCCTTGTTTGCTTCTATGTTATATGTAGAGCTCATATTAAGTTTTAATTGTCAACTACTACTTCAAGATCTTCCTTCTGGATCATTCCTCAGAAGACTTTCTATCCCTCACATTATTTCTCTTCCATATTTCTTACATCCATCTGTTGTGCTGTACGTTAAAATGACTGGAAATTTCTTTTAACTACTTTTTATTCATGCTGTTATAATTAAATCTAAGTCTTGATTCATCTCTTTTACATCTCCTGCACATTTAGCATCATCCACTGACTTTGTCAGTTGCTACTCTCTATTTGAGTTTGTTAATAAAGATGTTATGCTGGACCAAAGACTGTTCCCGCTGGTGCTCTGGTAGACATCTCGCCTCAGTCATTGCACTGTGGTTTGTCATTACCCTTTCATTGCAATATTGTTTACCTATTTACCCATTAATGTTTGTTTTCAATCCACATAACACTGTTCTTCTCTAAGACAACTTCAATTAATTTTTCCATTGAGGTTTTGTCAGAAACTGTATCAAATATTTTTCTTAAATTCAGATACAATACATGTGCCACTTTCTCTTCACCCAGTAATTTTGCTGCTTTATCCAAATACGTGACTAACGTTATCTAGCAGATTAAGAAGGAATTTTCAAAGGATTCAGGCATGTGGTCCATGTTCATGCAATTTGCATATACTAAAAATATAGCAATATTTTTATGACTAAAAATATATTGTAAGAGTAAAGCAAAGTAGTCGTTTCTCTACTCCTTTATTTCCACCAGTTTCCAATATTTAGAGGAGAATTCTCTAAACTTCTACAGTGAACTGTACATGCTAACACTTGCAGATGAAAACCTAAAAGGCACATTAGAAAAATATGAATAATTTTGCCATATTACTGGCTTTTGATTATTGAAAGAATACCCAAGGGTAGAACTTTTGCTGCTTAAAATTGAAATGCCTTGTAAAAGTGTTAGTGGAAAGTTATTTGCGCAAAGGAAACCTCTGATGACATATCCATTGTTAAAAATTCTTAAATTTAATGACTGTAGTTCTCTTGTTAGTTGAGTGATTACAGATTTTTTTTAAATACAATTTTAGGAGATTTTAAAATTTTATTTTAGTGTCAATCCAGAATTCTAATAGAGTAAGCTAATTAGTTCATTCAATGATAATTGGATTAAACAACATTTCTATATTTGAAAATAGTTTTTATTTTATTCAGACTACATGATTTCCCTAACCCTTCATCGGATATTTTTAGAATGATAATAGCACAATATATTGGTTAACTAGGATATCATTCACTTTATTTTGGAGTCTTAGCAGAATGGAAAAAGGAGAAACTTTTCTTTACTGCCTTTCTTTTTCATAAGATGGAGAAACTCAACTGTCCTATATAAGAGATGTGGTCAATATCAGAACACCATGATATGGAGTCTGAATTTTTCCAGGTATTAAACCCACGTGCTTCTCTTTAACCCATTGAGAAAAATAACCAGAAAATTGGCAAGCCCATATTGTGAGGAGTTTATTTGATGGGGTTCTACTGTCTGTCCATCTACCCATTTACCCATTCATCTGAAACTCTAAAGCTAGTGTCTTTTTCAGCACTTAGAAGCAGCTGAGTTTCTTTTCTTTTCTTGCACTGCATATGATTAGGGCTAAGAAAAACATGTAGTGCTAAAGTGGCAGTACAGACTCAGAGGAAAACCTGTCTCTGAAGAGCTGTCACGTACCATTTTGTCCAGGCTGCTCATCTAAACTCATGGAGCTAAATTTATTCCTGTTATAACTTCATGTCTTTATTACAATTTTGGCCCCTTATGCCTTCTTTCCACTCCAGAGGAAACATTTCTTCCCAGTGCATGAAGGATCACTGCAGTATTTACTCTGATCTACTTTTTTGTGTGGTCTTGAGAACTTCTACTGCTTGTAAGAAAATATCTCATAGCCAGAAGACACATGCAGAGCTTATGCAATTGTTCACGTTAGAACACCAGATTTTATAAGTGACCAGAATGCTCATTGGTGACATACAATCCATGCACTGGATAAATTTTCAGCTTGCAGCTGGAGAGTTATGAGCTTTGGGTTGTCTGCAGTGAGTGATTCAGCAGAAGCGATGCATAATATTAACCATGGATCTGAACAAGTTGAAGCATGTTGAATACTGAAATTTATCAATGATAAATGGGCTTATTTCCTTTTCTAAAAATATTTACCCCATTTTCAATCTGAACCAGTATGCTGTGGTAAAAACCATGGAAAATAAATTACATTCCTCTGCACCTTGTAGAAATTATATAACCTCTTAGCAATATTTGAGATGAACAGTAATCTAGTAAATCCAGTACACTGACAAAAGGATCAGGCTTACTGCCACAAGTTTGTTCCAATAGTAAAGAGAAATATAGTAAGAGGGTATTGAGAAACAAACACAAAATGCATTAAAGCTGAGAAGTGAACAGCAGTCATCTCTTTTAGATGGTGGTAGTGTTGTAACACAGAAGGCATCACAATTCAAACCTATAGATAAGAAAAGGAACACTTGGAAGAGTTGAAATAACAGTAAATGCCATGTGAGTGAATGAATGGAAAGTAAGATTTTAAAATCCACTCCTTCAGTAATTCTGCAGTTTTCCAAATCTCAACCAATTAATAACAGAAATGTGAATACTTTTTTGATCCAAATAAGAATAAAAGAGAAAATTAATAGTTTGTGGTGTTTTTTTACAAAATAATATAATAAAACATATTTAGAAATCTTTTACATTTATAAGGAAAGGCAAGAAAGCTTCAGACTTTTAGACAAAGGACTTAATGTGTATACTGATCAAATTCCTAGGGAGGTACTCAGCATTCTCTTTCATTTATCAAGGACCAAATGTTGCCACTGTCATTCTCACTGAGGACTACCTTATTCCACAAGTGATCTGTTTGAGTCAGTGTCAGAATTTGCCTCTAATTAAGGATGTTCTTGTGATTAAAGCGCAAGGTGTATGTCAAGAGACTCATTTTCTCTGGGTTTGTGAAAGTAAGGAAATACTTCCAAATCAAATGTTTAAGTCTCATATTAAAGCAGGATACCTCTCTTCTCTAATACCAAACCCAAAAAAACAGAGTCTGATTTCCAAGGGTCATAGCATTTCCCAGTGAGTCAAACTCCAAGAGACAAGTACTGAACTGTGTGTACATGCATCATCATTTGTCACTTGAGAGAAATCTCAAGACCTTAAGTACCAGAAACACAGGCTGCTGGCTGAAGTGATAGAAAGGAAATAGCTCTGAGAAAGTAATTGATCAGATATAAGAAGATGGAATAATTCCAGACCTCAGATTAATGGAAACCTGCAAAAATATCTATTCATGAACACTTGTGTTTCTTTATTCAATGGTACTAATAATGTTGTCCACCACAGGTATGTTTTGAAATATATTCCTCCTTACTTTGTTGAACTGTCTGAATTCAGGGCTGTATTCTGTTACTACCACTTTAGGACAGAAACTGGGATTCAGGTCTGAAATTATGCAGTTCAAGTATGAAAATATTGTAGGCACAACTGAGACTGACAGTATAATAGAACAAATAATAGTTCCATTATTTGTTGTTTACGTATACTCTTAATTGATGTAAACAGTTCAAAAAGTAATATGAACGATATAAAATTATATAAACAGCAGTCCTAGTAAGCTGATTCTTATTAACAGCCATTCCTGAACAGAATTTCTCCCAGCAAATGGCTGCTCTTTGTATCACATAGAGAGGGATTTCCCCCCTGCTCAGAACATGCCAACTCCTAGCTGCAGCTTTGGCCAGCAGCATTTTCTGCTGCAGATGAAAATAGTGAAACCTGAAAAGGGACTGGAAGTGTTTAAAACATCCTTGTAAGCCAGAAAATTGATTGGAGATCAGAGAGCTAGACAAATCTGCATAAAATTTAAATTGAAAGATAACATGCATGAACAGGAGACAACATGCTTTATGTGCTGAGAGAATGTAGTTTGTCTTATGTGGATCATTCTAGGGGCTGATTAATGACTTTGACTTTTCAGATACAGGATCCATTTCTAAAACCATCAGAAGTACTAGGTGATCATTGATTCTCCCCTTGGCTGATGGTAATGATTATCAAATATTAGCATGCTGTCAGTCTCTATTTAAAGCTCTTCAAGAATGAATTAAACATGGAAACTAAATAACCTTGAACCCTCCTTCAAGATCCCATTAAGATACAGTAGCACAGGAGGTACAGGTAAACACTGTGCATGCCCTGAAAGGAAGAGATTCAGTATTCCATGCTAAGTCACATTCCAGAGGAATTAAATAATTGATGGGTGAGTGGGAGGAAGGGAAGGGACAAATGGCCATAAACATACAGGGAGTAAAATTTTCAAAACACTAGCATATTCAATTTATAGGATATACTGATGGGTATCTTGAGTCTCACATGCTGTTATGAGTACTACTGTTGTGTAGATTTAATTGACCCTATTTGACTGCTGTTTATTCAATTGGATCTGTAGGTGTCTAACCACAGATCTTACATATTTAATTGGTTAATTTATAGCCGAAGTTTCAGAGGTACTTTTTTAATCTGTATTTTTGGTATCTGTTTCCTTCCCTAATACATTACTGAAAGACTGATAGCCAGTTAAAAAAAAAAAAAAAGAAAAATCTTTCAAAAACACAAATAGGAATTAAGTGCCCAAAACTTATTGACTCATAGAATTTATATTAATAGCACACCATTGGAATCTTGAAAATTTACTCCAGAAACAGCCCTATGATTTGAGGTCATCTCTTGAACAAAGTAGGGGTCACTGATATGAGGTAGGTATTGGCCCAAGTTCACAGTGAAGTTGATATATCAAAGCTACATCTTGCAACATTGCTGGAAAATACATGCATGCATAAAATTTTGCTAAATGTAGAGATAAAACCAGAAGGAAAATGGCAATGCTGGTGTTGATCTGTACAATTGTTTCTTTTCTTCTACGTTTAATTTCTGTCATTGGAGTTTTGCATGTATGCACTTGACTAGGGATTAATAGGTTTGTTAACTGAGCCAGGATGGAGAGCTTCAGAGGGAGAGAGAGAGGGGAGGGAAAAGAAAAAAAAAATAAGAAAGGGAAAAAGAAAGAAAAACAGCCTGCAGACAATTTGAACAAGCGTATTTTCTTGGCTCAAGCTTTGAAGATAAAGCAGTGCCCTAGGGACTGTGGTAAATATAAGCTCTCGATTAGGCACAAACTGACCAGCCTGCAACCAGATTTGTTCTAAAGTGTTTCATTGGAGCAGCAATGTGTGGATGTCTTTGTCATTTTAAAGTCACACTGCTTTATTTTATTGGGTTTTTTTTATTTTCAGTTCAGGAGAATGCAACTTTGATCAGCCATTTTAGCTCGAATGATATTTATTTATCTTGGCAATTTTATTTTACCTTACATGCATTTCACTGTATATATGTGAACTACTTATTGGGCTTTATTCCTACTTGACTTCATGAAAGCTGTCTGAATTCCTCATTAAACAGGGCTGTGTCTGAAGCAAAGAATACTACTGCAGCAAACACTCACCTTCTACTATCCCTTCTTTCTACTGTGACTTTTGTATGGCACCATAGTCTTCACAGCTGGGAGGCCGTTCACAGCAGCACAGCTTCTGTCCTGAGATAGAGATCCTGGAACCTACAAAAAGGCTTAGAGTCTTGATTCCAGTTTAACATGGTCCCAGCTGAACACGAGGGACCAGTGACCTAATGGCCTAAAGAGCCTGATCCTTCCCTATCATTCTGAGCTTCTGGAGACAAGAGTGAGTCAGAGAAGAGGAGAATGAACAAATGAGCCTATTTTCCAGCAGCAGGAAAAGAGTGAGAAATGCTGACTAACTTAGCAGCTGTGTTGGGGTGGAGTAAAAAAGCTTTTGCACACACAAAATTATACCTGTTTAATTATTGGGATCTTTCCATGTGAAATGCTTAAGATTCAACAATGCATGTGTGACCTCAGCCTGCACTGAAAGTCAGCTAAGATATGTCATATCGACTTGCATTTTCCATGAGTGAAGTGCATATAGGAACAGAAGCCTCAGAGCCTAGTGAATGCCCAGCAACTTCTTGAGCCATGGCCATTTGATACCAAATCAGCTCCTGGCTGAACTTGGCATCAGTTAAGCTGACCTGACCCTTCAGTTCTTTATGTTGATCAGATTTTGGTAAGCCTTGGGCCCTTGTTCTGAGGATTTGGGAAACTAATTAGTACCTGGAAAATCTGTACAACTGAATGACTCCAGATGGTCACTGCAATAGGGCTCCTGAAGTAAACATTCATGGAAACTACACACTGGGATGTGACAAGGCTTTTAAACTGTGAGTCTAAAGATTAAAGCCCTGTTGGTTGGCATTTTCAGTCTCATAGTGGAGTTTTGTCTATGTACAGTACTTGTCTCTATCTCTGTCATGTTTGAGCACTTCACACACTTTGATGTTTATCTCTCTCTGTGCAATTTCAAGTATTTCCACCTCTATTTTACAGAGTAACAAGAAGTGGGATAAGGTCCGAGGTCACACAGGAAGAGTGAAGTTTAGGAAGGAATAGGATGGTGACCAAGGCATAGAACACCATCCTTTAGCCCTTCTTGTCCCTTTGTTTTCCTGCATAGAATTAGAGACTGTTGCTGAGTTTCTCTCCAGGACTGATCACTAGAATGGACAGGAAAATATTTTTTTTTTTAATTTTCTAGCCAGCAAGGGAGGGGGTTGGTTTGTAAGCAACCTTATCATGGGAGTTCATCAAAAAACACATCAAGGTTTAATTGTTTTTCAAGGTAAAAACCCAGAAAATCCTAATGCTTTAAAATTTGTAATTATTTTACAAAACTTAAGGAAATAATATGGGGGGGGGGAATACTTTAAAGGTACATGAAAAGAACTTACTCCTCTGTAATAAACAGCATATATTTAAATAAATGAGGAAAATTTAAAAAAAACCCAAACCTTGAAAAATGTCTTTAAAAACCATAATGTAAGTTTTTGAGGATTTTTTTAATTCAAACAAATAAAAAGTTTCAATCTTCCTTCTTTTTAATCTGTACCAGCAGTGGCTGGTAATGTGCCATTCTAGCTTATCCCTTTATGATCCTTTCCGTCATAGCACCATGTAGTGTCAGAGATAACAGAGAAACAAAGATCTCTTTATTTGCAGTGAAAAAACAAAAGAAAAGGTAAATAAAAGGTTGATGGGTCAAAAATATGATAAGAAGCCAAAGTTGTATATATGTTTCTTTCAGGAAGCACTGAACCAGGTGATGCACTCATGCTCCTTCTGCTAAATTCCTCAAGACCCTGGTTTCATTCCCACTATAACATTCATTTGTACCTCCTGGTGCAGATTTTTAGGTGCTTTAAAGCAAGAAAAGTCCCTGTTTTGAGTGGTTTTGATCTCAACAGATTTTGAATACAAATTAAAAGGATTGTGACAGAGCACGGAAATTATTGGTTTGAGACAAATTTGGGGATTTCAACCCAATTTTTTGAACCTAACTGCAAAACAGAGCTTCTCCTTCAGTACAGATCTTACAAACTGAAAGTAGGTGTTCCCACATTTAATAGTGGTATGAAGTCTCTTGAATTAATTTTAATTTTCAATGTTGTAAGCTAGAGGAAAATCAAGTCCAGTATGTCTATCCTCCACTCATTTATTGACTCAGGCGTAATTCATATTGGTTTGAATCAGTCTGAGTGGATATTTTTACTTATTACTCATCCCACAGTCATTTTTATCGCTAACCTCTCCAAGTATCAGTAATGAGAAAACCTTCACAACAGTTTCTCTAGGCAGCATTCATAATTCTATGAATATTTTACATTTTTCTAGTGCCTAATATTTCCAAATTCCATAGACACTAGGATGACCAGACTCAAATTGCAAGTAGGTCAAACAGGGGCAGCTTTTGTATTGCTGCTGTATGTTCTGCATGTTACATTGTTGCATTTCTGAGTTTCTTTACCCTTTCATCACGCGGAATTCTTTAACACTGACAGTGAGAGAACCACATCCATCTCATTCTCTGTTCCACTGAATCATATGAATTCCCCTTTGCTGATTGTTATTATACATGCCTCAATACTTAAAGTGTTAAATAAGCATGAATTTTGTCCCTCAGTTTTGTAGTTCTCTGATTTCCCTTTAAAGGTCTTCTGGAGACCCCAAAATGCTCATCTCAAATGACTGTCGACCATCTTGTTCTCCATAAAAGGTAAGAGTGACATAGTAATAGAGTATCAGAGGAAACAAAAGTTTCCATCTCTTATGGCAATGCTTTCCCAAGATCATGATTTCCATCTAGGAAAATAATGAAATGCCTCATTCGAGAGGAACACCCTTTTTAGGCATTAGGAGGTCTTTACTGTACCTCTTGTACTCACCTATCTGTTCTTGGAATGGCTTTAACTGTGGTTTACAGCAATGATTGCTCAACACTTGAACACATATATCTACTCAAATTAAAACATATCACTGTGGCAGTATGGGAAATAATTTCTAATGTGGAATTCTTCTGAAGAAATCATAGGAAAAATCAAAGAAATGTCCTACATAGGTTGATAACAGCAAAGCATTCAAGGAAGTTGTAGCCATGGATAAGAGTTTTGTGACTCATAGTGATGTTGCTGAAGAATTCAAAAGTATTCATTCAGCTATGTCCACAGCTGCCTTCTCATTTGCCATGTGGTTGAACCTAACCTTAAGCCTGGACCCTGGAGTCGTGTTTCTAGGGAGGCAGGTAGCATGTCTGAGTCCTGGGGCAGCTGAGGTCTGACATCTTTAGTGTGCTCAGCTCCATCCACAGCTGGGCTTTGCAGGTCACGTGTTGGAAAGGTTTAAGATATAAAGATATAAGATACACAGCCTCTCTGGCAGCCAGAGAACCAAGGAGTCTGTTTCTGTCTAGTTGTCTGAATAAAGGGTGTTTTATCTTCACATTCTCCTGTCTCTTTTCCATGGCAAGGCAGACTTTAGTGATGGGGTCAAACAGCTGTCATATACTGCACAAACCTACAATGGGTAATGGATACAGTTATACTTCATGTAGATTAGTCACACCCAAAGAAAACTTGCTTTTAAAGTGGGAATTAAAAACAAAAACATTCTTTGGTCCTTTTTCTCTTTTTTTCTTGAATGATCAAAATGATCATATTAACATTGCTCTTCACAAAATAATGTGCTTATAATGCTTATAATAAATCCTGCTTGGTTTCCATTGTAAGCACAGGAAAAATTTAAAAATTATTTCAAGATGTAAATCAGGATAAGAACTGGGCTTTGCAATGGATACCAATCCGTCTAACACTTTGACAAACAGTACAGTACTGTACACAAAGTGTAATGCAATAGCTCCCTTATTTATTCCTGTTTTGCAGAAAGCAGAAACTGTTCTTGCCATGCATTACCCATATTATGTTCCTTCTTGGGAACCTGAGACCTTTTGAATCTATCTTCTGAACCATTTTAATATGCAGCAGAACAAAAGGATCACAGTGTCACTGATGAATACATTGTAAAGCCAAAACCATAATTACAAATAGCAAATGGAAAATGTATGCAGACAGATAGATTAAAAAAAGTACCATATGCAAGCACAAAAATAATATTTTTTCACCATATTTATGTTAGCTAAACTTCTCTACCCCCTCCCCCTTTTTCTTTCCCTTAGCTCCTCTCAAAGAAATCTTTCTTTCAATAGTCTCTTCAGACATGGAAAGGGACACCAAGGGGAAGGAAGAATCAGCTTTCATTGATGCCGTGACTAAGGGCCATGGTCTTGGCCTAGACCCCTGACCCTCATGTCTGTAGCATTATACACAGTGTCTGGTGTGATCAGCCCAACCTTGTTATTCAGCTTTTGTACTGTGCATATTTAATTTCAAAACACATTCCAATGGCAGCGGGGAAAAATTCGCCCTCTTTTAAGTGTATGATTCACCAGCTCTTTAGAGTCAGTTGGTGGCAGATGGGCAAGTGTGAAAACTTCTATTTGTGATCTCACACTATATAATGAGCACAAGCCACAACTGGAATCTCAGTTTCTGCATGGAGAGCCCTGTGCACTCACTTCCCTCTCAGAACTGCTTCTCTTAACTTTTGCCACACTGGGAGCTGTGCCAGGAGGCCTGGACAAGGTCACTGTCCCCCAGAAGCATCTCAAGGAGTACCTCAGGTTTTCTGAAGTTTCCTGCATGAGCCTTTTGCCAAGCCAGCACACTGCTGCAGGGCAGCCTTTGCACTTCATGCTTTGTAAGGCCTGACACACAGGCTCTGCCTTTCCATCAGTGCCTTTCCAGTGCCTTCACCTCAGAATACTGCTCTCTGACACTCTTAACCAACTGCATTATAAAGCAGCAGTCCAGCCTCCTAAATTTTCCTTGCATTTGAAACTATAACCCTACAACTTTTTGCACAGAGTAGATTCAATCTCTTCTGCAGTCTTTAAACCAGAGGTTTCCACTAGAGAATTTTCCACCAGAGCAAAGCATCCAGTTTCATCTGGGAATGAAAGTGCTTAGCATACATCCTCTGTGGTTCAGGCTAACTTTCAGCTGAAATTTTGACAGAAAATATGAAAATAACGAGACTTCTAGAGAAACTACACTGAATGAAATTTGTCAAATCATATTTTAAACTATTATCATCATGATTCTTGGTTCTTGCCTATGAAGAATACAAACTCTTGTTCAATTTTTCAGCTGGAAATGAATAAATTTTCTCCAGTTAAAATAAGGGCCTGGTAAAAAGTTGACCAACAATGGAACATGAACTTTTCTGAAAGTGAAAACAATTCATGCTTCTAAGGTTTTTTTATTGCTGGTAGTTATTATTATAGTGCACTCGTTTGTACAGGCTAACCAGATATCAGAATTTGAGTCTGCAAGGCACTGTACAAATTAAAAAGGAAATAATCTCCATTCCAAAGATCTTATTTGTCTCATAGGATCCAGAATATTTAAGTTATAAATAAAGAGAATGAAATGATAATAAAAGAAAGTGTTATGGAATCTGCACCTCAGCTTGCCTGGTATCTGACCAGTTTCAGAGAAGGAAGTTTTATTTTCTTTTTCTGAGTGTTCAACTCCTTATAATTTTTGGCAAGGATCAGAGACCTAATCTTGTGAAGTGCTGAATGCCTCCTGTGATATCATCATCCCCTTACTGACAGCCCCCAAAGTAGAAGGACTAAAAATACTGTAAAAAAAAAGGAAAGAAAATAAGAGATTCTGGGAATAAAAAAAAAAAAAAAAAAAAAAAAAAATTAAAAAAATTTCTTTTAAAGATTTTTCA
>VYXF01011206.1:351828-404479 GCA_013397295.1 Polioptila caerulea
AAAAAAAAAAAAAAAAAATTTAAAAAATTGCTCTTGAAGGATTTGCAGCCCAGTAAGGCAGCTTTTGGCTACAAAAAAAGCTTAAGGAAAGTCAGTGTTGATGAGGTTCAACATCCAGGGATTTGGGTACATGTCCAGCATGAACTGAACTTTGACCACTTCTTGATGTATATCTTACACACTTCTTCATATGTTTACTGCAGGTCAGTACAGGGCAGTAGTAGCTTTAATATCTAATGCAGATTGTAACCATGGGTAGCTATAAAAATCCAGGAAAGGAACTTTTGTACATTAACAATTTTTAGGATCATTGTTTCTTGCACTGGAGGAGAAAGACAAAGTATTAGCTAAGCTGAAAAAGGAACAAATTGTAAGACATTAATAAAAATATTGAGCAAGCCTGTTTACCATTGCATTAACATTGGGAGTTCTTCCGGTAACTTAAGGGAATCCTCTTCATTATATGTTCTTTTCCTTTTTGCTGTATCTTATGTTCAAAAGGCATGAAATATGCTTTCTGCTTTTGTGTGCTTGCTGTTGTTATTTGTGGTTGCACCTCAGATGAATGAGGGGCTTTTTATAAAATCACAGAGGTTCACTTCTAGGAGTTTTAATAATAATAATAATAATAATAATAATACCAACAAAGAGACCAAAATAAATGGAATTAAGGTGAGACCTGACAGTTCTTACACACTCCTTTGAATTAAAGGAGTTTTTGCTTCTCCTTCAATCCTTACCATTTAAAATGTGGTTTGACTGCATTCATTCTAAAATTAGGAAGTTATCACATCAGGCATCATCACAGCTCTGCTTTTCAGGTAAAGTCAGTCCTCTCAGAGTGTACTGTGTTATGTAGAGACATGGTGGTTATCTTCAGAAATAACAGGTCAAGGTTCAAGATATGGTTCAATATAGCAGTAGGCTTTCATTGTAGATTATCATCCTTTTTCTTGTTTTCATGCCATTCACAATCAGTGAGTGTTTTTGTTCAGGTCTTGGGGTAGCAGGGACCTTAACCAGAAAGCCAGGTACAAGCAGTTCCCATGATGTCTTGTGTTTGAAATCCAGACTGATTTCAGGCTCCTAATAATTTAATTTCTCCTCCAGTTTTCAGAAGTTAAAATGGACATTTTATTTAATTAAGCTACACAGATTATGAGTAATATAGAGATTATTAACAAATATTTTTGAGGAAAGAGAAAGCAGTGTGCTCTCTCTCTCTCTCAAAAAACCTTGGCCTGGAGCCAGTTATTATTATAAGCTTACTGAGCTGGCACAAATCCAAGAAGCCAATAATTTTGCATGAAGCCAAAATGGATGGCTTTTCTCCCATTCCTCCCTTTCAGATATAGCTTGTGGGTGTGACAAACGTTTCTACCACCCAAATTTTAAAAACTGCTCACGGATCAAGTGTGTGTCTGTCTGCGTGGGTGGGGTTAGTGCCATGTATTTATTGTGTGTTTAGAAAAGGATGACACCCTGTTTAGAATCTTACAAGAGTTCAGCTGCTGCCTCATTTTATTTTGTGAGGCAGATGACACATTCAGATGTCCTCTTCCTGGGCCTGATTTTCTTCTTTGATACTTGAGAGAACTTACCAGGTCCAAAGACTGTTGCCCTTTAGAAGCACCAAATTCAATGTCAGATCTTCTGTGAGCTCAAAGTCCAGCAGAGAATGGGGCAATAGCTCATCCTGACTTTTAGACTTTTGTCATCTTTATCTCTGATTCTATTTGTTCCAGATGGACAGTGGCAAGTGCAAAACAACCCTGATACTGCCTCAGTGGCCGGGACTGGGAGCTTTGTGGCTTAAGAGCAATGCCATAGTAACATACAGTCAGGCACCTCCTTGCCATGGTGGCTGCAGAAGCTTCGGGCAGGGATGCTGTTAGCTGAGGAGGTAGAGTTGATTGAAGCATTTACCTTTTATCCTTTCATTTCCTTTTTTCAGGAGTTTACATGACAAAGTATAGTGTGAATCATGATGGCTGAGTTATCAAAAATAACTGAAAGCCAGACCAGATTTAGGGAATGGGAGGCTAAAAGAGAGGCCAGTGGACAAGGACCCACACATCAGAGAACTGTGTTTCTGCAGTTGACCTGGAGCAAAAATATCCCTTCCATCCACCTGCTCGTCTCAGGGGTCTGCTGCTTACCTTTCCCTCCACAATTTGAATGAAAGATGCTGAGCAAAGAAAGACTTACTCAAAACTAGGAAAAAACAGGATATATTATAGTGTTTGCTCTTCATCTACACTGATCCTTTTCCAAGCTTTTCACTTCTCCATCAAACATTTCATGGTCTTCTACACAAGTCCTCAGAAGTACATATTTTGAGCTCACCTGTAAATTTCAGCTGCAATGGGTTAATGGGGAGATGGCAGAACAGCATGTTAGAGGACAACTAAGATAGTAATTAACTAGAAGGTCTTTAATAGATAAAAGTTTTCTATGACCTTTTCTCTTACAGGTTTCACTTCTATCTATGATGCAAGAATGAGATACCTGGCAACCACAATTTGGCCCTGAATACTGGGATAATATGTTGAAAAATTTAAATGACTGTATGGCAAAATACTGTCTCTGCAGCCATTCATATTAAATTAAATGTCTCTCACCTAAACTAAGTTGCCCTAGAAAAACAGGGGGTGTAAACTTGCTTATCATTGCACCAGCAAGAGACAGAAGAGTTCAAAACTGTCCTTTTAACCCCTCTGGCCTTAGTGTGACACATACTGTAGACAGTACTCAAGAGATCAGAAGGCTAGTAAACAGATGCAGGTGAACCTGCTGGATCTCACAAAAGTCATCACACATATGATTACCAAATACCCCTTGTCTTGCCTCAATGCATGCATTTTCTTGAGAAGACACAAAGAGAACTTCAAATGGCTCTTGAGTAAATGGAAGTATGAAAGACAGAGTCTAAATGAGCCAATACATTTTCTTCATTTTTTGCTTTAAAGCCAGTGATGGGTATTCATGGGAGATCTAACATAAAATAACCTGTTCATCAAGCTTGCATAGTGAAGATACCCTCCAGATGAAAAATTATAGCCAGCTAAGCGTGACTAGAAACTCATATATCAAAGTCTCAGGACCAGGTTCCAGCTTGTGGATAATTATTTAAGGCAAGTTAATATATTATTTCTTGCAAATCAAATACAGTCAAATGAAAAAGAACTGCATGGCCAGGTTCTCAGTGAGATTCTGCACCTCTGACATGTACCAATACAGATCTCTGTTAGCAGTAGTGTGGTGAGAGCAATCTGAAAGACAACTGATTATGATAAGAAAGCATGATATTCTCATCAAGGTTGTAGAGCCATTTGACTGGAGACTTTGGGCCCGATTCTGTTATACTGAGACCATTTTGGTCAATTATTATGAGTGCAGTGGAGTTGTTAGAGCTTAAGTCTGGAGTGATGCATGACAAAACGAAGCATGAACTCTGGAGCAACTATTAGCTTTATTTTTCCAGGGCAGAAAAAGAGTGTGCTTTGCATTAGTTTCCAGTTGTCTGATTACAGAGGCTAAATGCCTGAGTAAGAACTACAGGCTCTAGTCTCCAGGAGGTGGTCTTGATTCAGCAGGGTGCTTAAGTACATGCAGAATGTTGAGTAATAAGCAGCTCCATGACTCAAAAAAAGGTCTAACTATAGAAGATGTGGTTTAGTGGTTGAAGGCGAGATCTGGGATTCAGGACTTTATGCATTCTAATCCCAGCTTTAGTGGTCTCTGCGGTCTTCTCTATTTTTAATGTGTAAGTAGTAATCCTTAGCTCATGAAAAGGGCTAAGCTTTATTACATAACAACATGAACAATATTCACTTTTACTTTTGTTATTGTTCAGTCTCTCCAAGTATTATACTTACCCCTAAATGCTCTGCTTTTGTAAGTTGCAGCATGTGTCTTGTTCATGTCTGGTACTGCTCTTGAACAACCTGTCGCAGTTTAACCAAGGCTGGCAACTGCAGAGATTATCTCTACTGCAGCCAAGACCAGCACACAGCCTTCTGTCAGAATGGTAAAGAGAGACTTTCTGCTGGAAACTGTACACTACAATGGATGGTAGGGTTCTCCAGCTATGCACTCAAAGCTGGGAAGGGCAGAGAAACACAACAAGAAGAAATGCATACAACAGCTTTTTGACAGTTTGACTGGCAACTCAGTGAAAGAGAAAGATTGATCAGAAAAGACTTACTCGCTCCATAAAGTGCTCGTCTATGGGCATAGGTAAATCCAGCATGAATAGACACCCTTTTAAGAGTAATCTAGATGATAAAGGAAATGCAGCTCACTTATAAAAACTGGAAATGATTTTTTGTTATGTGTCATTATTTTCTTTAGACTCTTTTTGTTAATGACCTAACAGGCTGCTAGCATATATACAAGTTTTTATTCTAAAAAGCAAGCATTTGAAGCCCAGAAAAGAAGAGAGAGGTTTCTGTACCTGTGCCAAAATTTCTAGCAACAGATCTTTTCTTTTGATATTCATTCCTAGACTAGCCTTGTCCACACTCCAGATAATAGAAGAATTTAGTGACATAATGACATTGTATATTCTAAATACATATTTGCAAAAAAAATACTCTCTGCTCCTGGATAGACAACCACGATTGTCATCAGCTGACTCACAGACAATTTCTATTTTCAGAAACTCCTATAAGCTACTCTAAGTTCTCAAAAAGCTACTGAGTTTCAGTAATTAGTATAAAATTTGATAAATATAATATGGTGCAAAATCTGCAATCTCACAAACTTTCCTGCAGGCACAATGTAGTAGTAAAATGCCAGCTACAAAATATTTATTCTAACACTAAAATCTTGCTTTCACATTTTTTACATAAATGATGAAGAGGATGTTGATAATAGTATTCTATGTTAGCTTTTCTCAAAATTGAAAGAACATAGAAAATAGGCAGGTAAAGAAGACAGCACAATTCTCTACAAGTGTATTGTATAATTTTTTTTTCTCTGTTTCTTGAGTGAAATTTTCTATTCTTCATCTTCTTTGTTAGTATTGGATTTTCAGATGCTGGGGGCTGGCAAAAGAGGGAACAAGGTAAAGAAATATTGATGATTTATTTCAACTTTTGCATGTTTGCTGGAAATATCTGCTAACATTTTCAGCCATGAGTGGTGATGAATGGGAGGGTGTGATGAAACAGCATACCAAATGGGATATGGACCTTTTGTCAAAGTTGAGCATGTTCAGCTGACCTACCTGGATATTGGTATACTGCTGAAAGCTTGTACTGCAAAGGTTCATTGCCACAGGAATGAAGAAACATGAGGCCCTAAAGAAATGTACAAATACTGCAATCAGGACTTGACTCTCAGACAGGAATCGGAGAAAGGAATTCAACCTGACTTTCAAACATTTGTCCTTTGGGATTGTAATGGGAAGATTTATTGCCTTCTAGTTGTGTTTTGGTCAGAGTCAGATCTGTGGGTTATATTGTAAGCAAACATACTGGATGAATCCCTCTGGGAAAACAGCCCATGTGTAGAGGCTGAGTGGCTTTAGGTGGTGAATTAGATAATGAGCTTTCATGACAATGTGAAGAGTAATGGATTTCTGAAAGTGTCCTATTGATTACTAATTGAAATGCAGGTGTCCATTTTTATTGTGGACTGCATCCTACAACTCCCATTCTTCCTTGTGCTATCAACACTTTCTGCAATAAGTATCCCATGCTAAGGCTCAGGATTGGTCTTCGGATATTTGACACCATTTATCCAATCATTCATAATGAATTTTAATTAATCCTAACATTCTCACTAGTGCAGTCAAAGAATTTACGTGTTGCATTATGCATGAACATAAAGTATGAATGAAAAACATAAAAAATAGATGTTAAATAGTGGAACTTTAACATTGTCACTTATTATTAGTCTCTAATTGTCCAGCCTGAGACATCTTGCTAGGTAATGTATCTGCATCTAGGTCTAATTTAAACTTGCTATTATAATGTGCCCAACGCTGTGCATTCTGCCTGCACATCCTGTCTGTTCTTACACTTGAGTATAGATCCCCCAGGCATTTGTAGTGCATGTAATCCCATGTGAGACAGTAGCAGCAGGGGACAAAATGAAGCAAGAGGATTCTATCTGATGGAGTCATTTAAGAGGAGTTACTCACTTGACCAGAGTACTGGTCACTTGCCTGTGGCATCTAGTTCAGGAAAAAGCAAAATAAAATCCATTTCTCCAGAGATTTTTTCATTATTTTGGTTGGCTGGTTTGTTGGGTTTTTGTTGGGTTTTTTGTTTGTTTGTTTTTGTTTGTTTTGATTTTGGGGTTTTTTTTAGATTTTTTCACCTCAAACGTCTTTGATCATAAGGAGGGTAGTGGAAAGTAAGTGCACAGTGTACAGAACATGTGTCTCATATCTAGAGAAATACTTCAGAAGCATATGTGTTGATACCAAGTGGTTTGCAAAACTCTAATTATTCTGAGCCTGTACATAGCACCGAATTTTGTTCAGGCAAGCATGAAACTGGAGTATGAGCATTTTCCTCTAACACAGATCAGTGGAAGTGCTATCATCAGATGGTCAATGGGAACATCCCCTGGAGGGCTGGATACAATTTTACTTCAGCATGCAAAGGTTGAGGCTCAGTTGAGTCAACTGGAAGAATATAAAGGGAGTAGGCCTGTATGCGACCTTGGAGAGTACAGCAGATATTACAGACATCCTTCATGGAGCTTAAGGACCTGGAAGACACAGGGGAGACAGAAGATGACAAGGTGAACATTGCTGTAGTTTTCCTAGTTACATATAAAATGTGATTGCATAGAAAGGTCCTAGAGCATGTAAACTTAATAATCAGCTGTGTATTATCTTCATTATTTTACTGTATATACTTCACAAAGCTTTGCAAATGTGAGTGTCTTTTGGGAGGTTAAAAATTTTGCTGAAACTTAGCTTAGTGCTTTTGGAGTTCATTTTTGCATCTGTCAGTCAGCAGTAGCTTGTAACTCAACTCTGCTTTCACTGAACGATGCTTAAATGAATTGCCTTTACTGTAGCGTAGCAACTTATTTACTCAGTGTTCACTGTTTTCAGCCTGTCTCTTTCTCTGTCCCTTATTACATCCAGTATCTCAGTGTCTGACACTCTTCTGTGGATTTTAACCTGACAACACCCCTGTCAGGTAGGAAGTATCATTCTCCCATTTTACAAACATGGGAAAATATCGGGACTTGTGCAAGGTCACAGACGAAGTTTAGGGGTGAGCTGAGCATTTGGTGTGAACCTTTGGGATCTGGATGTATGGAAATATATACTAAATTAGAGTTACTAATCAGGCTGGGCAAGAATAGTAAATGTGGATAGCCTCAGTTTTTGTAAATAATCATCTTCAACTACTTGTAGGGGTTGTGTTTTGAGGTTTTATTCTTTTCATATCTAGTTCCAAGGACTATTTAAGCATTACATAAATTACTCCAATTACACAAAACTTGAATTTTTAAGGCTGAATTTTTTTTAAACTGTTATTTAATTTCCATAACATTATTACCCAAATTCATATGTAGATTTACAGCTAAAAAAGCAAAAGTATTATACATTTATTTTGCACAACATTTCTGTGAGGCAGAAGAAAATATGTAATAAGTCTGGCTAGGCATTCCAGGCTGACGTAATAGTGATAGAAAAAAACCTCATTTCAGTGACATCACAGAAAACGATGAAAACCATGTTTTGTATTTAAGACTGCAGTGGTGTTTAAGAATTCAAACGGCTGGTTTTGGCAGACATCTAATTGTAATACTGTAGCATTGCTGCAGGCAATTTTCTTTGATTTAATTAGATGAACTGTGGTATTTTTTTCTTTTTGCAAAAGGCTTTATTATGTAGAAATGAAATATGTATAAATTTAATTTTTAATCTTGTCACTACAGAGTAGGAAGGAATAAGCTGATTCTTTTAATTTATCCTCTTTGTTTAAGAAAAAAAAATTAAATTAATCTTATCACAAATGTTTATGAGTAATTGATTTGAGTTTTGCACTCCAGTCAGAAGTGATAGAGTTAAGATTGCTTTGTGTTTTTTCTGAATTGAATGCACTGCAACTCTCTTTGAGTGTGTAAACACAAACATTTTGAAGCCTCAATGATGTTATTTTTTCTTCCAGACTATGATAATATTAACACTTAAATTAGAACTAGGAGTACAAAATAGATCAGTCCAAAAGATTTACTCTGCTTTTTTCTTTGTTAGTGGATTTTCCATTTTGTTTTTCTGTTTGGTTTTGGTTTTTTTAACATACTCGTCTGTGAAGTTTAAGTCCAAAAAGTAATTGATTACCAAAGACTATCCTCAATACTGATTTCAGGTCTTTTTCTGTGGGCCATATCCAGAGGAGGTAATTTTAAGTAACTTGCAAGCAATTATAATTACAGGTAATTGACACTACTCATAGGGCTCTATGTCCTCAAGTTTTAGCAAATATTCCCCACTATTTCTAATCAGATGTCCATTTCAGTTTCCTAGATCTGAAAGTATTCTTGCAATGTCCAATACATAGATCATGATATTGATTGATTTTTCAAATATTGATTGCTTTGAGGTATCTTCAAAATTCTGTAGAACCATAGAATCATCCTTGTGCCTCTCTCTAAAATGAAGCCAAAATCTTCAAAACTCTAACTTCTTGGATGAAAATTAAAAATTTCTGCTTGCTTTTTTGAGAGCCAGCATTTTGTTCTGTATTCTAAGATGGCTGATTCAGGGGCTCTTGAAATCAAGGACAGAATATACATTGGTTTCAACACTGAAAACTTTCTCTTGTGTTAAAGCTGTGGCTTTTACTCCATGGAACCTCATTTTTTTACCGACTTGACAAAGATGTTTTCTTTCCAGTGTCAGTGGGGATGGTAGTTAATTGAATTATTGTCTGCTGTCAAATTGCTGAAAAAAAGGGCAGGAGATTATTTGCATTTTTCTTTTTGCTTGCCATTGAAAAGTGTTGATGCACTTGAAGTTCTTGTCTAGTACCAGTTTTAATAGCAGATGAGTCCACAGCCATTACCACAGCTTGGTCAAGGACATGCAGGGCAAATCTGTGCTCTGACAAATTATCTAATGGACCTTTTTTCTTTCTGTAAATACATTTATTCTGAGGAGTGAAACAGTAGAAATTTCATCTTGAATTGTGTATATGTTTCCTTTAATGATGAAAATTATAAGATTTCACTCTAATCAGAATGCTTCCTTTTTTATTAACTCTTCAGCAGAAAAATGTGCTTTTCAATGGACTGGAACTATTCACAAAAGGAAGTGTATTCTTTGAAATTTGCAATTTCTTTTGTTCCAAAATATGTTACTTGGCATCAGTTGAATCTAAATTAAAAATTAAAAAAAAAAAACAAAACCCAAAAAACATTCAAAATTAAATTCTATGTGTCAGTATTTTAAAATAAAAATTTCAAGTTGATCTGAAATTAAAATAAATTCCAAATAGTTTATTTTCACAGTTTAACTTAAATAAATTAATTTATTTACAGTTCTCATTCAGAGTAGCTAAATTCAAATCTTTTACTGTGCTTCAGGTTTTTTTTTGTAGTTGTTATTTGGTTTTTGTGGTTTGCGTTAGTGAATGAAAAAACATCAGTGCTAAGCACTTTTTGCGTGCACTTTTTAAAAAATCCCTAAAATGTCTTCAAAGAAATGGAATGCAAATATTTAGCCCAAATCCATTTTTTTACCAGTTCATGTATTACTAGAGGGGGTCTGATTTTCTCATGTGATTACGTTTCAAAGTGAGGCATGTTTAGCTGTCTATTCCTTAGTCCCAAACACTAAATATAGGACTAGCTTGTTCACCAGTGTAAGAGAGAGTAGCTTCAGAATCTCTCTTATTTCTTCTAAAAATAACAAGCATCTTGCTCCAGATTGCTCAACAGCATTTTTTTCCCCCTTACAGTACAGACCCCAGTAGAAAGAGGAAGAGATGATTCTGTAGAGCCAGGAGAAATTTTCTTTGTAAAAGGGATTGTCTCATCACCTGCTTAAGGCAGTTTCCTCAAGCCTTTGCTGCTGCAGGGACCAGAGAGGAGCATGGGTTCTGGAGCAAACTCAATGTTTTAAAAATTAATACTGGGGAGAGAGAATCTGGACTGTGAATTTTTTTTCTGGGGTAGCACCAGCTCTTGAATAGGGCATTCTTTCCTGCTTTTGTTTTTATTTTATAAGGAATCTAAACCACATTTGTAGTGTAGATAGTTTGCATGTGCACTGAAGTGAACTGAGATCAGAATCTGAACTGCCAGTAAAATGTTCTACAATATAATCTGCTATACCAAGGGGTTGTAAGGAGTAATTATTGTTTGCAAAGCCCTTCGAGTTCCTCAGAAGAAAGATGCTATAAAAGTACAAAATACTGTTATTATTATTATAAACTTTCAAATGCCAAAAACTAGGCAGTAATAATAGAAGTGCTGAAACAACTTTAACAATAGTGATGTGAACACATTAAGCTGTAATAAAGCCAGAGTCAACTAAATCAATCAAGTAGGCCTTGCAAACTGCTTGTTAGGACAAAATTGCATCTTTTCTAAAATAAATACAAGAGCATTCTCAGCTGGTGTAAATTAGCCCAGCTCCACTGGAGTCTGAGACTTGGATTTAAAATGAGAGTTGCATTTTTAAAATTTCTTTTTCCCTTTTTCTTCTCTTGTTGCCATTGTTCATCTGTGCATGACTGTCCATGTGTGTGTGTCAATGTGTGTGCAGTTGGATGTGCATGCTGCAGAAACACCAGTGCTAACAAAATTTGTATCGGTTTCACTTGGGAGAAAGGCCAAAGTTATGACAAATAAGTTTAATTTCAAACAGGAAAAGCTGCTTGTGTTTCCACCCATGAACAGGTGAAGTTCTGAAATTGTTTTATTTTCATCTGACTTGTGCTCTGCAGAAAATGTCTCTGCATCAGACTTTGTGGGTGTTATGTCAAAGAGAGGATGTTATGGTAAAGCATAAAAGGCACCATGAGAAAGTATGTTTAATGTGTAAAATTAGAAGTTATACACTGCTACTTACTAATCCTCCCCTTCATTGACTCTTGCCCTGAATATTCACAATCCTCACAAGACTATCAAACAAAACTCCTTAGCCATCACATTTATGTGATAAGGTAGGCAACTGATTTTGCTGAAAATCAGACTGAAATTTTAAAATATTTTCAAGTAGCTTCGATCAAGTACATTTCCTAAATATTTTAAAGTACTTTCACAGTCTCAAAACCTGTGTAGATCTTGCTTTTAGAACAGACTCAGGCAATATGTTCATGCCATTATCTAACTACACCAAATTTATATGTCATCTTGTGATCCTTCAGAAAGATAAGGTATAAAGCATATATGATTAACTATGTCAAAATTTGTATCTTGTTGCCATGAGAATGCTTTTTATTTCCTGGAAACAAAATGCTTTTCTTGTAACTATTCTGAAGATAAAGTTTGCTACTGGTTTATGTTGTCAGCTAAACTTACATCAGCAAAAAGAGCACAGACAGAAGTAAGAGATTCTGAGACTCGGTACAGTTCTGTCACTGATGTTCTGTTGCTTTTTCTCACAGCCTTTTTTTCCTTAGGTAAAAGGGAAAATGTTAAATATTTTAAAATGAGGGTCATTGCACCTAAATTACTCATTGTTGAACTGATTAAAAAAAAGAGTGAGTTTGAGTCTTCATGATTTCTGAACAGTTTCTCATTTTTTATTTCATTGCTAATAATGGATGGGAGGAAGAACAAATGCAGAGGAGATGTTAAAGTCCAAAATGCCAAAGAATTTGTATTTTGAACTGTGAATCAGGGACTGATATAGTATGAAACCCAACTCCAAGTCTAAGCAGATGTTTCAAATCTGTGTTTGCATATTGCAGCTTGGGACCATGCACAGTTCTAAGAGACTTATTATAATTTATTATTAATAAGAGTAATGATTGATATTGTTGCATTATTTAATAATTGCACTACTTTCACTATTTAATAATAATTATTATTTGCACATGCAGATCAGGTAGTTAAGGTTCTTTTCCATAAGAAATGCAAATAAAGATTAATGAGTGATTCATAGCAAGTAAGATAATTTGATAATTTTTCCCCTGCAATTAAGCATCATTTACTTCAAGTGATCCTCAGTATTTTCATTGTATGTTCAATTGCTCAGTCGTGAAATCACTACTGAAATCACAAGGAATTGTTTCTTTGTCCTGATTACTGGAAGCTTATACAATGCTTGTTAGCTTTTTGTATTGACATCTAAGACTATAATCCCTTTAAATCAAGAACTAAGTTCTAGTCAACCTCCTCATAATGACCAAAAAAGTGGTGTCCTGGGCTCTTAAAAATAATTAGTATTCTTGTAAAAGTCAGCAATAAAAATAAATCTTTTGGTGCAAATATTTCTGAAAAATATTGAGGAATGTGCTCTAGAAGTAGTTCAGAAAACATCTAGAACACCAATTTCTGTAAGTGAGCACTATGACTGTTGAACAAAGTACTTATTCTTGGAGTAAAGAGGGAGAAAAACAGCCAAAGTGTATTAAACATGGTTAACAGTTCTTGTCTTTTATTCATAGAAATATTAGAATTGTATATAAAATTTATATAGAACTTTTTAAATTATATACATTCCCTATTTAGCTTCTTGATACTTAGTGTGGGGATCTTTTCATCTCATGGCTGGCATTGTGACTCCTAAGATTTTAGCGTTCCAAAGATTTGGATACATTAAAAAATAATGTAACATATATGAAGGTATATAAGACATGAGTTGCTGTTTTTCCATCATCTTTGTACATAAGTACATAAGTAACATCATTAAAGGGAATGAATGGTACCAGTTTTGAATACATGCTGAAATATTTGTAGGATTGGAATCATACAGAAACCTCATAACAGGTTAGATTCATGCCCTCTGATTATCATTCATGTTGTAGACATAAGTTGCAGGGTGCAGAGTCAATCTGTAATCAGTTTGGTTTGTGGGTTTTGGGTTGTTTTCTCCCCCCCTATATGAGAAGCACTGCAACATGCAGCAGCAATAGTACTTTGAGAGAGTTCTGCTTATGTGAATGTTTTCAGTTTGGGCAGACACTGCTCAGTATGCAATTAGCAGTGTCCATTCCTGTTTTTATAAGCAACATTTTAGCAATTAGGAGCTTTTTAATTAAGTTGACTGTGTTCTCAGCTTGAGGCTTTTTGGGTGCACTTTTCCTCAGGAAAGTGAGATAACATTCAACCACGACTTTCTTTTTCTGCAGTGTTTCTTCCAGCTTCCACTCCCAAACAGGCCAATGCCCTATTTTAAAGACTTCAACACAATGTTTATTTTTTTCTTTTTAATTTTTTTTCATATATATAGCTTGTGTCACCTCCGCTACCATCAGGATTCCTCTTTCAATAAGATACTGATTGGATGAATATGGCTTCCAGTAACTCAGTCTTTGTTTTGTAAAAACATTATTACAACATTGTATAACACTTTAGAAATGTTTCAAATTTAGGCTGGCGTGGTGACTTAGCAGACTAGGGGGCTAACATATGGAGTCTGCTACACACTCGAGACTGTGGTTTTATTGCTGGCACCACTAGTCAAGTCAGGATTAGCAACCATAGTATTTTCAGAAAGATCTGAGATCACAAGACCTCAGGTGTGGTTACTTAACCCTTGCCAGGACAAATATTGACGGGTGAAAGTAAAGATTGATTTAGTATATTCAGAGGGATACTTTTGGTATAAGGGCTACATTTTTCTTAGGATTAAATAATTTCCTTTGTTTCCCATTAACTTAATCATACAATTCAGAATTCAAACTGTGCTCCAAATAGTAGCCCTTGCTGGGTGCAGGGGCACCCGTCGGGACAGTGACCCTGAATAGGATACGGCTGGAACCTCTCCTTGTCCACAGCTGCGGCTGTGTGTGTGCCAGACTTGAAAAACAATCTGAGGAGCAAGCAAACAAGCAAACAAACAGATTCCTTTTCATATGAACTCACAGTGCAGGCAGGATCCCAAGCAAAATGTCTCTCCTCTCAACCCCATCTCTGCTGGTGAAAAGCAGAGAAAATAGGAAGAACTTCTTTGGGAAAGACAAGCTGGCTGAGAGTGGGAATAATATACTTTAGGTGTTGATTATAGTATAATAAATAATGGTGAGATTTCACTAGAAAGTAAAAGAATGCATCTGTAGGAGAAAACGGATCCCATTAGAGAGTTGTGCAGAGCCTTCTTTTTATTTCATGGTTCAAGTACAAAGTGACAATATCAGAACAAAAATAAAATAAGTGGGGGAATGCATTCTCTATCTTAAAAAAAAAAAAAAAAAAAAAAAAGGGGGGGAAATGTTTTTTTTTTTAAAAAAAAAAAAAAAAAAAAAAAAAAGAAAAGAAAAGTGGCAGCTAAAGCCAATAAAGTCCTTTATTTGAATGCCATTAGTGGGTTTGGCAGCCATCCGCGCCATCTACTTCAGAGGAGCACTGCACAGATTAAGAGAGGCTGGATGCTAATTTGCACATATGGAAATGCTTTTTCTCGCCGTTCCGATGGCTCTGTTGTGGACAGATGGAATTAGTGAGCACTCCAAAGCCGTGAAGGAAAACACATAAAAAAAACCCGTCTCCTTTTTCTTTCTTTTTCTTTCTTTCTTTCTTTTTCTTTCTTTCTTTCTTTCTTTCTTTCTTTCTTTCTTTCTTTCTTTCTTTCTTTCTTTCATTTTCCTTGGCATTAACAAACTATTTAATCATATTTCAATTACATATAACTTTTTAACTGGGAGTTGTAGTCAACTCCCAGTTAAAAAGTTAGTCTAGTGTGCCAAATAGTGTTGGCAAATTAAGGGCATCTTCAGATAAATTTGGCCTCATATGTTGTATATAGATCTCTGTCCTCTTTGTACTTTGCAATGCTCCCTTTCCTGACAGTATACAGAAATTATTAATTATCATTTTATTTTCTCATTCCAGTCCTCACTTAATTTGGACAAATGATACTTGCAGCTCTCTGATGACCAGAATGTGTTCTGACATGTTACTAGGATGTGGGGCAGAAAGTAGGGTAAGAATGATAAAAAGTGAATCCTGATGAGTATGAAAATCCCTGCATTTCCAAACATGCAAAAACTTCATCTGTCTACCTTTGGACTACCGGATGCTCCATGGACAAACTGCAGGAAGCAGAGAGAAGAGAGCAGCCTGGACTCTTGCCCAGGAAGGAAGAGGTAGGAATTATTCCTGGGGCTTTCCCCTGGGTAGCACAGCTCTCCACCAACTTCAAAATAGGGGTGTGCCTTCAACATGATTAAAACACTGGAAAAAGGATCAATCCAAGGAGACAAGAATCACTTTTATCTTGCTAATTTACAAGGGGAATTTCATATGCACCTTATCTATTGGCAGTCAAACAAAGCAGATACATCATTCTTTAAGGCAGCCAAAAGTCAACGACCTTTGTTGTCAAATGTCTGTCTAGCCATTTTAAAAAATTTCTTTGAAATCAGCTGGCACCAACAATTAGCACCCGACCACCCCCCAAACTTTGGATGAAGTAAGTGCTGGAAACCAAATCAGGATTCAAATATGGTAAATAACACCTTTCTCTGTGCACTGTGACTGGCTTGCTGCCACTAGTAAAATGGTCTGTGCACAGTTCAGCCTCTTTAGGGGCCATTTCTGCTCTCCTTTAAACTGTATAAATCCACTGAATAAGGCCATACACTCTCAGAACTTAAAGCAAGAACTGAGCTTTTGTAGGAGCACCTGGCTGGGATCTCTCCATTACAGTGTGATGAATGGTTTGAAGCGGTATTCAGGTGTCTTAAAGGTACTCCACTCTGGCCTTTTCTCTGGCCTTTTTCTTGTCCATTCTCTTCTCTCAACTTCTAAGAGTGTCTCAGTGATCTTAAGGGATTTGGAGCAAAAAAACATTGTTGAAAATTACCATTTACATGACTTGCTCTGAAGAAACAGCTATGAAAATGCATTTTGCTACCAAGTGATTATTTTTTTAAGGACAGTATTCTGAGCATGTTTCTTTGGTGGCATCAATCACAGCTATCAAGTGAATTGAAAACATGTGCACTTCAGGCAGAGGAACAAAATGTTGTTTGTGATCAGTTCCACTTGGTTATTAGCTCTATTCTGAAGAACTTTACAGTTTCTATAGAAGATGGTACCAAAGAAGAGATGTAGTGAATCACTACCAAAGATGGTGACTGCTCTTCTCCCTTTCTTTCTGTCTTTTTATTTCTTTTTAGAAATTTCTTTTTAGTTTGTTGGGTTTCTTTCCCTTTTTTTCCTGCTCACCCACTCCCACCCCCACCCCAATTCTTTCTCAAGTGCTCTGATGCCAGAGGCTGGAAAGATTTTGCTTCCAAAGAGCAGCATGTGGCTCTGGAGTGACAGATTCCTGACTGCTGCTCCAAGGCATTGTTCACAGTGAACAGGGAGGCTCTGACCTCTCTGATCACACAGCTGAGAGAGGAGGAGAGCATGTTACTCTTATAACTCATGCTCCTCTCTTTGTGTACAGTGCATCTAATGGGGATACACATTTATACTGCTCTCTTCCTTCAGAGAACAAGGCCCAGTCTTGAACTCTTTATTCAGGCTCTTACACTCTCACTGATGTCTGTTGTCCTTCATGAGCCTTGCTCCTCCTAAGTTTTTCAATACATAATAAAAGAATATCTTCCAGTTACAGTCAGAAATGTTTTACATTTCTTCTTTCAATTTTTTTTTTTTTTTTTTTTTTTTTTTTTTTTTTTTTTTTTTTTTTTTTTTGCTGTGGTAGAGTCCCTAATTACCTTTTTGGGTTTTGGGGAGAGAGTTATTGTTCTTTGGTGGCGCAGTTAGAAGGAGGAGAAACAACCTGCAAAACTTCAAACTCTCCTTTCCCTATGTACATCTGGTTGAAAATGTGCTTTTTAAATAACCCTTTATATTATAGTAGTTTTATCAGACAGTTAAACTCATCTCCTTGTACTTAAAGCACAATGATAGTGATTAGACTTCTGGAATGTAGAATGTCAGGGAAAAGCCTGCATCCTTTACAATAAAGCTGGGATTTTACTGAAGTTCCTTACTGGCCTTATAGTAACCCCCTCCCCACTTCCCTACAAAATGTATTGGCATTTCCTATATGATTTCAATGGCTTTGAAATTTAATCCCTACAAAAGAGGTTTTAAATTGCTGCTATTATTCACAGATAGAAGCCCCTTAAAAAAAAAAATCTGAGCTTCAAGGAACTGCATTAAAAAAAAAAAAAAAGAAAAAGAAATTTGGGCTTGTAATATAAGATCCAATAAACATTTCTAAAAATTAGTGCTTTGGGGAAATAATGGTGAAGATTTGTAAAACTTGAAAGTTTCACTTTTGCAATGACTTTACAGGACATTTAACAGCAAAGTTTAGTTTATAAGAAAAATAAATGTTTTTTGAAAGTTAAACACAGAGCATCTTTAGGGGAAAAGACTCAAGACTGTTTGGGACTATGATAGGAGCTACAAATTGAAACAAGAAAAAAATCAAACCCTGAAATTTTTGTGTTTATTTTGATGGTTTCTCTATTACAGATTTGTTTCTCTACAGTTTTATTCAATTATTTATTTATTCTTTAAAAAAATGCCAAAGTGGTAACTTGGAATTCCCCTAAAAGTGAAATTTGAGTAACAGAAGTTGGTGAAATAATTCAGCATCAAATTATTTTATTTCTTATTATTTACAGTAACCAAGGTATCACAGTAATGATAAACAAGCTCATAGATATTTTCCAGTAAATCCTCAATATTCAAAAATGGAAACATAAATAGAATAATTCAGAAGAATTACTGACAAATTAATAATGATTAAAAAAATAAGCAGTGTGTGGAGTTTTTTGTTTGTTTGGGGATTTTTTTTTTAATTTTTGTTTGGTTTCTGGTGAGGAAAGGTATTTATTGTTTGTATGTTGAGGGGTTTTTTTAAGTGTCTGCTCTCTATTCTTTCTACTTATTTCTGCCCAAGAAATCCAGTTAATGCTGATTGGGAAGGTCATGTAGCTGGACTTCCCAGAAGAAGACTAATAGAAGTAAGAGAAACACAGCAAACTACTCAAAGTCTGGGGTGGGAAGTTGCATTTCAGCCAGCTAGCCAATTTCTCAGCTGTCATCTAAGTTTTTGAATCCAACTAGCATGGTCAGATGCTTCAGTTGTCCCCAGTGTCTGCAGCCTGCACCAAAAGACAGCAATGTTCTGTGAAAAATTAGCATAGCTACATTGAGAGGAAGACAACCCTAGTCTGGGAAACCCTCTTAAACAACGTGAATCCAGGCTGTGTTTTCCACTCATCAGGACATTGCTGTGAACTTCAGCGTACTTACTCACCAGGAAATCCCCGACAGACTGAAGGAGTCTTAGCTCCTTATTGACAAGTGTAATCAGTCCTTTGTGAAGCAACAAATGTTCCACACAGACATGAAATTTACCTGAGTTCTTTTAAACACACCATAATCCAAAGAAAGATGAAAATAATCTATGCCAGTTTTAACGTACTAACTTCAATTTTGTCTTTATAGAGGAAATGCATAGAGGCAATGTTCTGAGATCAAAAAAACTTTCTTCCAGTTGAAGCTATTAATTACTCTGAGATTCAGAGCAGCTTCTGAAATTTGAACATCCTCCAAGGCTCAGGGTGAGGTTTTTCCCTTGAGTGGGAAGTGGGGAGATGCACATCTTCATTATCCTTTGGGCTTCTGATACATTTTACTGTGAGGGATAGTTGCCCTTCCTGAGAGGTGGTTTAAATTTTTCCTGGAGGTACACATTAAATGAGCTGTAAGTGTGGCATGCTCCACATCCCACCCTCTGCTAACCCCTCACCAGTTTGGACACAGCTGGTGATTCAGCCTGCAGGGTCACAGATTCTCCAGTCTGTGCACGTTGGCCACGCCAGAAGCTGATCTCTGGGGCTTACTCTCTGCATAAAGAGTCAAGACTTCAGGGTATCTTCAAGAAACAGGAAAACTGAACCTTTTATAACACTGGATGCACTACATGAAAGTGATGAGATGTGATCTGTACCCTCCAAATCCTCTCCCTATCTGTATGTTCCTGCCAAATAACTTCATTTGAGTTTCTTTGTTTCTGGTCTCTCTGGGTGATTCCTCAATTCCAAGCAACTGTTCTTGCAGATGAAAATGTGGCCCTATTGCAGGGTGCAGAAAATGTGGGCTATTCTGGCATGAGATGTTTCTTGAGCTCTTATCCCATAGCTGGTCTCCGCCAACCTTTATTTGACTATGTGAGCTTATCTTCTGTTAATAATTTAAACCCAGTGCTCACAATGGAGCAGTGTCACTTTCAAAGATGAGAGTATCATGAATATTTGGCTTTCTGTCTGTCCACAGAAAGCAAACAGCTAAAATGTCTAATTAGAAAGCTACATAAAAGTAATAGATGAAGCATAAGTTGAAGTACCATCCATCACAGAGAGACTGAAGGATTCTTGGAACTGCACTGACCATAAGCTCCTGTAAGCTGCAATTTCAGACACAGTTTTAAGTAAATTCCCTTTTCAGCTTCACTTGTCCCACATGAAAGAAATGCTAACTTTAACACAGCAGACAAGAGCCCTTAAAATGAGGCAAGAGGAATTTTTTATTTAAGTGGAACATCATGGGGCTCATCAGAGTATTTAATAGTATTTTCCCCCCAGCTGTTTTTATTTATCTTTAAACTTCCAATAAAAGTTATGTTTTATTTCAAGAAGCAATCCATAATAAACTTTTCAGCTGATGGTAGTGGTTAGTGCCTATGCCACCAACAGTGATGATTAATTCTTTGGAGAAGAAATGAAAATTATTCTTTGCTGTGCAGTACCTATCAAAATGAATTTGAGTGGGGGCATTTGGGCCTCACCATCAATTTTCAAATTAGAGGAAACAATAATCTCATTCCATTGCTCTGTGATAATGCTGGGAACTTGTGAGCGGGTCAGTTTCTTACTGGAAGGCAAACTCAGAGCAATTCCTGGTCTTGCACATCATTGTTTTTATGCCATTGTAATGGTGTGACTCCCTGGGCTAGGTGCTGTCCAAGCATGGTGGGAGGAACAGCTCTTGTCCTGAGAATGTGTTACACCGAGTCCTTATAGACACATAGATGCTTTTATCTCCAAGCACTGTCAATCAAACCCTTGAATTGAATGAGATGTTTTACATTCGCCAAACAAGCATATGCCAAAATCTGCATGAGGTTTGGGCCATATAAGCATGGACCAAGGGTGAAGACTTAACTATTATTTGACCACAGTAAGTATACCAATTCTGTTCATTTTATGAAGAGATGGCAAAAACAGCAAGGCTGCATATAAACTCTTCAGCTAAGACATGACTGAATTCAGTCCTGTAGTCTCAAAACCAACTCCTTTTCTGACCCCAGGTCTCTATGTTTCGCCTTAGCACACCGTCTGTCATAGCATCCTGCCTACTCCCAGAGGTTTATCCCATGGCTTCATGGCAACTGCTCTTCCCAGTACTGAACTAATACAGATGGGTTGAGGCATTAATTCTGCTTTTGTCCAGCTGCTGAAAATGAGGAGGAAACTCAGTGGCCTCTGAAGCTCACAGCACTGCCAATTTCCATTGGGACAAAGCAGAATATTTACCCTGGTCAACAGTTTGGATGCTCATTTTGTGTGGGTCATTTTGACCAGGGCCTGAGCCTATTGTTTGGTACAGCAAACCTGATCATTATCCACAAAGCTGAACCTTTTGTGTGAAGTTGTCTGCTAAAACCTCTTTTCAACAGCAGACAGAATATACTTGATTAAGTGACTCAGTCTTGGAAGGTAAAGATGTTTTTTTTCAGGAAGGATGCTCAGTTGGAAATTTTTACTTCACTGTGGTCAGGATTGGGCCTACTGTAAAAATATTTGTTCATTTTTATTTGGATTTTCCACTGGAGCATAAGGACAGAGCAGCTGACTGATCTCTTTCCACCTGGTCTTTACTTTCTTCTGTGCAGGCTCTCATGTCATACTTATCACCAACTTGCATCATACTTACTGTGTGTTTTACAACAGTGTGTAAAAGGAAAATACTGTAGCATATACCATTATTTACCAATCTTCTTCAGGACAGATGAGTTTCTAAAGTTGAGTGTGTTGTTTTATATTTGCTAAACTTCAATCCACAAAAGGATTTCTGTGTATGTGTGTGTGTGTGTGCATGCATGCATTACAACGGGTGAAGTTAATGAGGAAGATAAGATGATGAACTGAGGCTTGTTTGGGTCTGTTTGCTCTAGTTTTGTATGAAAAAAATTCTCTATACGAATGACAACTGCACAATCTCCTCATGGAGAAACCCAGTCAGCCAGGGGCATGAAGTTGCCAAGGGCAGTCTGGGGACTGCTATTTCACTGATCTTTTAATAATATGATCCTAGGCTTTGTGAATAAAGGCCTTCAGACGAATGCAGAGTTCTGTGGGAAGCCAGTGGAGGGAGCAGAGGGATTAGAAGACTTGTTGGAAAGGTCTGCAGGAGTTTGTATTTCTAAGTAAAATATGTAGCAAGAGTCAAAGTTTTCAAACTCCTGAAACTCACTGCATTTGTGTTTATTAATGTTACTCAAAAATACTGTTTCCGCCAAAGAAAAACAAACATAAAACTTATACCAGAAAGCTATTTATTTCCAGACAGCTAACATTCACAAGTAGGGTGAAACCATAACTCTTTTATCCTCAGTAGGAGTATTGGAGCAGAATCCAACAGGTAAATGATTATATCCAGGGCCATTTGGTCAACTGCACATTGGCCACAAGGCCAGGTATACCTGAGTTATTCCTCTGGGCCTCTCAGTCATAGCTTTGTAGATTTCACATTTTCCAAAGGAAACTGTCAGTTTAGCCTTTTTTTTTTTTTTTTTTTTTTTTTTTTTTTTTTTTTTTTTTTTTCTGTTCACATCCATCTTAACAAAATTAGGCTCTACCAGAAACTTTGGTCTTCATCTGACTGTGGTCAAAAGCTAATTTAAAAGAATAAGCTCACACAAGATAATTTAAATTAACTGTCATTAGCATGGACTAGCTTCAACCTTGTGATGTGATCATATTCCCATAGACAGCCCACCATGCCTAGCTTTTGCATCTGTAATAACATTCACTGTTGTTGATTCTTAAAGATAACACTGCACACAACAAAAGAATTATCACATTTTTGCAGGAAATACTTCATTGATTCGCTGCCAGGTTTATGGTTCCTTTTATTTGTTTGTTTTGGTAGTTTTATCCCTTCAAAAATTTGCTTCTGTATTTTAAAATGCTAAAGAGTATCCTTTTAATTAAATTGCTGTTTGCTGCACAAGCTATCCCATTCTTTATTTGCTTAAAAACCATGTGTTTATAAATGGGAACTTCCCTTCTGTGTTGAGACCTTAACTGTAAGGAAAACATATGGTTTAACTCAAGTTTTTTACTAAGGTTTGTACTGTGCCTCAGTTTCCTATCTCAGGGTTTTTCTTTTATATCTTCAGATTATCTAACTCCAAAGAGCCAAGTTACTGCTCCATTAAGTTAAAGAATAAAAAAACAGAAGATCTGTGCTTGCCTAATACTTTCGTAATACCTGAGGAAACTTAAGCAAAAAAAGTTGCACCAGATGTTTCAACTTCTTCATAAATAGGAACCTCCACCAAAACATAACAAAAATAACTTAAAATCTGGCAGGAGGACTTCAAGTTCCTTGGAATAATTTCTCTTGGGAAATCTCAGTGTCCTGGTCGCTGCTTTTGCACCTCATTCCACAAGAAATCCATTAATTCTTGTCCCTTTGTTACCTACAAGTGTAAGCAACAGGAACCTTGTGCCTTCTCTCATTTTTTCCTGTTTGCTTCTTTGAGGTGAAGTTTAAGAATATCATGGTAGAAAGTTTGTTGAATAATTCACACAGTAATTTTTTTTTTACTGTGAGAGTGCTCAGAGTTTGGAATGTGTTTTAAGAAGTCAGCATGAGCGCGAGGAACCTCAAAGGAATGATTTGTATTGACAGGTAAATCCAAACCAAGGTACCTCTGACAAACTGTAATTCAAAACTAACTTAAAGGCATATCTTACTTTTTTCATAGTGCTTATCTCCTACACACTGTCTTCTTGTTAAGCCTGAGATTTTTCAGGTGAAAATAATACTCCAAACAAAGTTAAAGATTGTACTTGGAAAAATGGGACATCAAGTAAGGGACTTGGTTGTGATTTTTACCATATTTATGGTTCCACATTCCCATTATGCCATATTTCAACATATTGATTCTTCCATTGTTTCCATGGGAACATCCTGATATTTATAATTACCAGAAAGGGTTCAATTAATATAAAACACAGTGGTAAATCTTTCCTTATGTACTCCCATTTCCATGCAAAAGGTGTAGCCAAAATGCCATTTATAGAATGATATAAATATATTTTAATATATTATATTATTTATAGAATAATATAAGTAGCTGAAATGCTATTTACTTGCATAACTCATTTGTTCAAAGAAATGAGTCTCTGGGAGTGCATTTTCCTCTATTAATGCCTGAGCTTAATATTAACCTGAGTGTTTAAACGAATTTGCTGATCGCAGCTAAGGCTCACACAGACCTTATTCAACATGAGTTACACACTCTGTTGGCACCTGTAGCAGTGCCTGCTTAAAGGAAACCTAGTTTGAAAGCACTACACAGAGATATTTTCTTTACTCTTTCCAGGAGACTTTAGTTTCTACCTTGAAGTTAGGTTTAAAGTAAATACAAACTGAGCAGGAAACAGAATACAAGTTTTGCCTTCCCACTCTCTGGCTCACAAACAGAGTTTTAGTCTCTGAACTTTCATCTTTATGAACTTTTTACAACAACAGTTTTTTGTTTCTTTAAACAATGTCTTTTTTCTGCATTTAAATCAAAGACAATCTCCTCATATAGTGTAGATGGTTTTAAAAATGACCTTTTTTTAAACAGGATATGACAATCTGATAGAATAATCTCTAATCATCTATAAGACAAATATGGCAGCACTACTTCTGCAAGATAAAATGTCGATAAGACTACACCCAGAGTAAGACACAGGGTAATTAAGAGATTTCAAATCCTTGATGAGTACAGAGGTCTAGATTAGTTAGGAAAAGAAAGAAAAAAATACGCAATGCTGAATTCTATGGTAACTAGAGGCAGACTGAACCTGCAAACTTTGAATTCAGAGAGCTAGTTGAAGGGATATTTAATGTTTTAGCATATGCCCGCCTCAATTAAGAAACAAAAGATGGAAACCCACTGGTTTCTGGGCTTTTTTTACCACTGAAGGGAAGGTATTTTCTGTATAGTACCATTGTTTCCCACCAATATGTACCAACCATTTGACTCAGGAAGGCAGAGGTCAGCATTTTTATTTCTGGATTCCTTGAAGACATATCTTAAAATAAAGACATAAATGCTTTTCAAATTTTCATAGATATTTTGTATTTTAATTGGATGTGCGAATGCTCCCTGCTGGAATATCAAGCATCTATTATTAATTTAGAAGCATATCTGTGAGAACTTAGGTACGAACTCCATCCCCTCACAAAGAGGCCAGTGAATCCAGTACATCTGATGTGAGGAATCTGGTCTCTGAAGTTCCTCTGTGGAGTTGTGGGGCTGTAATTTCATCCAGTACCTGATAACTGCACCACTTCAGTTCCTCCTCCCCAAGGCTCTTGAATATCCAGCATGCAATCACCAAGATGGCATTGCAAAATAAGTAAGTTTCCTCACAAGGGAGTAAAGAAAACTAGGTTAAAATATGTGCTGACATACAGGGTGCCATTCCAAACAACATCAATGGAGTTGTTTTTTATTTACATCACCAGAGAGTTTGGAGTAATCTTCCTTGCGTTGTCACAAGCATGCTAAACAAGTTTGAAAATTGTTTAAGGAAACCATTTTAGCTTTGTTGATTACTCTATATCTGCAGTCATTTATTGCTCCAATACTACAAAGTAAAAGAGATTATCTTTTAATTAGGTGATTTTTATCCTTGTAACATCTTCAACTGTGCTAGATATTCGTTGAGGGCTTTTTCTCTCCCCCTGCAACTTTCTTGAATCAGCTTTCATGTTTCTCTGCTCTTTTCCCTGGTGAGTTGTTGATCCAGGGACCAATGAATGTTAGTAATACATCTATTTATGGCCTAATCATTATGAATATTTTTAAAAGTACTTCAGAAAATTATTTGTAGGCTATGCACTCAAAACTGCTTAATCCCTATAAATGCTTAGAATGAAAATTTGTGAAGTTTATCTATATGTGGAGAAAACACTTTAAATTTTCTGTTATTCTTTACTTAAAACTTCTTGTGTGCAAACATGGAACAATATTACATCCAATTTTTAGCATTTTTTGAAACTGTTATTCTCATCTTGTGATGAGAATATGCAAGTTTGCATACAGAGCAGTTCACAAAAAGGCCTTTAAGATGTTTAAGAATAATAGAAGTTAATGATCCTATGTCTGTTTTATCTATGAGATGATATAAAGGTATTGACCCTGCCTGGAGATACGAGGAAAGATTATCTGATCTTTGAAAGCCCTTCCCACACTTCCTTTCCAAGATTAGATGATTCAATTCGTAGCCATTGCTATTATGGCAAAATGCAGGTGAGTGTATTCTCCTACCTTAGATGACAAGTCCATGGCAAATTTACAGGACAGTTTACACACTTATGATGTAGATAATGGGGTGTTGTTATTGTTATTAACATGTCTCATGGTAGGTGAAGATTTGTCATCCTAGATGACTGAACTATTATGTTTGAGAAGCAAAATTAGCATCTCCTGTAAAAGAATTTGGATGGGGAGGGCACTTTTCAAGTCTATCTAAAAAGATAAAAGCAACATAAATGGGTAAGACCCTTAGGCTCTTGTTTCCAAGTGAGTGAGAAGTGGAAAGTTTTTGACCCAAAACTCTTGTATCTGACAACACACGTTCTCCAAAATATAAGCAGCACTGGGAAGGAGACAAATGAGAGAATAGAACCCGCACATTCTCCTGAATTGCCTGGAATTTTCAACAAAAAACCCAAAGCAACACCTCTGAGGCGCTGAAGAAAATCAATTAATGTTTGTAAGACAGGATGCCATGGGGGGGCAGAAATATTTTGGTGACAGAACAGTATTTTGTGCCTGAATAAGCAAACTTGTGCTTGGAGGCACAGAAATTCCCTGGTTCCCCAAGGGCACCAAAACTTTTGGAGCCATGAGATTTTTGTGGCAAAATCTGCAGATGACTCTGCAGGAGGAATGCATACAGCTGTGTACAGCTGGTTTGTAGCTGTTTGGCTTTGTAGTGGCAACCCAGTTAACTAGATATCTTGTTGATGGTGGAGACACAAAAATAATATCCACAGATGGTAACACATTCCTCCTCAGCAGCTTCAGCACTTGAACTCATAACAGTAAACTTGTTCCTTACCTTGATAAAGATTCATTGTTAGTTTATGCTTTCCCTTTAAGTGAGGGACAGTTGTTTAATTTCATTAGATCTACAATATGTTTTGAATTATTTTTTTCTTTTTTCTTTTCTTTTTTTTTTTTTTTTTTTCACTGAAAACACAGAAATAAGACAGCAATATTAAATTGGGATAGCAGCTTCTAATATCAGGTATAAAAATATTTAGCTAGACAAAGTCCAAAATTAAAATGGAGGAACGTCTAATCTGGCCAAAATGATAAATTTCTGACCTATGGGAAAATAATAATCATTTAAATTTTATTCTGATTCCTAAAAAGAAAATTTGGAAAAAAATGCCCTTTTAGAAACTGTTTTTGTTTGGAAACTTTTGGGTTTTTTTCTTTTTTTTTTAATATAACTTATTAATTTTGTAGTTTCTTATATTATATCAACACATGCCAAAAATAGTCATGCATAATCTGCTGACAGATTATAATATGGCATTGGTTAAAATGTTCTATTGCTTTTCATTTGTTCATTGTTTTTGTAACAAAATGCAAACTTGTAAATTTGGGATGATGCAGAATGTTTCAATCAGTACTAAGTAGCATCTGCCCTAAAGTCTAAAAATAATTTATTTAAACATTTTCTCTTTTTACAGGAAACCTAATCATGTTTATGTCACTTTGAGAGGGGGGAAAAAAGTCACTTGCCTTGAAATCTCTTTTTCCAACAAAATGTTTTGTATTAAACTTTTCTATATAGATCTGGTTGGCATAACTTCATAGCTGATTGAAAAAATGTTCTCCAAAAAGACTGCCAAGTTTATAATCCAGAATCACTTGTTTCTGGACAGCATCAATCTCTCTGGTTACTTTTAATTCAGGATTCCAGATCACTGACAAATGACTTTACATTGTGAAGTCTTTAAACAGAGCTTTTAAACCCAAAATTATTTCAGGCCCTGCGAACTTCTCTGCTAATCATAACAGATGTTAAGTCTGGTCATCAGTAGTGGGTAAGAATGGCAAAACACTTTCATAAATTGATTTTACTGGATGTGGATAAAGGAGCAGTGACTCCCATAACAACTGCTAATTCATACAAGAAAACAACCTGATTTTTGACAGTTACAAAACTATTTGTACTACTAGTTGCTAAACCATGAACCTTCTTCAAAGTCCATTGGGACTTTAGAAGTTTTACTGGTGATTCAATGAAAGCAGAAGCATTGGAACTCCTCTGCAGTGTCATATGGATAATCAGAGTTCTGTGGAACAGCTTTTCAAAAAGGAGATAGTTCTACAGTTCTGTCTCAGATCAGCTTATCCCTGCTCAGACATTTGCAGAGATCATTGCTCAGGAAATTACATTGAACTGTAAGAGTGTGCAAGCATGTGTGTGTGCATGCACATCTGTTAATAGAGAGAGATGCGTGTGGACACTAAAAAAATCTGCTGGTGGAAAAGGGTGATTGAGTATAGTTTATGGAATAAAATTAAAATGCACAAAGATAATTTCTTAGAAATGTAACCTAAATTTAACAATTTGTTTCTGAATAATTTAATTTCCAGTTTTAAGCCTTTAGAATTATAGTCTATTTATAATTGGAGCCAGAGTTTGAATGTATTTTAAATACAAAGAGATGTTCCAACAGTCAAGCTATACTATTAGCTGAAAGTTTAATTAATAACACACTAATTGTAGAAGCCAACATCAAGAGCCATATCGTATTGTTTCTATTAAATTTTGAAATAATTTGAAATTATTTAGTAATTAAAAAAGAATAATTTCTGGGTAAAGTGTTATCTTCTCATAAGGACATAGTTTACTTTAAGTTCTTTCACTCTGCAGACTATAGGATTCTTCACCAAGTTCTACACTGGAGTTTTCTTTAAGATCTGAACAGCAGAACATATTCTCACAGTTATGCAGAAAGGAAAGAAACTCAGTCCAAAGTCTTTTGTCAAAGTTCACCTAAGGTCCCCAGAACCTAAATATTTAGTACAATTGGGTTTGCATGGCCAGATTTTTGGAAGCCTAGGGGCTACAAGAGTGGCTTTTGTGAGAAGCTGCTGGAAGCTTCTGCTACATCCAGCAGAACCAAGGCCAGCTGGCTCCAGGATAGATGTGCTGCTGGCCAGGGCTGGACTCATCAGAAATGGTGGTATCACCTCTGTGATAACACATTTAAGAAGAAAGAAAAAAGTTGTTGAGCAGATGTAATTGTGTCCAGACAATACCCAGAGTGGAAATATGAGAAAGAACTCAGCATACACCAAGGTCAGTGGAGAAGGAGTGGGAGGAATGGAGCTGCACTGGGCTTCCCCCATAGCCCGTGGTGCAGCCTGTGGTGAGGCAGCAGTGCCCCTGCAGCCACAGAGGTCTGTGGAGATGCAGAGATCCACCTGCAGCCCCTGGAGGAAAGCCATGGAGGAGCAGCTGGATGCCTGAGAGCAGGCTGTGACCCTGTGGGAGACCTGTGCTGGAGCAGGCTCCTGACACGAACCTGCAGACTTGACATANTAGCCCGTGGTGCAGCCTGTGGTGAGGCAGCAGTGCCCCTGCAGCCACAGAGGTCTGTGGAGATGCAGAGATCCACGAACCTGCAGACTTGACATAGGAGCCCATACTGGAGCAGTTTCCTGGTAGGATTTCTGATCCTGTGAGGACCCACATTGGAGCAGCCTGTGCTTGAAGGACTGCACCTTATTGAAGAGTGATCCATGTTGCAGCAGTTTGTGGAGAACAGTCTTCCATGGGAGAGACCCCATGCTGGAGCAGGAGAAGCTCTCCCTGACCAGCAGCAGAAACAATGAGTGATGAACTGACCACAACCTCCATTCCTGGTCTCCCTGGGCTGCCAGAGGGGAGGAGATAGAGCAGGGAAGGAGAGAGGGATGGGGGGAAGGTGTTTTTAAGTGTTTTTAGGTGTTTTTAGGTGTTTACTTCTAATAGGTGTTTACTTCTTCTTTAGGTGTTTACTTCTTCTTTAGGTGTTTACTTCTAATTATTCTGCTTTGATTTTTTTTATTAAATTAATATCTCTAATTTGAGTCTATTTTGCCCATGACAGTGTTTGGTGAGTGACCTGTCTCCTTATCTCAACTCATGAATACTCTTTACATTTTGTCTCTGTTGCCCAGCTGCAGAGAGGAATGACAGAAAGGCTTTGGTGGGTGTCTGGCATCCAGCCAGGGTCAACCCCCTACAATAGTAATGTGAGATCATTAAAAATATAAATAAGTGAAAGTTAGAAAATTTCTGTAAGAATAATAATAAACAATACTTCTGAGGAAATGCATAGTCAGCTGAATGTGATTTAAAGACAATATATAAACTCACTTCTAAAATAATGACTTATCCTCATCCATGGATATTTGCACCAACCAAATACACAGAAGTGTCAGAATATGTTCAAGACAGTGTAAAATCACTAAGACAGGTCTCTTCAGCTGTTCTCACTAGTGAACCATAGCCTTATATACATCTGGGTGCTGGGACATAGGGCAGGGATGGAGCAGGGCCCTCCTTTGGGACCCTTCCACCGACCACTCAGCAGGTGGGCCCTGCTGGGCATGGGGCAGCATGCAGGGCACATACCCCAGGGTCCCTTCCCTGAACATTTTCTCTCCCCAGTTGCCTTGTTCTACCCAGTTCTGCACAAGTCAACTGATTCTGCTGCCAGCACCCCTCCACTTCCCCTCCTCAACAACCATATTGCATAACAGTAGGATTTTGCCCTAAGCTGTTGTGATGACTCCAGAATTTCCAGCCTTATAAGCTCTCTATAAATTGATAAAATATTCCTCCCCTTCCCTCTGAATTTCAAAATAAACATCCTACTAACTCAGTGCAGTCTTAGGGGCAATTAAAATGAATAAATACTATAGGAACCTGATAATTTTGCAGTGAAAAATCAATACAAAAAATAATACATATATCTTATTACTGGTTGTGATAAAACAGGAGCATGATATAAGGATTTAAAAGTGCAGATATTATTGGAAAGATTTATATCATACAATTTCTCATATCATATTAGAAAACAACAAATTTAATAACACAATGCTTGCAAACCCACTAATAAGATTCAAAAATCTAGTAATATAATATTTGAAAACCTACAAATTTGATAGGATGTGTCAGTAGTCCTACAAAAATTAGCTGTAAATATGCTGCAATAAATGCTGATCTTTTTTGTATTCCTAAAAAATCCTGCCTTTATTTCACTATTTCCATAAGCATGTCATGTTATCAATTCATGAAAAAGAGACCAAAAATGTGAGAACTACCAGTTTACAAATGGCCATGATTTTATTCTTTTCTTGATGGAAGGTCTATCCAAAAGTATGCTTTGTTTATCTAAATAGTAACAAGTGTCATTTGAAAACGAAGTACATTTTCTTTGGCTTCTCCCTTTAGCAAATGGTATTTCATCATTAAGTATTCCTTAAAACCATTCAGCTTCAAAATCTTCATTATTCTTCAAAGGCCAGAAGAAAACGACATATTTTTGCAGTTTGTCTGCCAAAGCATTTTGTCTCAACAACAGGAGCAAACTGGATCCTTGTCTCCTTTAATTTTTTTTTTCCTTCCTCCCATCAGGTGAAGGACATATAAGATAGGTCAAGAAGTTAAATTCAAATTCTCAGAATTTTGAAGGAGTTCAATGCAGACACCCATCCACAGAAGGTGTGGTTCATTAATAAACCAGAGATGGAAATGAACGCAGGAAAAGGCCTCTGGAGAGGCTAAAGAAAAGAGATACTTGGTACAATGTTTGGTTTCTTGGGGGAAATTATGTTCCTTTTTATCAGCTATCTTCATCCTATTACCAAGGGAGGCCAAAGGTCCCAGCAACGATTTTGGGTCCAGGCTGGCTCTGTGAATGCTTAAGGAAAGAAAGGATTTTTACCCTGTAAGGTGGATGCACTTTTTCCAGACGACTTAATGAAAGTGGAGTCTAATCAAACCTCACCTAATCTCTCTTATTCAGCATGAAGGGGACAATAGGTATCACAACAGCTCATATCTGAAGCCTGAACTCCTGTTGACTAGGTCATTGTGGCACTCCATGTCCTAGAGTCAAAATCTGTTCGCCATTGAGTATCATGAAATGCTGTTCAAAAATATCACTGCTTGCCACATAGAGTGGCAATGCTTCTCGTGGGCGGTCAGGATCTCCTAACCGGGTCAGCCTCAGTCTGGGCATCCTCTACCTGAGGCAGGATTATTGTGTTGTAATCTCAGGTTTAGATGCCAAAGAAAGCTTTCAGGGTGCCAGCTGTGCACTGGTGATCCAGACTCCTCAGCAGGGCCAGCAGACACAGCACAGTGCATGGAGCAGGCTGGTGAGATGGTGCAGGGACAGGCTCTGGGGGAGGGAACAGGGCAAGAGGGATCTCTTACGGTTTACAAATGCCTCAGATGGGCCAGCCTTTTCCATGTCTTATCCCTCAAGAGCAAAGACTTTGTTTTAGCAGGCTCTTCAAAAGTCTGGAAAGAAACAACACTCACTAGAAATCTTCTTGGAGAATGTTCTGGGCACAGAAATGAAAAAAATCACCGGGAAAAATCTCATACATGTTAGAGCAGAGAACAGCCGTATGTGAAATGGAAGCAAATTTAAAAAGGATAGAATAAGGAGCTTTCTGTGCATCAGAATTAAAAAAAAAATAAATAAAATAAATAAAAAGAAGTTTGGAGGCTCCATTTTTGCACACCTGGTATAAATATTTTGTTATTCTAGTTTAGCTGAGCTGAACTAGCATTTCAGGTGGGACAATGAAAGTGGATAACAAAGTTTTCCCCATTTTTTCCTCCAGTCCCTCTTTGACATGAATATAAAGAGGTACAGTACATGACATTGAATACCGACAGAAAGAATTAAAGGTGAGGTGTGGAGGTATCAACTCCCATGGCAAGGAAAAGTCAGACAGGGCCAAGGCTTTGTAATTTGCAAGGAGAACTTCAATTCAGCAGTGTGTAATGAGGGTGGTTATTTCTCTAGCCTAGGTTCAGTTAACAGAATCTATTATTTATCAGTTTTGCCAAGTTTGAATACAGATCTGAATTTCCATGCCCGTATTTTATATGCATGTATAGCTGTACTCCTCTGCAGGGTTTCCAGCCTCCTTTCAGAGGTACGAAGGTCCAGTTATTCACTTTGAAATCATTTGCACGTTAGCAGATCAGTTATTTCCTCTGTTTTTTGATGATTCACATACTCAGTTGCTTGTTTTGATATTTGCAATCTTTAGTTGTGAGAAAATGTCTCAAATATTGCTTAAATATATTCAATCAAGACAATTTTTGAATTGTATATGACCTGCTTTTTGCTTTTAATAAAGAATAATAAGATTTCATTTCTCTTGGGTTGCCTAGAACATCTTGAAGGTGTTTATGAGAAATATAGTCTTCCACAAAAACTGCTCAGATATCCAATAATATTATAATACATGGTTTCCAGCTAAAAAACTGCCTCTCCCCCTCACCCCTGCCCCCCTCCCCCATTATATATAAAACTTATACTGCTTAGACACCGATTTTATCTTGAATGCAAATTTTTCACATTAGCAGTATTTAAAACATTGTTTAATGATATTGTTCATCCCTCAGTTCAGCAGTTAAGGCAATGACTAATCACATAAAACTATGAAAACTGAGTGGATAACCAGGGAAGAGAGTAAGTTTACAGAAAAAGTTTGTGTCTCAATTCCAAAAGAAATAATTTGCTGTGTTTTCTTTCCTCAGCTAAGAGCTGGCGATATCACCACTCGTGCAGTATCTTGGCATAATTTTACATCTTCTTTTGAATGAGACCTGGGACTAATGGGCAAAAATAAGCCCCTATAATGCAATAAATTGTTAAAATCATGTAGTGAGCCTTTTCCCCTTCATGTTCATGCTGAAGCTCTTGGTGGACCAGCAGAGAAAAGAGTGATGCATTCAAACTAGAGGAAATGTCTCAGTAGTAGAAACAAATGTGAGACCTGTCATTTCCACAATCATGCTAATAAATCAAAGGCATTTCTTATTGATGTTTTTGCATAATATATTGGTGTGCTACGCTTTCAAACAGCAAGTTCTTTTGGGATATGGTCCCTTTTCTCACTGTGTTTGTTCAGCACCAGGCACATTTTATGAAATTAACAAAAGCCCAAGCTTAGGAAAGAACAGGTATACTCATAGCATACTCAGTAAGACTGGGCCTGGATTTTTTGTGCCATTTTGTTTTAAGAAAGGATCGGGCCCACAAGAGCACTGTTTGGTCTGGCATCACAATTGCATGGTTACTTATTCTTTAATGGAGATGTCCATTTCTATTACTACTCAATCACTTCACCTGCCTCTCTCAGAAAAATCCAATATAACTTGGCAGAGAATGATAACTTGTCTATGGCATTTTTAAGCCAACCCAAAGGAATATACAGCAGAGATAAAATGTTACATTGAAAATATGTATGTTGGTTTTAAAGTGTTTTAACAAGGCAACCTTTGTTTTTAAGATCTATAGGTGTTGGGACTTTATTTTCAAATTATTTTTTAAAAAGATCCTTTCTGTGGGACTACATTACATCTCACTATAACCCAACTGTTCTCAGCCCTGTTAAATACCGTAGGGCTTTGCCATGAGGGTGCAGCAGCGAAGCAGTGAATGTTTATCTCCTAAAATCATCTGAGCCTCCTGCCTAGCAGGCCATTGAAAGGACAGACACCCGGACACACGCACACGACTGCCACGCAGAGCAGAGCCCCCGTCCCCCGCCTTCCCTTCCCTTCCCCAAGACAGCCTGTGTGACCTCTGCATCACACCCGGCTGCTCTGGCTCAGGGCGAGGAACCTGAGGCCCCTGCCAGCCCAGGAGGGTGCTGGAGCTGCTGTCGCTGCTGCCTGGCTGGGCAGCAGGCGAGCAGGGCTCCCAAATCCTCCTTCTGCCTGGGTGTTTTCTTACAGAGATCCGATCTCCCCCGTACCTCTGCCTCTGACAAAAACATTTGAAACATTTACCTTGCGTCTGTCGAATTCAAAGGCCATTTGCTTGATCAAGTTTTTAGCTTTTCAGCACTAAGTATGCTTTTTTAAGCAAAGAGTTTTATAAGAGGCACCCTAATTTTCTGTAGGATTCTGCAGAAAACTATCCAGTTCAGAAACACGTTTATTGACCTGAAGTGAGTTCATATATTATGTTTATAATTCTGTGTGTATGTATGTCAGTAACTGCTTATAATATCACTTCACACATACCATCAATTAAAAGCAATTTACCTGGCATATTTCTTTGCAATCACAAGTATGGGCTTCTTTGAAATAGAATAATTTCCAAAATGTCTACCAAAAGTTCCCATAAGGAAAAAAAATATTTCAAAAGGGAAAAATAGAGAGGGGATATTGTTCAGAAGAAATTCAGAAGAAAAGCTAATTCTTCAAAAAAAAAAAAAAGGGATTGAGATGTTTGATGAGTTTTTTATTAATTATTATTACTATTATTATTGTTATAAGGGATAATCTGGTTTTGGCAGACTCTACTTTAGACATAAAAACCTTGAAATTTTACACATCCCAATCAACAGCTTGAACATTTGCAACACTTAATTTTTAAGCCACTCTCATTGTTCTTGTGGGAGGATGGGAACAGGACATATGTTTTATTTTTCCTCAAAGAAGACAGAAAGGGAAATATTTCTTTTTTGACCTCCAAATATGTTAAACATAATTCAACATGATCTAAAATTTCAGTCCAAAATCGTTGGATGCGTCAGGTCAGAAAGCAAAATCTTTGACAGAACAGTGGGAATTCTGCACAAATGGTTCTCTTTGTGGCCCTTCATCCCCAGTGATGCCATTAAAAGGATACTCACTCACCCTCCCTTATTGCCCTTAATTGAATATATACTACCTGTATAGATTGCAGAAAACTCATCCTATTAGTAAATAATGCCCTAGTCAAATGTCATCCTTAAAATGTCCTAGAAATTCAGATTCTGAAATTCAACCAAAACAGGACAAGATGCTGGGAACTGTAAGTGCCAGTATCTCAAGTTTAATTTCAAAAATACAGAACTTAAAGCTAGATTATTTTTAAGATGTACCAAAATAGTTACCAGATACATCTAAAAGTTGTCCTTTCTCTTTCTGTAGACTGGTAAAGTTTTATCTTCTGCCTAAATATCAGCATCTGAGTGTTGGGCTTTACTGCTAATCTGAATGTACCAGAATGGATAAGAGATCTGTAACCTTTGCAATAACTCTGCTTGATTTACCTCACCCTGGAGCATGTCACAGGCAAGTGACTAACAGAGACCCTCAGTGCCCAGCTCCATACACCCCTGCATCCAGTAAATATAGATCTTCTTTTCCCTGGAGCTTTGCAGTGCCCATAGTGTCTGTGGTAGCTGTGCTCAGGAAGGTTAGTGGCTTGAGATATTTTTCCCTATATCATCTTGACGGCCAAGAGTTCAGAGGACAGCTGCAGAATTAGGGATGAAGCACAAGCTGGATGTTTCCTCTGTCTCCCTTCCTCAGCAACTGGTAGGGTTGGAGGGCTGTTCAGGTCTGTCAGCACAGTCTGAAACAAATGATGAGGAAGGTAAGCAGGGTGGCACTGATTGTGGGCTTCTCCTTGTTGGAAATGATCTGTCTGTTCTCACGGCTTGGCCGTGTTCTGGCACTTAGCCATGGTACACAGGATCCCACATTTGTGATTCTTTTGAGCATCTCAGACTTCTTGTGTTTCCATTTTCTATTGCATTGCAAGAAGCAGTTGTGTAGTAAAGTAGGAAACTAATCTTTTGTCAGACACAGCAATAAAAAGGAGTATCAAGAATTTTGGGTTTGTTTTCCAGTCCAGGTGAGCACTGAAAGTAAGTGACACTGTGGATTCTCTTTTGTCTAATAAGGTTTGAGAGCTATTTAAGCTTTTCTCTGAGAAAGAGTGCAAAAAAATCTCTGTGCACTGCCAGCTGTCTATTTTGACAAGCCTTAGAGAAAGCCAATATTTTTGAAACTCTATCTTTATCAAATTTAGTTGAAATTAACCATTCAATTCAAACCTGATGGGAAGAGCAGGGAAAGGATGGGAAGCCTCCAATAGAAAGTCAATTTTTAAAACTGACAAATAGCATTACACTTTGCTGCTACAAAAGACTGTTAAAAAGTAGAAAAACCTGTTATTTCTTAATAAGTGCATCAGTGAAGAGTGGCCAATGGTTGTACTGCCCAGAGGCACACTGAGGTTGACATATCAGAAAAGAAGGCACTTTTAGGAGCTTCTTTACAGTGCTACAGGAGGGACTAAATAGAATCTGAAATCTGTGTGGTGTGTTTCATAGCTCTGTTTCATGACATGTCTGTAGTTGTGGTGCTCTCTGTGTAGAAAATGTGGACACAAGATGTGGTTACTCTTACGCAGGGAGGAAAAGAGACCTGGTCTCCCTGTGTTGGCAAATGATGCCTTTATATCCTTTGTAAAAAGGTGTAGTATGCACCTATAATTTCAGGAAGTTAAATTATAGTTTATGGATCTTTTGTAGGCACTTCATGACCGTCATAATCTAAATTGTCAAAAAATCAATTCTTTTCCAAGAGAATACAACTGCTTGCTTTTTTGCATTGACCACAAATATGTGTTGATCTTTGACAGTGACATTTTATCCAAAGGAGAAAGATGTTATTATCAAACAGAAGCTAACACAGTATTATACTTCCGAGTCCTTTTTTTTTTTTTTAGTTATTATTTTAAAAGAAAAATTTCCCAAAGAGTGCCCCAAGTTTCCCTGTTGCACCATTTTTCGTAAAGCCAAGTTTCCCAATGGGTGCGTTAATCATGTGTTTTACACGCTGTCATATCACATAACATTTTGAGTTTGACTTAACCTGGTGTGATATGTCACAATCCTACAGTATGTGTGCCCCAGGGAACTTTAAATCAGTTTGCTGAAAAACACAATTAAGACCCACAGTGAACGGAGTTTTCGTTAAAACTGTGCACGCACTCAAACCCACATATTTTTCTCTAGGAAACAGCACATATTGCCTGTGAAAATATTGGCATTACATAAAGCCTTTAAAATTTGCACAAAAAATAAAAATAATATTTTCCAATTCTTAGATTGCCTAATAAAATTACTTGAATGTAGTACAATTTGATACCTGCAACTATTCTTCCCATATATAAGAGTTACACTGATTTTTTGTACAGCTGCAAAAGAATATAGAAGTGGCACTGGAATATTTACTTAGATTGCTTTATCATGCCCTGATGTTCTGAACATGGTTTACTTGAAAGAAACCTACAGGCAAATACTTAAAAAATAAAACCTGCAAGTCAGGGAACTTTTTAGAAGAACTGAAGAAAATACTTATGATAAACAGCATCTTCCAATTCTTATTTTCTAAAATTTACCTATTGCACTTTTTTTTTAGCCATGGTTTTATGCAGTCAGACTTCAATGGCCTGATACTGGCTTGTGGGTTGTTTGATTGACCTTCATGGGTTGCTTTGCCTTGTGTGTAAAAGGAATGAGTTTTCTCCCAAAACAATTTAAAAATCATCTGCGGATCTGAACTCTTTATTTCAATTTATAAATTAGGCACCAGTAGTATGTCATTAAAGGAATTTGATCATGTCAAACATTAATATCTATTTTACAAGGTAGTCACAAATTGCTTTTTCATATTATTTATTCTGCTGTGCTTTGGATCTCTAATGATGCTTCTCACATTTTTATTTTCTATCATATGTTGTATGAGTGGCAATACACTTAAATAGGTTAAGAGCTTTTCATTGCCTGTGGAAATTGTAGTTTTAAACACAAGGTGCTACTCTAACCTGGAAGAGACAGATCTTTGTGTCCAAATTCATTTTACTAGGGTACTTATTTTTTTATGAAATGGAATGTACGATGGTGTGCAACAGTAATAATGAAAAAAAAAAAGACTAACAAGAAAACATACTGCCTAAGCATGTGGCCAGGTTTAACAGTACGTATTTTGACACACATGTAAATACAGGCAGAAGAAAACAAACATGTCTTTTTCAGTGTATATGATAGATAGATAAATTCTAAGGGGAAATGACACATTTTGTTATTCATTAACATCCAGTGATCCTTTCATGCAACACCCTAGAGGCTGAATGCAGTGACAGCATAAAAAGGTATACACCCACCAGTACTTGGCATCAGGCATCAAGCAGTTTGCTGGAAAAGAGCTGGCATATATTCCTTGATAATATGTCTCATAGGTTTGTTGGATGGCAGTAAACTGAAGTGTCTGACCAGTAAATGACATACCAAAATGCTGACATTTAACCATGTGTGCCTGTTTCCAGTCACACAAGTTTTCCCCAACTTCTATTCATTTTCTGCTTGGAACAGTTGAAGTCCATGCTGACAACAAGCTGAGACTCAGAAAAGCGTAAATACATTTCATATGTGTTATGAAAGACAAAAATACAAATTTGCAAGGTAAGTGTGGAGCAGAGAATTGCGTTACACTCTTACAAATGAGATTAGACCTTATTGAATATTATAAAAATTGCTTTTTATTTGATAAATAAAAAGTATAAATACAAACTAAGGAAACCTCAATTGTAGAACCAGACATCTGCCTCCAAATGAAACATCTTGTTTGTGCAACAAAAAGGTACAGGAGGGTGAAATGTTTTTGTCATGTTCCTTTGTAAGAGTTTGTGTCCTTGGCTGTAAAGAAGCAGATGTGTGAAAAATAAAACAGAGAGAGGTACTAATTGCATGTGCAGGCAAAAGTTGCTGCAATAGAGCATTTAGATCACATTTATTTAAAATTTATTTAAAATTTATATCAAATTTATTTCAGGATTACTGCTAGCAAATATTTCATTTCTGTGCCATTTGTGGTCAAAATGTTTAGTACTACCCTCCATTTTTGTTTACTCACTACTCTAAGTGCCATTGACTGAAAACTGACTCTGGAACTGACATTGGCTTTGTATGCAGAAGCACCTGCTTACATTCATGTGCAAACCTGTAAAGAAGCCTTTTGTAAACATAAAAGAAAGTTGCCTTTGTTTACTGCATGACACAGACAGGCACTTTGAGCTAAAACCCTCAGCTTGGTCACAGTGCAGCCTGACTGAAATGACTGTCTTAAAAGTTTACCTGAATGTCCTCTTTGCAGGCAAACTTCTTTTCCTTCTTGCCTGCAGTATATAGATACTTATTCCTGTAGGAGCTGCCGTTCTGCTCAACACTTCAACAGTGAAGTGCTCTGCCCTTTCAGAGCCATGCTTTCTGGTCAAAATTTGCTTTCCCTTACATATTGTACGCAAAAGGACATCGGAAGGGATTGATGAGCCCAACCATTGTCAGTCACAAGTGACATCATTTGGGGGTAATATTTAGAAGATTAGTAACATCTGCTTTTTTAAATATGGTTAGCAGCAACCCCTCCGGCCTACTTCAACCATATGGGATGCTTTGTATGCACAGATAGGCACTGTACACTGCAAAAGATGCAGTGAGAAGAAATGTTTCCTTCAAATAACACAGATGAAAAAATGAAATAAAATCTGTCTTTCTTATTCGGTCAGTAAAAGCAAATACAAAACGATATTTCTGAACAAAGTTTATTTTTAAATTAAAACCTTTACCTTATTGCTACTATTAATAAATATTTTTATTACTGCAGTTTTTCTGTTTTGTGTAAAAAGCCTTATTGCTCAACAAGACCATCACAGTAAGAAAAAGAAATTCTAATTTTAAGCACAGCATTCTGTTTATTTACATTTTGGTTATCAGCAATCTATTGTTTACAATTGTGAAGGAAAAAGCCTGACTAAGTGCTTCAGGAATCCAAAAGCTTTAGCCATCAAAACCCCTCGTCACCTTATTCTGTTCTCACTTCTTAGAGTGCAAGCTCCCTGTAATTCCACTGATTCTCAAAAGAAAAAAATGAATATGTTTACCCCTTTGGGACACTGGAAACAGAATGAAATTCCAGTTCTTTAAAATAATAATGTGAATGATTGCTTTCATATATTTATGCTGGGAAGAGGTATTTGTTCAAAAAAAAGTTTAAGAAAATTGGTGATCTCTTGGTGGGCTATAAATTAAGGGATAAAAAGAGGAAGGAAAACAGAATATTTGCTCATTTCGAAATTTTTAAAATGTTTTTTTCCCATTTCAGCAATTTGAAGGGATAATGATAAGAGGACATTCCACTCTTATATGTGGAATATGGATTCCCTCCTTACACAGCTCAAAGCAGAAGGTTTAGGGTTTCCATATGAGCCTCAAAATCTGTAACTCAATTGCTTTCACTGCAGCTTGAGTTTTTACATTAGCTGTCTTACTTCTTTGCTTCTGTCTAGTCTGTACAGATTCCTGAACATTTTTGGCATAGGCTTATGAAAATGATCCTTTTTTTCCTGCATTCATGTCTAAACCAGTCATATCATATCTATTATACAGAGCAACATATCTTGAAAATTTTCTTAAACTAGTTTTGAATATGGTCCCATGCACTCAAACCTAATCTCTTCCATATCCCTAATTTCTTTTGCAGTTTACTACTAGGCTGCAACTAAAGAGTCTGCTTTGTTAATACTTATTACACTTTTGATAAATTGACAGCTATTATATATGCTAAAAATGGTTGCATTTCTAAAACATCTGGTCAGAAGAGGTCAGGACAGGCCTCTTCCTCTTCTTGCAAAAACAGTTGGGGCTGATGCAGTTGTAAGCATTAGGGTTCCCAGGGGAATGTTACTTTACCTAATGTAGTGGCCGGATGGCACGCTTCACTTCCACAACACCTGCTTACAGATTCCTCCCTGCCACTCAAACCTGAGCCAGCAGAGCATGGGAAATCGGGAACAGGGATAAAAGCACATACAGAATAACTTGGGAGAGGATGGCACAGTGAAGCAAATAGAGCACACTGAAAAGCACAGACATACAATAAAACAAGAAAGAGAGAAATGTTCAGAATTGAAGAGGTACATGTTGTCTAGCTAATTGTGATAGACAATTTTCCTTTTGTTCTAAAAGAGTTACGTGTGCTATTGATTTCTTTTTTGTCTGTGATTACATCAGGGCACCACATCCATGAGCCACAAAGAACACTATTTTCTTCTTAAGAAGTTTTTTAGTGTTTTCCCTCGCTACTTTGTCAGAATGAATCATATAATACTTTGTAAACCTTGGGGACAACTAGAAAAAGGTCAGGCAGTTTTGGATTCAGGCTGTCAACGTGGGGCCTAGCAATGCAAATAATCACCTTTGCAGACCACTAGCTCTGCCTGTTTGAGGTGGTGACATTGCTGGCAGACACTCACTCATTTTCTATAGAGTGGCAGCGCTCAACTTCCTGTCTCCTACTGAGATGGTAGAGAAAGTGGTCTAATGGCAATAGTTCTCCCTCTTTACTGCACAGGAAAAGAAAATAAATTATCAACTATGAAGGAGAATTAGTCTCACACCAACTTATTCTCTAAAACATCAGTGGGGCAGAGAGCTTGTAAGTAGCATTTTTTGTTGGACAGGAGGAGAAATGGTATGGAGTGATGTGTATGTTTCTGCTAGACCACTGTCACTCATTCATACCTGAATTACCTGTATTTCCATACCCCATGGACTCCTTGTGAGCAGAAAAGTACTGTGTGAACACCATGAGAGTGAGGTGTCATTTTCAAATTCTTTGACTTCAAGTGGTTTTGGGAACTATGAGGTATTTTTAAATGTTGGACTTTTTAAATTTTATTTTTAATTATTTGTATTTTTGTACTTTTGTCTTGTTACTCCTTATCAGGAACTCCAGGGTGAATGAGTAATTTTTATTGCCAAAAGAGAGATAACACTGAAAGCTCGTTTCAAATGCTTTTTTACAGGGTAAAATGGATTGTGGTGTAACAGAAGCAATGGTACAGGGTGAGAACAGACTCAGCTGTATTATGACTAGGACTGTCTCGTGTCCTGCTTTCATTTTCTCTGAGAAACAAAATTTGTCCCTTGCTGTTCTGCTAAGCTCCTCTTTGCATGCCATCACCTCAAAATGCAGACTGGGAGAAAGGTTCAAATTCTGTACAAACAGGAGGAAGCTCTGGGATCTACTTGTGGCAGGTCAATAGATGATGGTGTGAGGTTGAGTGGATAGTTCCTATTTTTGTTCAGGGGATGACACAGTTTGATTCTACTTATGGTGTTTCAAACAAGGATTCAGAAGGAGTGAAAAGATTTTTAGCAACTTAAATTGACAATGCATTGTTGGGGGTTTATTTGCCATCTATTTCCAGTCTTGGCTTGAGTGGATCAGTATGCAGTTACTGGGACTGCAGTAGGTTTCTCCATTCTCTCTTGGTCCTTACAATCAGCTTCAGATATACTGTACATCAGGAGTTGCTAGTGACAGCTGACATCTTCACTGGAACAACAAAGGCAGGCAGTGTGAGACTTTTATCTTCATTACATTTCATTTACCACACTGAAGTTTGTGTCTCATTGTCTCTCATTCTCATGTAAAAGTTGTATTTGTCTGGGTAACTTTTGGCAGACTACTGGTGAAGAAAGGTCTCCTCAGATTATCTCCTCCACGAAGATAAAGGTGTTATCTATGAGAGATAAATGTGGACTTTGGATAGAAGGAATATTTAAGCACTCTCACAAATACCAAATAAGCCTCATTTGTTTCTCTAGAGCAAAGTAGATACACACAGGTATATCCATAGACACATTAATCCATAAAAAGTAGGCCCAAACTAAAATTCACCCTTCTCTCAGATTTGTGAATACTGAAAATAAATAGGATTAAGTCACACTGTCAAGGTCTGTATTAAGGCTTTCACAGAGTTTGGATTTCAGATTCATACCTTTAGGTTGTTTCCATACAAATACCAATTACAAGAATTGTTGAGCTGCAGGACACAAAGAGACATCATTTATAGTGAAGAAATGAAAGAAATTCTACCTGACAGAATTTAAAAGGGTTGTAACCAACAAAATAATTTTATTTTTGGCCTTTTCAGATGTTACTTATGAAATACAGGGATTAACTTGAATCAACTAATATTCAACAGTCCCTTGCATTCTTCTGATAAAATATAAGATTTTCTCAATGATATCAAATCAAATGCTTCTTAATGAAGCTTAGTTTTGGAACTACATACATTACTAAAGACCCTTATGATTGTACTGTTAATTGCTTTATAAACCTATTGCCCATTCAGAATTAAAGCAATTTCATAAAAGACAAATAAAGGTATAAATAAAATATTAGGAGGTCTGAATAGGAAATAACTATTTATGCAGAACAGCTTTTGTTCTCTGTTCTATCATGGTTGCTTAATTTTGTCAGCACCTTCTGGTGGCACTTTGATTTACTGCTTTTGAAGTCAACAGCACCACCTTTACAGTGTATCATTGAGGTCTGTACACTGTTAGGCTCAGAGAGATTGGGCAGTTTATTTTCCACATACCCCTGACATGTCAACCGTGTGCATCAGTACTACATAAAGACTGAGCACCCACAGACTTATAACAGTGTCAAACCTTGTCTTTTGCCAGCTAGCATTATGTTTGTTACAGGGAAAATGTCCACATAAAAAACAGCCTGGCCTCAATTTGCTGCATTTTCTACCCTTTTTTTACAGTATTCTTGTTAATTTGCTTTCCTGGAGATGATCCAAGTCACTCTTCATGATGTTCTACATCTCACTTGGGTTATAGGTTTAGTTTAGCAAAGAATTCTACATTAAAAACAAAACAAAACAAAACAAAACAAAAAAAAAAACCCAAAACAAAACAAACTACAAAGGGAGGATGGGCAGAGACCAAACCTACAGGCAAATGTAAGACTTATCAAGAGGTGTGTTGGTCTATGAACGTCCAGAGGGTCAGCTGCTCTACAGTGCTTGCTTGTACCAGTGTAACACTACCAGACATGTGCTGGAGAATAAGTGGACAAGATGCTTGTGACACTTGTGATGCAAGTTCTCCCCCTACCTTACCTCATGAAAATTTGTCAAGAGCAAATAAAACAATAGAAGGGGAAATTTTCCCTGAATTCTGTTGCAGAGACTCTACACAGCCAGTGTTCACCCAAGATGTCTAATATGAAAGAAAATTTCCTAGTAAGGCAGCTAGAAAGGCCCTCAGACTCATGGAAAACTGAGGTACTGGATAGGTTTTTATACTTGTGTGAGTCCTATGACTTTAACAAACACTTTAATTGTAATCTTTCTAGTATATCGCTGGCAGATATTTAGCGGTGAAGTTAAATATAAAGCCACATCTGTGCTGATAAAAAAAAAAATCAAATAGACACAAAAGGATGGAAATTTTTAAATAATGTTTTAAAAAGCCAATGTAAAGAAATTAAAATAGGTATAATACTTTTACTCCATTACAAACTTTGTGGAACTTTTTTTGAGTTTAAACATTTTTTTTTCTCTCCAGACACTTGTCTCTCTTATAAACAGACCCTCTTCTAAAATGTCCCTTATTTTCTTTTTTCACATCCAATTTTTTTTTCATAGGTACCTAATAGATTTCAAGCCAGAGGTCAAAAAAAAAAAAAGTTTTTAAAAATGGATGAAATTGCAACTTAAAATTATTTTCCAAAAACAGCACTTCCCTCAAAACATGCCTGTCTTTTACTCTGTCTTTGAAAACCAAAATAAGAGCCAGAAATTCTGGAAGTCTTTGACAGTATTCAAGTAAACATCTGAAATTTAGGCCATTTCCAGGTTAATTTCTGTGCTCAAAAAAAATAGCCTTAACTGAATGCAAATCCAATTGCAGTGACTACCTTCTCCTCCTCTAACTGTCACTTGCTGCTGTTCTGTGGTATCTAAGTCAGGCAGTTTGTGAATTAATTATGAGGGGGTGTGTATTTTCTTTTTCTGAAGAACAGTGAAACTAAAATTTCTCATTTCAAGTCTGCCAGTGTCATTATGTGCACATTCTTCATTCCTTTCCAATCAGATTGGAGTCTTGTTATAATTTTCTAAGTCCAGATCTGCTATTCATTCAGCAACATGGTCTCTGGCCATGAACAGAACAAAATCACTGATCTTTCTGATTTTTTTTTTTTTTTAATAATGTAATTTTAAGTGCTTTAGACACTAATTGCACAGCAATGGCAGCCATTGCCTAGCTGGATTGGCTTAAAAGCTTCATGCAAAATGCTGATTTGCAAATTAACTTGCCTTGGCAACCAGGAGAGATGTCAATTTGAAACTAAGTGGCAGTATATCATTTCACCTCAAAAGGCCAGGGTTTGCTGAAAAGTGATACACACGTTCTCATGATGAAGGATTTGTTATGCAATTGACCATTGACATAAGTAAGTAAGAAACCATTATCCTGAGGACAAAAATAAAAATAAATCAAAGCTCACTTTCCAGCTGTCTATAAGGAGAAGAACTTGCTATTGATGTAATTTCTGCCTAAAATTACTGAGACATGTGCCAGCTGCTTCGTCAAAAGTGAGGGTCTGCTTGCTGAAGGCACTATGGCTACTTGTCCAACTAGAGATAAAATCCAAACAGAAGCCTTTTTAAGCCTCTCCTGACATATAGGGACACTGAAAAATTTGACACATGCACAAATCTAAACCTCGTTAATTCCTTTAAAGAAATGTCTGTTTGCAAACATGATCTTTGTACTTATGAGGTGTTGCATAAATTAAGGGTCAGAGATACACGACTTGCCCCATGAAACTGAGAGTTCCTGTTGATTGGATTGAAACTGAATGACATGATCATGATTTGGATGGGGCTGTGCAGTGAGTTACAAACAGCAGTGCTATTTGCATCACCATGTATCATCTCACAATGAAGCTATGGTGAAAGGGCTCTTTGTTCTGGGAACCCAGCCCAGACAGAGGAAATTGCGGGGAGAAGAGATGAAACTTCTCTTGCTTTTGTCCCCAAAGCTTGTCAATTCAGAGGTTGCTGTCTGCAAGCCCTGGCTCCTGCAGGGAAGGGAGGTGGCTCACAGCAACGTGGAGCTCAGGCCAGCCTCTTTCCCTGTAGCGTTTAGTTCTTATGTCTCCTCTCAATACTGTTCTTCCAGAGCAAAGCAATATTGCAACAAAAGCAGCCATGCTTATCCCTTCAGGATGGGCGGCGTGTCCCTGTGTGTCTGGGAACCCTTAGGGATGTCCAGGCATGTTGGGGCCCTTGGCAAACTGGGCAGGATGAATCCCACTGCAGGACTTCCCCCTGCAAACCGGAGCGGGGGCAGGAACCAACCTCATCTCCGGAGTGGTGATTATTGAATACACCCATGTTGGACAGGAGTTTATCTCAGCTGTGTCAGCTCTGGAAGCTACATTCGTTATTTGTCTGAATGGAAATATTTTGGAGAATCAGAAGGAGCAAAGTAGACTTTTTGGCTTTGCTGACAACCCTGTGGTTTAGCAGTGGCCTTGGACAAAAAAGCCTGGGATTATGTTCCTCCTCTAGCTAACTCTGACTAATCACATCTACAAATCAGTGGTGAAGATGAGTAATTTGTGATTCAGGTTGAGAAAAGACTTCGGTCTGGTTCTTTTAGTTAGTTTTCCTGGCTGTTACACAGACATACACTCACATGTGTGGGCATTTTCACCATTTTCTCCAAGAAAAGAAACAAAAGCAAACCAAACAAAACTAGACACGAAGACATGAAGTCTTGAAAATTAATGTAGCATGGAATTATTGTCCTCCAGTCAGCTTTAATTGCTAGTGCAACAATTGATGATTAGAATTCAAAAATTCATATCCCACATGTATTCTTCAATTTTTGTTTATAATTTGTCATCCCAGCAGATCCTCCTTACAGTAAGTTTATTTATCAGAGTGTTCATGGAAAGTAGAGCCCAAAGGGGATGTAAATCCAAAGTAAGTGAATTTGTTTAAATATTTAAATCAACACTTGTGTGATGTATTATTCTAGCTCCAGTCAGCATTCTGGAGTAAAGTGGGATGAAAAATAATTTTCAGAAGAATTTTTTAAAGATGGAAGTTAATTATAATTCAAATGCCTAAACTGTACTATGTAAAGAATGATTTTTTTTAATATTTTGAGATGGGAAATTTGTTAACATCTATTACAAAGAAGTATTTACATCATTAAAAAAATATGTTTAAAACTCAATGCTTAAACTCAGTAACTAAAATTCAAACATATAGTCAAACTTGAAAAGTATTTCTATGCTTCAATTATTTTATTTTTTAAAATGCAATACAAATAGTTCTATTTTAGACTTGTAGTTTGTTAGAAAATGTTAAATTAACTTGAATATTTTCCAAATATCTTGAAACATGATACCAATATAATGCAGTGAAAAATTAATTATGAACTCTGTGCAAATGTATTCTAGTGAAGTTTTTTTCATCCAGCAAGGAAAGTTTATGCACTATCGTAAGCTGACTAGCACAGTTGCTTAGTGTCTCAATGTTGCCTTTCAGTTTTGAAAAAGAAAAGGAAATATTTTTAACTGTGCTAAAAAGCCGGTGAAGTGGGTGGGGAATTTTGGGGGTTACTGTAAAATTTCATGCTCACCCCAAATGTATTTATGTGCAGCTGCACAGTTTTTTGTTATGAATCAATTTTAGCCATGTTTGCTGCCTACCTGCCTTCAACACAGCAGGAACCAAAGTCATATATGTCTGCTGCAGTTATTTCAATTCTTTTCTTATTAAATGTGTGTTTCAAATGACTGGCACCACAGATTACATTCCCAGTAGACTCTTAGACTTTTGCTTAAATTCATGTAGATCAAGAGTTATCCTAAAATCAGCAAGACATTCTCATTATGTAAAGTTAAGCATACGATCAAGTGTTTGTATTATCAGTGCTAATCCATAAAATTGAGAAGCAAATAGAATACACAAATATACAACATTTTTATAGGAACCTATAACTGTATAAAATTAAAGTGAATGGGTAGTTTAAACATTAATCAGGTATGTGTATGTATCGTGCATATTTGTATTAAATTGAACTTACTCAGGTTTTTATTTGGCCTCATCAGTGCTAAATACGTGCCAGAAATAATTATATAACTTATTTTTCTTCCCAAAAGTGGGTTGCAGTAATACCTGTTGCAAGGAGATGTGATTAATGCTGTTTGGGCCCTGTGGCATTATATTTTTTATTTATTTATTTCTGAGACAATCCCTAATCCCTGCTTAATTTTATGAACTGTCAAAATGATTCTAAATATCTCTCTGGTTTGCATTTTCACCTCAGGACAGGAGTCCAGAGGTACAGATTTGTTGTACAACAGTGGACTTCAGGCAATTTTCATCTTTTAATGCCTACAGCATCTAAGGTTGAATTTGTAATAATCACCAGATTATCTCTAAAGGATCTTCCTGTTACACTTACAAATAGTTCTGCAGGAAAATGCATAATATATAGAAGAAAAACAATTGATTAGATGCAGGAGATCATTTTGTCACATAATCCCAGATGGAAAAGAAAACAAATGTGGAATTCTTTTTTTTTTTAATGACATCTGAAAGATACTGTGGGAAAGATACTTGCTATGCTAGTTAAGTCATATGCTGGTCTCAGAGCTCTGGTTAGATTGTAAATTCCTTAAGAAAACGTGCAAAAAATAACACTGTAACTAGAATTTTTTTTTTTGAATGGGAATGGATTGTTCAAGTGGTGTGTACAACCATGACAGCTAGCAAAGTAATGTGCCTACACTGCTATTGATATGGCAGGTATAAGGAAAAAAAGTGTGCATATAAATTAACTATAGGTAAGATTCTTATTATTTTTAATATTGTATGATTATACTTCTGTTATATTTTAAGGAGCTATGAACGAATTGGGTGATATTTAGAGCGAGAAAGGGATTCAGAAAATGGCAACAGATTCCACATAGTAATTGTGTATATGAAAGTCAGGTGATGGGAACCATGAAGATTCAATAAATGTTGATAAATAATTTACTTTTATTATTGATATCATGAGATCTAATTCAGGTATAATTCATGGGCTGTTAAAATTTTTTGTAGTTTATATTTTACTAAGAGATTGGACCTCATTTCTTCCTCAGAGCTGGGATGTGATTCTAATTTTCTTCCTATTATAATACGTTCATTTGAATTCCATTTATGGCATCAATTGAAATTCACACCAAAATAATAGATCAAATCAGGCAAGATGGACTGAAAAAAATTTTAGGGTGTGCCTTTGATTTGAAATGTTTTTTTCTTTTATGCATTGTTAAATCTCACACAGATTTCAACATTTTAAAAACAAGGTGAGGTATTCTTTAGTGGTCCAGGCCAGAGGATGGATGGCACTTTTCCTTGCTAGTACAGAAGCTTTAATATATGAAAGTGGGACATGGGAAGCCACACATATATGTCATTAGGGGAACCAAGAAAGGATGGCTATGTGGGCATATCAAGAGGCAAAAAGAATTATTCAGAGCTTCTGTGTCTGGACACTGCATTTGAGGGCAAGTCAATGACTGGTGCAGAAGGAAATTGAGAGTTGAATTACACAATTAAAGGATTAGTACACAGGAATTATGAAATGGAAAACAATAAAGATTTATTTCCTGTTTTTCCTATGTCAAAAGGCAGTCAAGCCTCAGATCGGATGATAGAAAATAATCCAAAGGAATAATACCTGTCTATTGCCCAGAAAAGACAGCATTTATTATTGCAAACTAGCAGATCATCCTGAAGTCACCCTGGATGATCTGTGTCTTGAAGCATGTATTGGGCAACTTGGAAGAAAAGTATTTGATCTGTCTCCTGTAGAGTTTTCTTGTTGCTTAGAAATGCAGGCTGTCCCATGAATCTTCATCTGTACTTGAAAAGAACACTTCTCTTCTCTGAGGTCCACCCATACAAGAGACCAAAACTTAGGAACCCGGGGAATAGTTAAAACAAAGCCAGCAGTGGAAGGGTAGAACATGATGTCTGTCTGAAGCAGCACACTTATCTATTATCATCCTGTTGCTGAGGACAAAATGCCATAAAATTAGGAAATTCTAGCCCTGATTTCTTGCAGAAGATTGAATTTTTCCCCCTTGTAAGCCATTAACAACATTAAAATGAAAGTCAAAAAAATCTCAACAAAACAAAAGCAAAAACCAAACCAGGATACTGAAACTGCATTTACTTTCCACTTGTATATTTTGATGAATGTAGGAGAAAGCATTTGGGAAATTTGAAATTGGGAAGCTAGGTGATCAAATTATCATCTTTGTCCAGATATATAGAGATGTTAGGTAGTCATCAAATATTGATGATGCATTAAAGGTCTAAGACTAAGGCAGAGCTCTCCATTTGTTTGTTTTGTTTGGCCAGTGTGTTAAGTAGAATAACTTATGAGAAATGATAGAATTCATCTCTTCTACTCCTTTTGTTAACAGGTTAGCACTCTACCAATTCACATATCTAAGGCTTTATGTATTATTAATCAAAAGAGTTAAAAAGTCAATCCAATCTGGTTATATACAGTAGTTCTTGTGGTTTTCAAACCTTTAAATAATTTATGGTGTCATCACTTTCCCAGTGGATATCAGGCTAGTTGAGTGTCTGGAATCAGAATCCCACTGGGAAAAAAAAGAAACATAGTCAGAAAAAGTAGTAATTTTTTTTTAATAATAGCAACTCCAGCGTATTGTATCATCACTATCAGCCTCTAGAGAGATCATTCCTCTGAAAGAGAACTTTTTCTTATACGAATCCTTTTGGGATCAAACAATCCTGCCAAATCTATACCTACATATTGTTCTAACTGGATAAGGGAGTGTGTGTGTGTTGAGCACACATGGAGGTTTGTTCTCTTTCTTTTGAAGTGGTAAGCCCCCACAGATGATCATTGTAATCTGAAATGGCTATTTTTTTTTTTTTTGTAAGTATGTCTCAAATTAATTCAGGCATTTTTGATTATATGAATACTGGGGAATCTACTTTTAAGCTTTTTAATCTTTCTAGATATTCAAAAATATAATAAAAAAGTGATTTAAAATAACACATTTGATTTTAAAGTATGTTAGAGAAATAATGACATTATTTTATGTGATAGAATACCAGATTCTGCCTTCCCAAGTAAGAGACTTGACTTCTATTATTGAATAGACTGCTACCATATACTTAACATATAACCTCCTTTCAGAATTAAAAACCTCTTTTCAACCCAGAAAATCATATATTCTTTCTCCATATAAAATAAGGTCATTGAAGACCAGGTGTATCTGACAGGTACTCTGCTAGTTCTCCAACAGAATATGAGTTTTTACACCTTTTTGTTTTGCGCTGAATCTTCCAAGCAGTGTCCCATGAATAGCCTTTTTTTTTTTTTCTTGAACCTTTCAATTAAAAGTTCACGATGTATCAGTGAAGCAAATTGTCCTGTGATCTTTTACAACAGCTGATTTTGTCTTCAGCTGCCAGCTGTCCACACCCACTGATTTCAACCAGGTCTGCAGTTCTTTCTACTGCATCCAGATCCTGCTTTCTCCATGTATCCTGACCCAACAGCCTGTACACTTGCTAACAGAATGGAGTGAAGGACAAGGATGCATTTCTGCAGGCAGTCACCTAGCCAGCCTAGCAACATCCTGCTGGGGTTCAGAATTATGCATTTGTATAAACTGAGACTGGTCTTAAATGTAAGTCAGGGAAGCAACTCTTCCATGAATGTGAGGTGTTTATCCCATGGTTATGAAGTAAGAAAATTTGCTAGGTGAGGGAAGTGGATATTTCACCTACAGAATCAGGATTTGAGTCCTTTATTCCTTTAAAAACATAGACAAAATTTGAAATATAAAATGTAATAGTATAAAACATGGGGGGAAAAAGAGTGAAGGATTTAGGTGCCTACATATAATAAAATTCTCTCAGTACCACTAACTCAGCTGTATTGATGACACGTATTGACTCATATTCTGCTTTCAGCAACACTTGTGTAAATCCAGGGTACTGAAACTTCAGTCACTTCAGAGCAATTGCTCTTGATTTACACTTGTGTAACTGACAGCGTTTGACCCTTAGACTATACATATATCTTAAATTATGCATTTAGCTTCCTGAGCCACAACTGAACAATAAGGCAGTATATATATCATCTGGTATGTACAATATATCAGTTTAATGTGGACATTTTAGTTTTCCAATTCTTCTACTCTTGTGCTGCCATTCTCATACTTGAAAGAATATTAAATTTTATATATATATATATATATATACACACACA
>VYXF01011206.1:414778-469016 GCA_013397295.1 Polioptila caerulea
TATGCCGTTTTTTGAAAAAAAAAAAAAAAAAGGAAAAAAGAAAGTACTCATTTGTAGAATTACAACATGTAAAAAGTTCTTACAAAGGATAGGTGTTACCAGCCTCTGGTTTCACCAGATTGTAAAACGAATCCATGGAGTGAGTCACACAGTTCAGTCACAGTGCCTGAAAGCCAATTCATTACTCACAAAGAGATACAGAAATGGAGTGTAGTACATACATTCACCACCAATAAAATGTTTAACAGGTATGCCTGGCTTTAAAAAATTTCCAAGTCTAGATATAACCCAGCTCAGGATTCAACTATGTATTTTAAATTACTGGCCCTAGAGATCAAAAAACACATACTGCAGATAATGTAGGTTCTCTCTGCATGTGTACAGCCTTTTCTGGGTAGCACTCTAGCTGTATGCAAAGAAAAAAGGTGTGAAATCTTCTCACTTCAGAAAGATTTCTTTTCCTGTCAAACACTGCACTTGGAGGCTTCTTGTTCAATTCTTACTACCTTTGCTAGGTTTGATTGGGAATCCTCATCACAGGAGGAAAACTGCCTTCCAACTTCCTCTCTCAAATCTATTGGGACCTCTTAATGTGGTAACAGTGATCAAAAACCCCCAAGCCCTACCAATTCACAAGTCTGTACAATTTCTCATTTTTCCTTTCCTGTCATGGTTGCAATAATGAAATTCTGTGGAATATTGGGGAAGTAAACTATCCAACTCTTTGGTTTCGCTAAGAGTTTGTGGTCGGGTATCAAACAGACGTGTCGAATTACCTAACTTTAATTTCAAGTAATTGGTGAACAGAATTACCCTCAGGGTTGAGGGAATTATAAACAACGCAGCTCCTGGTAATTTTTTCCCCTCTGGATAGAGCCAAGTGGAAATTGCTGCTAGTGGATGTGTTACAGCTGCTTGTGACATTCTGAGAAGGTGGATATTTGCAAATAATACAGTTCACTTGACCCTCGCTGCTTGGCAATGAAAGAAAAACAATCTGAAGTACTTTCTTGGGGTTTTGGTAAGCACTATCCTTCTTTCCTGTGATTTCTGCAATGATCATTTAAGTGCTGGTAATAATTTGAGACTATTTCTTTTGAATAATTTTTCATGTGTGCAGCATTAGCCTAATAAAAAGGACAATCCAAACCTGACCTCAAATACTGCTCTTTAGGTAACATGTCTGCAAAAGAAAACTGTATTTTATACTGATTAGGCAGAAAAAGATGTAATAATATGTATGATATGCATTTTTGCAAAATGCAAAATGTATGCATTTTGTTGATCCTAATTGCTATGAAGGGGGTGATATAGAAGAATTCATTGGGTTTTCACTTCCAAAAAGATTTTCTGAGAACACATAACCCCGATGAAGCTCTATTTCTGTTGTCATTTCAAAGGGCTTGATTCTTATATCACACTGTATTTCCTTGACTTGAATGTATTTAATTTTGTTTTATGTAGGAAATGTCAACACACTCTCTTCATCGTATTCTCATCTGGACTCTCAAAATCAAGAAGTGAGGATAATTCAAATCAGTTTGAGATAAATACCTGAGCTCAAGTGGTCCCTTTCTGACTTGACTGCATTAAGTAGAAAAGCAGCAGGTCTGTCAAATTCTTTCTCAATATAAACTGGTCAGATTACCTGGGACATCTCCATCCCTACACTTCATGTGTTGCTGTTTTCTCTACTGCTCTGATCACTGCTGAGACTGATGGGATTCTTGTTGCTTTTATACCAAACTGAGCAGCTCATCCACTGGGCCACCTGACCCCTTAAAGGGCTTTATGAAACAGCCTATTGACCATAAAACAAACCACTAGTTGCTGAGTCAGGCTCATATGCAGAAGCAGAGGAATGATGACCACACCATTTTAAAAGTTAGTGTTTCTGGACTGATAGTGCACTTAAAAACTTGCATATGGTTCATATTCAAACCCACAAACTGAAAACCTTGAAAAGCACTCTCAGACACACAAGCCAACGTGTGGTGACTAAGAAGTCAGCAAGCATCAGGCAGTGTTGTGACTATCAGGCCAGAGCTCATGGTTACAGACAGTAGGGGTGAGGTTCCCCATGGTCCGACACTGCACTCCTGAGGAGAGCAGAAGAAAAGGTGACATAGTCCACTGTAGGTGAGTTAAGAAGGGCTTTCAGAATCTTAGTATGTTATTGGCAAAGGTGTCAACTGGTTGAAACTTGTAGATCCCAGATTTTGTGCAATAGCTAAGTATATCAGTTCTCAAAAGGAAAGAAAAAAACCTTTAGGAAGAGAAAATGTTCAGTAGACTCTATTTACTATTGTTGTGACTTTTACATGGTGAATTGTTATTGTTTGTAAGATGGAAAAAACTACTGGGGGGGGGAATAGGGGTTTAATTTTATGTTCTGTATCTCTTTTCAAGGCTGTTGTTAAGGGATAAAGGCAACCAAGAACCACAATATAAGGCATTGTGTAGCTGTGCCTTGAAATTTTTATTTCAAATAAAGATCGAATTTGAATTCTTATAAGAGATGAAAGGCATTATTGTGCTGACTTCTACGTCAACTCCTGTCATAATGAAGAGTGGCAATCCAGGGTCTCTTACTGAACAAAGTCTTGGACTTGCATAATGAAATGTTTCTTTCAAGCAAAGGAGAAATCAGATATGAGATTTTTTACTTTCTGGTGCCACAGGACATTCAGTGGCATTACTAGTTCAACAGGTTTTAGTCTCAACTGCTTGTCAGGGCCTGTACATTGCCTCCATTTTGTTTGGTAACTGTTCATAATTTAACCTGGGATTGTTCTCTTTCATTTGCAAATGGTCTCTGCCTTCCTCTGCTTAGAGTGCAAGCCATAAGTGTCTGTGCAAGTGTGTGCTAGTGTTTCAGTTTTCCACAGTGTTTTATCTTGCAAGCACAGAAATCTTTGTCCATAAGGACAGTGATATTTGTGGAGATTTTGTGGGCACATCTCTAAGGAAAGCCAAAAATATCCCATGGTCAGTTTCTGTGGGTTTCAGAATGCATATGAGAGGCTGAGAGTCAAATCTTGGGCTTGCACATATTGTTTCATTCCAGTTGAGATCAACGGGCAGATAGAGGTTTGGCCCCAGGTGTTTTAAGCCTTTCCTTCCTTTTTAACTACAGCTCGTCTTATCACCCCCAAACTGTTTCAAGCCCATCAGCTTTTAACTGTGGGAAACAGTGAACAAGTGAGTGAAGCCCTGCCTGTTTATGAGTGTTTGTCTGAACCACTTACACCTCAGCCCCACTTCCTTCTGGCAGTACCTGTTAGCAGCACATGGCACTTAGCAAGCCTGTCCCATCTCTAGTGCACCGAAACCTCTTGGTAGGTGCAGGACAGCATTTGAGCCGAAGTGTCTGGGCTTTGACATTTCTTTTTCAGATGATAAAAGCTCTCTGGAGCTTTCAGTTATTTGATAGTTTTATTTATTTATTACCGAGCTATCTGTGAGGACACAAAAATCACTTTCTGGGGTTTTCAAACTTCAAGAAAGCTATAAGGCAGGAGGTTCTGCAAGCTGAAGTCTTTCCTTTTTATTTTTGTTCTATTTTATTACTCACAACTTAATTTAAAAAATTTTCACCTATAAAATCTTAGTTCCAGTGGCGTATTATCTCCAAACACTAATTCATTCAGGTTTTCAGTATAGCTTAAGACTAAGAGAAGTATTTTCAGTTTTCTTTTTTATTTCTTTTTCTTTCTTGATAATACAGAAGTAACATCCCAGACATATGTCTGTCTTTTTCATACTCTGTGAACTGATGAAATAAAGCACCCTAAAAATGTGTGAAGCTTCTGAAATGTAGGAGTGGTTTAAAGTAAGATAAGTTTCTTTGCTTACAGTGATTTTAGAGTTTACATTCATCAAAATTTCAAGCTCTATTTGTTCAATTCATGCTAAAACCATTTTTTTTCTATATTGAGGTTTAAATGCTTCTGAAAGTACTTGAGTCAAGTAGTTATGAATGCAAAATGAATGTAAAATAAAAAACTCACAATGTAACTCTCACAACTATCAGCAGGTTTCTCAGGCTAATAAGCAGAAATTTTTCATCAAGAAAAAAAAAATCCCACAGAAAGGACAAGCAGTTTTATAGTTTATATTCAACATTATGAATTTTAAAAAAAGATAACTAGTGTAACGTATTACAGTTAATTTTAAATCAAGAGTAAAAAGTTAGTTTTAGTTTAATCCAGTTCTCTGGTTTACCTCAGTCTCTTGGTTTATACAGAAGTCTTAGCAGTGGCTATGTCTTCTGATTTCCCCAGATCTGGTCATTTTGATTTGATATGCAAGTTCTATAATTTTATATGAGTAATTTCCCCTGAGGATTACAGTGATATTGTTTCATTGAGAAAGCATCTTTTTCTCCTCCTTCTATGTATCCATTAAAAGGTTAGAGAGAAAAATTTGTGTTAAATAAAAAAACTCACAGCGGTTGTGTTTGCAGTGTCATAGAATCATTAAGGTTGGAAAAGACCTTTAGGAACATCAAACATAACCATCAACAAATCACTGCCAAGTCCATCACTAAACCATGTTCTCTAAGAACCACAACTACATGTCTTTTAAGTAACTTCAGGGTTAGTGACTCCACCACTGTCCTGGGCAGCCAGTTCCAAGACTAGACCACCCTTTCAGTGAACAAAATATTCCTAATTTTCTATCTAAAACTCCCATGGCACAATTTGAGGTCATTTCATCTTGTCCTATAGCTCATTACCTGGGAGAAGAGACTGACACTCACCTGGCTAAAACCTCCTTTCAGGCAGCTGTAGAGAGCAATAAGGTTTCCCCTGGAAGCTTCTTTTCTCCAGGGTGAACAATCCTAGCTCCTTCAATCACTCCTCACAAGTGCTCCTCCAAACTTTTATATTCCCCTCTCTGGATGTGCTCCAGCTCATCAATGTTTTGCTTGCAGTGAGGGGCCCAAAACTGAACACAGGATTTGAGGGGCAGCCCCACCATTGCTGAGTATGATGTCTGTCCTGGTTGTGCTGGACACACTGAGTCTGATATAAGAGAAGGTACCGCTGACCTTATTGCCACCTGGGCACAGTGTCCAGGTAGACAACATCCACAGCCTTTCCATCATCCACTAAGCACGTCACCCTGTCATAATAAAAGAGGAGCTGTCTTTCCCAAACCTCTGCTGACTGGGCCTGGTCATCTGGGTGTCCTGTACGGGCTGTGTGATGGCACTAAAGATGATCTGCTCCATCACCTTCCCTGGCACCGAGGTCAGGCTGACAGACCTATAGCTCACCAGGTCTTTCTTGCTTTTGTAGATGAGTGTTTGCCAGCTTGCAGCCAACTGGGACCTTTCTGGTAAGCCAGGGCGGATGATAAATGATGGAGAATGGCTCTGTGAGCACTCTGCCAGCTTCCCAGTACCCTTGGGTGGATGCTATCCAGCTTCATAGACTTGTGTATGTCTAGGTGGTGTAGCAGGTTGCTGACCTGCTCTCCTTGGATTATGGGAGCTCCATTCTTCTCTCTGTCCTTGTTTTCCAGTCTTAAGGAGCTGAGTACCTGGGGATAACTTGTCTTACAACTAAAGGTCGAGGGAAAAAAAGCAGGAATTACCTGAGACTTTTCCTCATCCTTTGTTACTATATTTCCCCCTGCATCCAATAAAGGAGGGAGATTTTCCCCATCCCTCCTTTTGGTGCTGATGCACTTATAGAAATATTTTTTTATTAAAATTATTTTTATTTTATTAAATAATTTTATGGCAGTAGCCAAATTGAATTCTAGTTGGGCTTTGGAAGAAGGGGCAGGCCATTCAGAAGGACTAAAGGGATGCCACGAGGTTGCATAGGGGGAAAACTAGAAGAACCAAAGGTCATAAACTCTCCTGTTTTCCTGAGCTCCAGCCAAAGTTCAGTTCATCCACACTGGTCACCCTGGACCAGGGATGTTCAGAGAGGTAATAACCTACCAAGATCTTCACAGAGGTGTTTTTAGCTTGTCAGCGTTGGTTAGAGGCATTCTTGAAGTGTAAACACAAAAATGTCCTCTGTCTGAGTCCCACCCATTTAATAAAGGACATGGGGGGTAATGAAGAGCACACATTTTGATCTGGCTGAGAATGAAACTGCAATATTACTTCTTTCCAGTCATAGCATAGTATATTTTTCTGCTCTTTCAGTCAGGAAGACAACATTATGATTTTTTTGAGCTGTGTTTAGTCATACACATTTTAGAAAAGAATGAGCTTTTTCCTTTTTTTTTAATCAGAAATGTTTTTTCTGATTATGAAGGAATACAAACTCTGCTCTGCTTTAAGAACGTTTAATGTTCCAGGTGGAAAGCAAATTAAAGAAGATCTCCAAAGGTGAAAAAATCCTACTGGATAACAATACAAAGAAAACAAATTCTTTCTTTACAAAGAGAACAAACTCTGATAGCACAAATCAGGGCATGAAGAAAGACATCAACACAGAAATATTGAGACTCACGTGATGCCAAATAATCAGCCACTCTCCTCTCTCCATTCAACCAGAGACCAAATGTCGTGGCTCTTCGTGGAAGGGGCCTGAATTAAGATATATGCAACTCAATCTTCTGGAATATAGTGCCTGAAACAAATATGACTAGGCAGATAGAGGGTGCAGCAAGCAAACTGAAACTTAAAAAAAAAATAAGAAGGTAAAACCAAAGAATCCTTGACATATCACTAAAGGGTGAGAAACTCTCCACAATATAGCAATTCTCTGTGCACAGAAACCTCACCTTCAATGATCTTTATAGTCTATATTGTGTATATTATTTACATCTGATCTTTCAGTTTAGTAAAACAAAAAAGCACCATCTGCCTAACCGCACTTTCCTTCCAGGAAATTGAAATGAGAACGGATGTTGTCTTTCGTGCTTGTTTTAATTCTTTTCTTCATGTTTAACTCTTTGTACAGTCAGCATACACTCAAAAAGAAATGTAAACCAACATATTCCTTAGCCACTCTTTCCCAGTGCACACAGAGAAGGAAGAAGAAAAATTAAATAAAAAGACAGGAATAGAAACATCCAAAAAATCCAACCTGAAATAGATTTCCATGCACAGTTATCACAATTAAAAGATAGGGACATTCATTGCCTGTGTTCCTTGGCAGCTGTTTTTTCTTATAAGGTGTATTAGTCAAGCAGATAGAAAACAACAGCACCGGAGAATAGTTAATTAATCAAGGCATTATCACTTCTTAGAGCAAGATACATGCTCTACTTGTGAGATTTCTGAAATGTTAGGGGTAACAGAAAGCCCCATCTCTCCTCAGATCCCCCAGATAAGCAGGGTTATGTGCTTGTGCTTATGTATTTAAGCATGTATGTTAAAAAAGTGAAGAAGAAAGGCTTCCAGTTGTGTATTGATGTATAGGTATGGCAGTATGGCTACACAGACTCAGTTGTTGTGGTAGCTGGAATTTTTACGGCAGTTCTCAGAAAATTCTTCAACATCTGCCTGTCCTTTTTTTTTTTTTAATGTTGTTATTCCTTGTGTAGTTACAATTAAGGAGCAACATGCCTATCAGGCATAAATAGTCAGGCTGCAATCATATTCTCCAGGGAACACTGCTCTTCCCATATCCCTCTTACAGAAAGTATCTGTATACATGCAGTTTAATCCTCATGTTTGTCTGATCATCTGTGAGTGTCTATGAAATAAGGAGGGAGGATGATGAATTGCCTTGACGCTCCTCACCACACTGGGGTAGACAGAGACTATTTTTGACAACCAGTTTACATGAGGATAGCCACAGATCTGCTCAAATCTACAAAATAACTACTGCAGCTTACTACGAGCTGCTCCAGTGATTCCCTAGTGCCATGCTTTGTCTTTACCTGAGTGCCCCCACCCCATGCTGGACATGATCCCTTCTTAACCAAGTATGGAGGTTTCCACTTCTGTGTGCCTGTGCATTAAGCACACCTCCTTGTGGCTGTAGAATGGGAGGCCAGAGACCTCCACCATCACACCAAACGCCATCACAGAGCTGCACTGAATGAATTACAGCTGTGAATTGAATGCCTGCTCCTTCCCCTTGTCCTTCTGGATTGTCCGCTTTCTCCTTGGCAGAACTATTAACTTCTGATGCATAATTTCAGGCCAAGTTACCACTCACAGTGTGCTCAGGAATTGGTTGCAATACTGAAAATGTCCAACTACTAATTTTGGGGTTTTTTGAGAGTTCAAATCCCAAAAGGCTTTGCACAAAATCCAAAAATTAATTCTGGTATCAGAAAAAGTGGAGACTTTTGAAAAAATGGTCCATTGCATAGTCTGGCCCGGAAAAAATTGTTTTCAGTGTCTGCTTTGTCACAGCTATCCTGTATAACCTCAGACATTTCTTTGAGGGTTTTTGGGTTTTTTTTTTCCTAAATGGTTCAACACAGGTCCCAAAGAAAGACCTCAACAAACAAAAGACCATAATGTATTAGTGCAGATGTGAAACCATACATCACAGCCTTACTGCTTGAGGTACCCATGCCGGATATATACCCAAGTCTCAGTTTCTCTGAGGCATAGGTATATATCCTAAAATATATTTTGAATCCTAAATCCTACAAAAAAGTATTTGAAATAAATTAGGTGTCTAAGTATTTTTGAGATGTAGGTTTCTAGACCTTCATTCTCCATGTCTAAAATACAGATAATAGATGCTCTTCCTTACCCAGATGGCCTAAGGATATTCATTAATCACATTAAGATTGTGAGGTGCTCAGCTACTATAAATAGAGGAGCTTCATGATCTTCAAGATGGTGGTTACCTAGGAGATATATAGATCAACATATCCCTACTTTGCTTTGCCATTCCTTGGGGATAGCATGGCCCTGCTTTTTAGTGATCAGCAACCTCCATCTTTTACTGCTGTTCTGGCCAGTGCCAAAACCACAAGTAGAACATGGTTATAGAAGACGTAAAAGCTGTGTTTTCTAATTTGGTGACTTTCCCCCTCCTCTCTTTCCCATGACTGTAGAAAGTCTCAACTCTGCATTATAAATTAGTAGGATTTAAAATGCCCTTTTGGAAATTTTAACATTTTTATTTTTAATTGGAGGAGTGCAAAGCTATCTGGTTCTATGCTGATCTTTAACTCACTGATAAACAACTCTGCTCACTTAAATCAATTTTATGTAAAAACAACAGTGAAGGCTGGGTGTTTTGCATGTCAAGAACCTTTTTGATGGAGAAACTGTGCAGCAGAGGAAGTAGAGAACTGGATTGCTTGTCGAATCAGGATGTACCACTGTACTGAGAATTGCTCAGCTCTATGATATAGACCCTGAGCTGCTAACAGATATCCTTCTTTAGCTACAAGACTGTGCTTTTGGAGTAAAGAAGATCACAACTCCATCTGTACTGTTGCTGTGATGTACTGAGTGGGAGTTGTGTACAGGACAGTGAGAACTGTGAAGTTCGAAAGTGGCCATGGATTTATTATAAAGAGAACTCTCGAGCTGCTTGGTGGCATTTTTTTTTTTTAAGCTTATCTTGAATGAAGCTTTTAAAGTTTTTGATGTGCTCAGTTAACTATCTGAATTTTTTTTTCACTTCTTTTTTTTTTTACTTTTAGAGCTAAAGAGAATATACCATGTAGTGTGCCCTTTTTTTTTCCTTTTTTTTTTTTTTTTTTTTTTTNTTTCTGACTTGAAGTGGAAAACATCTGGTAAGAAAGACTAAAGTCTTACAAGATTACAAGATAAATCATACAAGATTTATGTGCCAGCATCCCAAACTCAGATTCTACCTTTTGCAGGTATCATGGAGTCGGTAAACAAGGATATATCCTAAAGAAAATCATAGAAAGGATCTGAAACTCCTTAGTTGAATTTTATGGGTGTTTCCAATGAAGAGTTGAGGAGATTTAGAGCCATTTAGAATGTTGATATGGGTGTGGATCTGATTCTAATGTGATTTTCAATTCCTTATGGAAGAATATAAGAAAGTACATCTGGAAAAACCAACAGTTAGGCCATCCCAGTGCCCTGTCCACAGGCAACACAATTGATACTGCTGTTTAGGGAAAACCCAAAAAATGTGACAGCATCTCGCAGTCCAGTCCCATCCACAATTATTGGATTAGGGCTATTAAGGAGTACACCTTCACTTAATCCGTTTAGCATCCATTTATAGACCTGTGGTCCATGATAAAGCAGCCAGATTTAAAGCCCCTTAAAAAAATGGAATCCTCTGGGGGAGACCCTGCAAGCTCCTTTAGTCTGTCAGCACTGTTGGGTGCTGCTTTAATCCAGGAGCTGCAGTCGCACAGGGCAGGGCGATGTCACTGCCATGTGAATGAGCTGTCCCAGCCCTGCACAGGCTGCACTTTTCTGTGCACAGAGACACATCAATACTGAATATAGTGTGTTAGCAAAACAGAATGGAAATCTTTCAGGTGAAGAATGGCTTCACTGATTGCTTTGCTCTACCAGAATGGGGTGTGTTTTCAGGCATTCTGATGAATGTGTGCTATTTTTCAGCCATTCAGTGTGAAGTGCTGTAGGTTTCATATAAACTTTTATTGCTCACCACAGGCATGGAAGGATTGATTACATTGTTTGGGGATTTCCTAACTTCTGAGACTGCCTCTTTAGCCAGCCTTAATACAGTGCAAAGAGGGAACAAAATGCTACAGTGCTACTTGGTAGCCTGCTTTCTACCTCTTTAGCATTTTTAGGATCAGGCCTTCTGGTTTGGAACGGGGTAGACAACACACAGCTACATCCACATGACTTCTGATCCTCTCCAATGCCTGAATGCAGCTGGATTGCTAGTGACGAGCATGATGGTGTTCTGCAGCTGTAGGGAATATGAGAGAGGATTTAGGGTTTATTTCATTTTAATACCTGTATTTTCATCTAAGGAACAGGAAGCAGAAGACTGATGGTAGAATTGGCGTGGTGTTCATGTCTGGAGGGTACAAGACAATTTTGGTGAGTCTGTGCTGAAGTCTTCTTCATGTAGGGAAATCAAGAGCAGCTGATAACTTTTTTGAGGCAAACTGCTTAACATGCTCATGTAGCAATTCCTCTGAGTGGGGCACATTCATGCTAAGCCCTAACAGTTAAGTCATAGTGAATTTGCAAAGTACCTTTGTGTTTCTGAATGAGTTATCAGAGATATCACCTCTCTCCAATTGTGACTTAATGAACTAATCATGTTTCACCTGTTCCCTTTTGCATTTTCAGACCTCAGCCTTACTAGAACTCAGTTTTATCAGTTCTCAGATCACATATTCAGCTGGGAATTTTGCTTTTCTGTATAATAATTTTTGCTTTATCTGTAGGGACAAACATAAAATCCCAAACTTTTATCTTGACCTAAATTTCTTTTAAATTTTTAATAGGACTAGCTGTAGACCTCACAAAGCCACCAACCTAGATTTCAAATACATTAGAACTTGTATCTACTTAAATTGTAGTGTAGTTTCATGCAGGATTCTTCTCACTGGCATTTATTGGCTATGAAACACTCTTATCTGTTCTTGATTACTGGATAAATGTAAAAAATATCTCCCTTAAAACAAATGTTGCACTCATTGGTATAAATCCAGCAAAAGGAAACTGCTGCCCTAGGCATTATGAACAATACAAGCTTTCAATAAATAAATAATTCAATTTAATTAAAACAAATGTCTTTCCTGATGTACCATAGTTTCTAATTTCTTTAATAAGCATTCTTGGGAGGTGTTTATCAGAAATGATCCTCAATGAAATCTTAAAGGGAGGTTCTGTCAGAAAGCAGAAGTTGTGATGTCACTTTCTGCCAGGGAAAGTGGCATGAAGCTCCAAGACCATTCCAGCTCAGAATAGGCTTGCAGATTTCATGTTATGTATGGAAATGTGAGCTTGGACTATGGGTACAGACAGGTCCATCTTTCCTGGAAATGCTCTGTTCACAGAGACATAGTGGGCAAAGAACAAGATAGGGTTCTAGGGAAATATGTAAATCCTGTGCTACTGTGTCTATTGATGGCCTCAGCCACATGCAAAGACACTGATGCACTGAAGTTGTTTGTAGCAGCCTTGGCTAGCTCGGCACACTCCCAGACTCCCACCAGGGAAGCCACAGACACAGCCCAGTAGACACCACACTGAGCCAACTGGCTGTGCAACTGTCTATTTAGGTCTCTGAGCCTAATATTTCCTACTGGCTAGCTGCCTCTGGAGGTCTAGCAACAGCCTCTGTGCACAGATACGGGGATAGAGTTTATGCTCTATCTACTGGCCTCAGAACAGAATTTTCCTCATACATTCCTGGCATCTTTATCACCTTCCAACCTAATACTATACCCCTAACTCAATCCAAAAACAGGGTGACTCAACAGACTTGTATTAAAACCCCTGAGGGAGGTTCACCATTCTGTTTTTCTGCATGAATAGATATGTGGGAGGGTAACAATGTGTTGAAAAGTGAGAACATTTAGGCACAGAATCTTCCCAAGAGTGAGTGCTCACACTGCCTACCAAAGCAGCTTGAGGGCAGAATCTGGCCCTTAAATATTGTCAGACATCTGGGAAAACAAAAACAGTTTAGCTCAAGCTGCCTCCATTTCTCCTGCTCAGAAAGACTTCAGCTGTCAGTGTCAAATTTTGAAAGTAAAGCCTGGGTGAGTGATCAGATCCTTACCCTTCCTTTCCTCTGAAGGGAGATTTGTAGTTTCACTCGAAGCTAGTCATCAACTCAAACTGAGATTTGTGGGATACAAACCAGACTTGTGCTAATGCCCTAAAACTCAGATCTGGAGCTAGGTTTCAAATGGTGAGACTGAGGATGGGGTAAGAAGCCATCAAATCCAAACCCACATAAATCCATATATCTTTTTTTGTTTGTTTAACTCATCAATACACCACATTGATTTCAGCTTATAGAAATTCCTTTAGACATTTTTCATTATAGATTAATTGGAGTTTGTCTCATCATTATTTACTCTTCACATGCTGTCTCACATAGGTGTCTGATATTTTGTACAGAAATTCTTCACACAGCCCTAAAGGAGAGTCCATCTCTACAGTGCGCACTATGCTACAGCCAGCAAAAGGGGAAAAGAAGAGAGAAAGGAAGCAGAGATGCAGAAAAAGTGGTGCTATTTCTTGCCATACAGAGTTGCCAAGTACTTTTAATTTACATAAATGACTTAATGATAAATGTATGATATTTAAAATTACTGCCACCCACCAGAGATGCCTTAAAACTTTTATCAATATGTTACTTTTACTATCTGATTGTTAAAATGCGGAGATCATTGGAAAAAACATAGCGTGTTGCCAGTCCCTAAAACCCGACTCTGTGACCCTTATGGATTAAAATAAAAAAGTAGCAACGAAGATCCTTCTACTAGTATCAATATGATTCACATTTACATGAAAAAACAAGCTGTTTCACACAATGGAAAAAAGTAATAAACTAGAATAAGAACTGTGACCAGCCTGGGACCTATCAAAGACCCCTCTGGACCTGGCAGGAATCAGCTTTTTCTATCTCAGGGCCAATCTCTCTGCCACACCCCCCCCAGGTCTAATTACCTTTTTAAATTCATATCTAGAACCACAGGCTGCCTCATGGGATTAAGCACAGTATGCTTTGCAAATTGAAAATAAGATAGCTGTTAGGACTATATACTTGCCTCTATGATTACAGCAACAAACAATGGCAAAACACTAATTTACATCTATTATACCAGTGAAACAAAGCCCAGGATTTTCTTTGTGTTATAGGCAAGAGATAAATCTGCAAAGGTGAGATTCTAAGAGGTGTAGACTCTAATGAGGGAGATTCTCTTGCAGAGCAGGTATCTGGCAGGATGACATCAACTCAAAGTTATGAGGATTCAGTATATCATTAAATTTATTTACCATAAAATGGATTGAGCTTATTTTTAATAGTAAAACTATTCCTAAGGAGAGGAAGTCTAAATATATATGTGGGTTAGATGGCATTTGTGTGGGGTGAAACAGTGCAGAGCAGTTGCAACAGAAATCCAGTCATGCCTGGGTCTAGGATTTTTAAAGGTGTTTTATCTAGTAGAAATGAATACAGCATTTACAAATTGAAAATAACTCTGTAAACTCAGATAAGATTGTCTTGGTAATATTTTACCGAGGAAGCAGCTCACCACTGCTTACTTTCAATTAGCCATCTAAATCATAGCCTATACAAAAAGCAATCCCTGCTGCCTTGCTGTAATAAAAAAGGAAAAAGAAAAGAAAAGAAAAGAAAAGAAAGTTAGACTAGTTCCTAAGAGTTTTGATTCATGTTGCTGAATATGGAAGATCTGTAATCTTCTCCTTGGAGTCTATAGTTTAATGTAACTGCTTGAAAGTACTTCCCTTCTGCTGCTGGCAAAGATATTTTTTTTCTGAAATGAATGGTGATACATTATAGATAAACCTTCACGATTAATTTTGTTTTGACTTTAACTTCTGAATAAGAATATAAGCTCCAAAGTAGTTTCTCCCCAGATAGTAACTATGCTGTTATTTTTGGATCATATTGTAGCAGACATTTAGAGAAGCCTAAATTTAGCATGAAAAAAATAATTTGATTGTCATCAAAAGTTTTAGATGTAAGATAAAAGGTGGCATTTTTTTATTAATAGTTATCTGCAATGAATAATGAATAAGCATGTTCTTTGGAATCAGTATTCATCTTCACTGGCTTCTTTCTACAAAATCCACAGAACTAAAAGTCTTGGAGGGCTGATTGGTCAAAGTTTAATTTCTATATACACATTTCCAGTGATCCACTGGTAGCATGTTTGTAAATTTGAGGAGCCAAGTAGGATGGCATAGGAACCCTTGCTGTGACAGCGATAATGTGAGGGTCCAATGCTTCATGAAAATGAGACTTTTGACAATTCAAAAAAGTACAGAGATATTTAAAAGCCTGAAGAATAGACAAGAGTTGTTGTAAATCACTATATGTTGCATTTTTTCAGCAGCTAAATCTGGTTCATGAATTTGTCTGTAAATTAGTTTCCCTTCCTTCTCTCTCTGTTTTATAACTAAAGTTATTTTTATTTTTGCCCAGTTCTTCAATTTCTACTGTACATTTTTTCTCATTTCTGCTGAAAAGTATTTAACCTGGCCTGACTGGCTGAAAACTGGCTTGAACCTCGCACCTGTTGTGGTTTTTTTGTTTGTTTTGGGTTTTTTTTGTTTGTTTTTTTTGTTTTTTGTTTTTTTTTCTTTATTGATTCTGGGAAGAGTTTTAAGACAGGGAGAACAGGGAGAATTTTTAGATCATCTGAATTGTCTGAATTACCAGCAAGGCTCCACCAGTTTCACCAACAAGGAGGAATTTTTTTATTCAAAGAATTATTAAAATTAAAAATTACTTGTGTGCCATTACATAATATCTATAATATGCTGTATAAAAAGGCTTTTGGAAAGCTGGGTGCTATCAAATACACCTGAACGACTTTACTTGCCTTCATAAAACTCCCTGAAAGCTGTTAGCCCCAGGCAGGAAAAGAGTTTTTCACTCTCCATCATTGTCTTCTCTTTAATAGTGATTTACTACTAGCTAAGCACATACCCAGCCTTTTAAAGCTGGTGGAGTGTCCCATTGAAAACAAGGCATTTGATATATACTGAAATTACTCCTTGCTGAAGAGTCAGGTTGATATTTCACTGCCTTGTTGAAGAAATTAATCTAATTATTGAATAATAATTTGATCAACAAATTGGTCACTTATGACAGGGAAACAGGGAAACTGAGTTTTCTTTGCCTTACCTTTAATTTTAATTAAGAGATTCAAAATTTATAGTAAAATATTGGATGTTTTATCTTTAAACAAAAGTAAATTTTACATAAGCCTTCAGACAAATTCAGATATTCAGAAGCACAAATTCAGAAACTCCAATTTTTTACTCCATCTGTAGATTTCCTATGATTTTGGCCTACCTGCATCATTTTTGTTGTATGACTTCACTGAAGCTGCACCTACTCCTGCAGGTGAATCCATTGCTCAGATTATGGAAACAGTTTCTTCTCCTTAGAAAGAAGCTAGAAACATCTAAAATATTTCTGTGAGTGTTACCTGAAGTGCAACTTGCAAAGCTTTGCTTGTTAAACACTGGACATTTTCAGCCACAAGCATGGATCACAACCTTCCTCAGGGTCAGGTGTGCGGTGCAGGAGGGCTTCATCTGATCCTAATACATAAGAACTGCTCTTTGCTACCTCTGTGGCTTGCACAGTGCACAGGACCATTGTGCAAAAGCAGAGACAAGCAGGAGGAACCCATATAAAAATGCAGTAACAATTTATTTTATAAAGAATTTTTGTAAGCCTCATGAAAAACAGAAGCCCATGGGCTCCTGTAAATCGTCCGCTGCAGATGTTCACTTGAAGGATACACAAGGCTATTTCCTAAATCAAAGATGTTCAAAATGTGAGAAGAACTAGAACTAAGAAGCTGATCCAGAGCATTGCATAGCGAATATTTTTGCTTATTTTTTAATGTGATTTTAGCTGTATTATTTTATCTTTTTTTTTAAGGATAGTCATTCATTTTGCCAGGAAATAGCAATGGAATATCCTACATATGCCATAAACTGAGCTATAGCACAGCCATCCAGCTGTGATCTTTCCTGTACCTGAGCAATGTCTCAACAAAATCCCATGGTATTATATGTGTATATATGGACAGATTTGTACCAACTCTGCATTGTTACACTTGACTTGCTCTTTTTTTTAATTATGTAAAAAAAATCACATTAAGCTGAATCTAATTACTGCAATGTATATTAGAAGCAGGGCACCATCAAAATTTTATTTAAATTAATCAGGTTTTGATTTAAGATATTAAATTCAAATTAATCATGTAAAAATGGAAATGATCCTTGACGTGCTTCCAGCTGTGACTTCAGTCTGTTTTCTCGTGTGAGTCACTTTCGGGATGTCTTGGGGGGAACATTACGAAAATTCACGCCGGTGCTATTTCAATTAGAGTTATTTAGCAGGACAGATGTAAAGAATACGGTATAATTAAGAAGGAGCTGATGACACGGCTACAGATTTTCAGGATCAAAAAAAAAACCTGTTAGTGAAAATTGACTACTGGTCATGTAGTCCAAGTTCAAATATTCTGAGGTTAAGCACTCATTAATGATGGAATGAGGTCTTTAGATAGACCGTTGAACTCTTTCTCTGGAGCAAACTGCAGAATTCTGCCCTGGAAATAACTTTGAAGCTTCATTAGCAGGCAGATGATACCTGATAACATAATTTTTAAATTCTTAAAATAATTTTCCTCCCCTCGGTGCCTAATCCTTTCTGGCCAGCTAACTTCAAAGGCCGTCAAAAAAACCTAGAAATGCCATATAAATTCCCATATAAGAGAGGCATTACATATCTATGTACATGCATACACTCAAAGCATTGTTAAAATCATGATGAATACAAGCTGCCATAATTTCATCTAGCACTCTTTGAGCAGAATTAGTCTGTGCTACTTGCATGCTTCCTGGCTGAAACCACAAAGAAGATGGGGGCTTTCCCACACAGATTCCTGACTTAGTATTTATTTATAACTCTGTATATCATCAGTATTTCCACTGGGAAAACTGATGTGCACATTGGTTTTTTGTTCAAGAATTGTACAACACAAACATCTTTTCTTATGTGTTGTAACACTATACAGTATAAACTTGGGAAATTATTTTACAAATTCTTTTACCTGAAATTAAATCTCCCAGGTAGAGCTCTCATACTTTCCAACGTGAAAAAAAGATCAGAGAGATGACATCTATTCCTTCTTGTACTTACAGATCTTCTGAAAATATGTGTATTTAAACATGCTTCTTATGGTTGCTATCCAGGGCTCTCAGTATCTGTTCCCCTCCTACTGAGTAATAGTAAAAGCCAAGTTAAATTTAAAAAATGCACAGTACATACTGTACACCCATAATTCTAGATTAAATATTGATCTCCATGGTGTTTTTTTCATGTCTCTTGCAATCTTTCTCTTCCCTCACCAATGTCCCATTGTCACTTCCCTCTGCAAAACAGCATACAACCGAAAATATTTTCTACAACTAAAATCATTGCTTTTAACTAAAAGAAAAAATATAGTGTATGAGAATAAAATAATTTCAATATCTAGCTCTGTATATCTGGCAGCATCTTTCAGAAGCAGATCCTAGAATCTGCAGAAGTTTTATTTGCTGTGTCAGGGTTGCCATACACTTCAGCAAAGAGCTGCACCCAAAGGAGGGGCAATGCACCAGACCAAGCATGCCTGGCTGTCCACAATGGATTGGCAGTAAACAATACTAAATAAACATATTCCACTTGCCACAGCTTAGCTATTATACAGACTTCAAGGCAGGAAACTACCTGCAAAACAGGTATACAGTGAGCATAAACTTTTTTGTTATTGTGGTAGTTGATGGTGTTGTTGTTACAGCAGGAGAAATAATGTGATTCATTGATGGTTTCTGCTTCCTACTCATAAGATATAAACCTACATAATGATTGTTCTTTAATAGTATTAAAAGATATTTTTAAACAAACTGTGTGGGAGTTTAAGATAATAATGGTTTCGGTTTTTCAGGAAACACTTTTTGGAAAAGTGTATGACTACTTTAATATTAAAAATGGTTCCTCATAAGAAACAAGAATGCTGTAAGTAATTTGCAAGAAAGAGTGTGATAAAAATATGCTCAATTTATTCACTTTTCCATTTTAAATTTATTTTTTTCTTTTGGCATAACAGCTGGAAAGAACAATCTTTTTTCCATAGGCTAGACTGTTGCTTGAATGACTGAAATACATTTTCCCAGGAGAGATACACAGGTTCATTTCCCATCTGGGTATTTTTCCCCCCTCCTGTTTCCACCTCCCCTCCTCCAGGACCAAAGCAGATTGGTAATGAACCATAGGTTTCCACTGATATAACTCCATACACACCTAAGACATATGTCAAACACAGCAGTGCTCTGTGTGAAGTACAGATCAGCCCAAAGATATCTGTGTGTCTCTTCAGTCCTTCCTCCAGGCCACTGTGAGTGGGCTCCAGTAACCACATTTGGAGGATGAAGACGCACAGACTTCAGACCGATGTCTCTGCTCAGTTAGGAGATGGGGTTCACCCCTTCAGGAGGAAGAGCGCAGATTCCTGTAAAGTCCCTGAGGGAAGAGAGTTGGGTGGAGGAGCACAGAGATGGTGTGAGATGAGATCAGGAACAGGGCAGTCCACTGGGGGACTGGCCTTGTCCATATGGCCAATATGATATCCTCGAGGCTCCACTGCAGTCACTGCCCTGCCAAACCCACGGCATTTTCCAGTGAAATGGTCTGTGCTGGCAGCATAGTGGGCAGGGCTAAGAACCCAAGTTGTGGGGAAGTTTTATTTTAGTGAAGTAGAAGCTAAAACACTTAACAGGGACTTCATATGATGATACTCAATCCACAATTTTTTTGCACAGTTCTGGTGCTATTCCACTACTTTTTTCAGTTCCCTCTACGTGAAATAATGGCCATAAGATGAAAACACTTTTCTTGTCTCTTTCCAGTCAGGTAAGACAGCAAAATGTTTGTGTCAGTGAAGGACAGTGCATTTCTCAGTGCATTGTGCATGAAGGCTTAGTTAAACCTAAAGCCAGTAAGGTAGGCAAATAACATTGGTAATAGACACTATTATTTCTGTATCATCTCAAAATTATCATGCTCTAATATTTTTATGGAACCTCTTCACTGATGGGGACTTTCTCAATCAGAGATTGATTTGCCTGTGACCTTAATATCAATCTGAGAGAGTATGGTTCATGTCTATTAATTCATGGTGTTTCCTCTTAATTTTGAAACACTATCAATATATTTTGGTTTAGTATATTTTTATTTAATTTTTTTGTCTTAGCCAAAAAGTATAAGATATTGGCAATTTCTCATTGGTTTATAACTACAGTGTGACAGATAAAATATAAAGGCATGAGGTGTCATGGGACTCAGGAACTGACATGAAGGCTGGTTAGTATATAAGAAAATTGTATATGGAAATTCTGACTTTTGCATCTGGAGCCTTCATTCGGTGGATGTATTGAGGTTTTTCTCTCCAGAGGCTGTTGACACAGGCACTTGAGCTGACTCAACAGGAAAATCTGGCACTTTTGGAGAATGCTCTTGAGAAAAAAAGGTTTTGCAAAGGTGAAACCAATATTTTTACCAGTCCAGTCCTTTTGGAAAGCAATTTTGTGCAGCACAATAAAATTTCAGCCCTATAGTCAATGCTTTCACTCCCTCTAAGGCAAGAAAGAAACCACACATAATATATTATAGAGCAGACATGCTAATTTTTAAAGTGATTTTCCAGGCAACTGAGCATGTCCCATGGGTTCCACCTGCAAGCTGAATGTTTATGTTTAACTTTGGAAAAATCTTTTCTAGGCTACCAAGAGATGAATATAGCTGGGCAAATGCATATTTTAGAGGCCTGGCAAAGCCCCCCATTGCTAAGAGATTAAAGCCATTTTCAGGAGAGGTAACCACTGCCCAGCTGTGAGCACACCCTAAACCAGTGGAAGAGCCCAAAAGTGTCATCTCAAAGCAAGCAGTGGGCTAAGGACACTGGAAAAAATCTGTGTGTTCAGCACACCTCATCCAGTTCTGTCCACTTAAACCACCCAAAATAGTGAGCTCAGCTGTTAATTAAAAAACAGATTGCTAATTCTGAGCCACTCTGCTCTAAGGAGCAGTAAATATTGACATAAATATTGAAGTCAAGGCTGAGAACCTTTCACTGTGGACAGCTAAACAGGCAGTGTAGGCAATTTTCCAGGTTGCATCAGGAATCACGCCATCTTTGGTGTTGTTATAAACACCTGTAGGAATTAAAGAAAATAAAAACCTTCTTTATTTTGTTTTAGCAATATGAGCATTTATAACTTTTCTCTTTGCCAAGAACAGTTTGGAAAAAAAAGAACCTTTAAAAGTTCAAAAGATTTTGTTTTAAACACAATATTTAAGATGAGCTTTAAAAATATTGAGTTTTATACACCAACTTCACATTATTTTGGGAGCTGACTCTGGATTTTCAAATATTGATGGCTGTCAATTTTGGACACAAAATCAGAATGCAGTTCACATCATTAACAAGGTGAGTGAGGGAGGTACTGGATACATTTGAAATTGTAATTGGATGCCCTAGATCTGCATCTAATTTATGTAACTGATGATAATTATAAATTAATAAATGAAATCATGTTACATTTCTATGCACAAGAAAAGCAAAAATCTGTAACCAGTAGGATACTCTTCTGACCCATAGGAAAGTAAAAAATCTAAACCAACATAATTCTGAAATTTTTCATGAACACACTCAAAGTACAATAGAGTTGCACAGGATTTTGTTCTTGTATTGAGCTTCTTCAGACTGGAAGATTTCCAAAGTCTGCTCAATGTAACCTTAGTACAGACAATAACTCAGATGATTTTTTAGCAAGTTTCTCTGATTTTGATGCTACTTCAGCTTTTTGGCCCTCATAGCAGGCAATTCTGGAAACACTTCTAATTTCTCACTACGGGGGGGAGAGGTGTTTAAAATTCACACTCTTCCAGTCAGCTTTGATTGGAGGTAATCATTTGGGTCTGAACAATGCATGAGGAACCTTGGCAAAAATGAGATGTCCTCTAGACAAGAAAAGGAAAGATTGGCTGGAGATATTCAAACAGATCTCTGAAGATAGGTGACTTTATCTGGGCAGAAAAGTTTCTAGAATGGGAAATACAGTCCAAAATCAGGAATCTGTATTAATTTTCCCTCCAGATTAGAAGTCACAAGGAATTATTTGTCTTCAGAATTATAAAAAATAGATTGATCAAAATAGGTTCTTTTCTGTTTTAAAATAGAAAAAACACAAATCCGTTATTTGTAAAAATCACCTTAAAATATTTAAAATTCATCCTAATTGAGGATATGGTTCCCTTTATTTTTAAAGACAATATTTCTTTGTCAGCTAACCTCAAATTAAATATTGCGAAGTCTCACCATTTTCCTGTGTAGAAGACACAAATCTAGATGATTTTCTTTTTTGTCTGGATTTCCCATCCTTCCATTTCTGATGTGTTTACATGAGGGTATTTATAGGACTTTATATTTTCCTATTTTAGTAGCAGCAGAGTGCTGTGAATAGCTTAACAATTCACTGGAACTTTACAGTATCTTAACCTGAGAAAGCAGACTCCTAATTATAAACTAAGTACAAACGGCAGCCTTGTCAGAGTGATTTAATTATCCTGATTGCATCAATTTTGACCCTCTATGAGGCTGCATTTTTTGGGACATCAGGAGTCTAACAACTGAAAACAAGCAGAAGACAGCTGCTTTTGGCTCACAGAAGTCTCTGGATATGTTTAGCAATTTAGCCTTCAAAGTAAGCTGTTTTGCTGGTACTGTTGTAAGTTGCATCATTTCTCAGTAGGACCCACATGTTTGCCTTAATCTGATAGAGTTCTCCTTTTTGTTGTTAACCTACTTCCTTTCCAAGAGGTAAGGGAACTTTAGCAGCAGCCATCAATAGCAAATTAAGTGGGAGGAAGCAAAGAATGAAAAATAGGCTGTGGTTTATAAAAAGAATGTAAAAATCTGTGATTATATAATGATGCACAGAATATGCCAGCTACCTAAGAAAACTAAGGCATCACTGTTAACTCAGTGAGCTCTGTATTTATCTCTGGTCTGACATAAAGACAGCTTCTGAAGTAGTTTGAAACCCATAATCTTTAAGTTACAGGTTGAGAAATGATCCCTCAGTCCAAATTGAAGTATAAACTGAAGAAAGAGAGCTTGTTATCTGAGGGAAAGTCATCGATCCCAAGTTAGCTTATATTTATTCTTATTTGAATTAGAAAATGAAATTAGATTCCATATAGAGGTTGATGTGGAACGTCCCCTGGAGTTTTTGAATTAAGAAAATAAAATAATAAAAGGTGGATTAAACCAGAAGACTTAGTTGTGAATCAATGTTAAATAGTGACCACATACAAAAAAAGAATTCTGAAAACCTAGTGGTTCTTAGTAGGGGAAAATTCCTTGTATAAAAATAAGGGGTTTGCCTCCTGTGGGTAAAAGAGCGAGGGTTGGAAAACAGACTTGTATCTTTAAATGATTTCTCTGCTGCTCTGCAAAGACAGAGGGTGGCAGCTGTGACCACACACTCCCCATCCTCCTGTTTTGCTGCTTTGTGAAGCCAGTAGGGCTGCTGCACTGGGAGCCCTCCCGGCCACAGGTGAGCAGCCTTGCCATCTGCAATCCTCAGGAGGCCAATCAAGCTAGCCCTGCATGAGGTAAGATGGACAGTCCCCTCGTGTGCCCTGAACTCCCTCTGAAATTTCAGCAGTTCAATGTCGCTATGGTTTTTAATTACCCCTTCGATTCATCATTATTTCATGGACTTACACATGCCCTGCAGGACACAGCATCACAGAGCACAAATAAACAGCCACTGAGCCCTGGATACCCTTGAGGTGCTGCAGTCACCCTCCAGAGGGAAATGTCACAGTGGCAGGCTCCTTTCCCTGAGTAAACTGACCTCAGGGTTTCCAGGCCAGTTTCATCCTCAGCTGAGACACAAGAGCAGCCACTTCACCTCTGTGTTCTGGGGCAAGAGCTCTTATATTTCATAATAAAACTTATTCCTCTCACCAAGCACAGGCACAGAGATCAGAACGGATGGTGGGGCTTCTGCTCTTCCCACTTCTCTTCTGGAGAGGAAACCAATCTATCCTTACAGTTCCTGCATAGTAGTAGTAATCCATAAATATTTGAGCACAGTGCAGAACAGGGTCCCCCCATAGAAGGCAGTGAAGGCATCCTGAGAGGTGCTCAGAGAGACTTGGATTCTAAAGTACTCACTGGCTTGCAAAAAAAGAAACATTTACTGGAGGCTACCTGCAGAATGGTCTGCTGCAGAGGTTGTTCTGAAACATGTTAGCAGTGGTATCTGATGGACAGACTTAAAGAGGGAATACCTTTCTGTCCTTTCCTGTTCTCCTGGTTATGTACAGTGTAAGGAGAATGGAGCAGCTTTTTTGGTTTAATTTGTGAACCAATGCAGCTTTTCAGGGAGACAGCACTAATCATGGGGGGAGCACCAACTAGATTGGGCTGTGAGGGGCAAAATACGACAAAAATTATCAAATTTTTATTGTAGCTCTTTAGGAAATGAATAGCTAAAATGCAGTTTTTGATCAATGAAGAATGCCAATATCACTTTTTACTGATATTGAGGTAAAAAATCATAAACTTCAGCCCTTGGAAGATGATGCTAGGTGTCTGCCGCCATGCTTGAACTGCAGCATGCAGTAGCGTTCTGATGTAAAGCACTGGGATCTGTGCATCAGCAGGGCAAATTCTCCTCTGGGAAGATCTGCTTTCTCAAACCACCACTGCAGAGGGAGACAGAAAAGACAAGGCAAACCACAAGTACATGCTCTGTAGAAGAAAACAGACCTGGGAGACACCTGCTCATACCTCTCTGCATCAATCATTCATGGTATTTTCTTCCTAGCAGCAGAGAGAGATGAGACACCGTGACACAGAAAATACTTCAACTCGTAATAGTAAGCATGTGAGCAGTAGTCTTGGGAGTGATTCCATGTGGGTTTCACAAGCACACATCCCTGAGCCTGGTCCACTGCTCCTTGTCTGGTACCTCTAAGGTCAGTGACCATAGTGACACAGACTGGTAGACAATGGGCAGAGGAGGTGCTGCCTTCCCTACTTCCACTCACAGATACCGCACAGTGGACGTGAACTTCTCTAGTTCAGGAGACCTGAGGTAGAAAAACATCTCTCTCAGAGATCCATGAAGATTAGCAGATGTCTTTCCTTCCTGTAATGTCTTTCTGTCCATACTACAAATGATGGGTACAGCTGCTGCCTCAACAGACCTTTGACAAAGCATGGGAGCAGGTACTGTGTTGGCCACAGTTAATGGGAATAGGAACCCCCTTGGTAAATCTGTGTGTGCCTGAGCATGATAAAGCAGTATCTGTGCAAGAAGGCTCAGTGGATGGAAGCAAAGGAGATGATATTTCCTCACTGTAGTTCTGGTTCAGATGCTGGATATCCCATGCAGAAGCTTAACATGCTCTTTTCCAGTGGCAGGTGATATAGAAAAGAAAAGTCTAAGCTGCTACATTCATCAGTTAAAAAAAAAAGAAAAGAAAGAATTCAAGGCTTGACTCTGGGTAGCTCTGTGGCCTTCCTTTCCCTCAAAATGTACTGGTTGATGAGACTTTTCCTGTTCTTCCCACACTTAAAGCAGTATCAGTCTCAAAGCAGTATCTTGGGTAGCTGGCACTAGCTGACAGTGCTCTGTGGAGAGGTGTGATAGGGACAGTTATGAGACTGGAATAAGTGAATTCCACATTCCTATTGGGAAGGAAGATGGATACATTTAGTTTTACTCAGGAAAAGGGCCTTTCATTAGTTATATACTCCTGAGGTGGATCTAACTTAATTTTACTGATGCCAGGAGAAAAAAAGCAGGTGAAGATGGGATGACCTAAATGCACAGAGCAAGGAGTGGCTTTATGTTAATTGAGATGAGAATATGGAGTCTAAAATTGTCATGTGAAGGCAGCTTGAATTAATTTTTTGAGAGGAGGTATTAATTATTGAGTTGTGGGCAGAAAAAAATCATTTACTTATTAAAGCTCTGTGTATCTGGAGATGGTTCTTGGAATGAAGATAATACATGCAGTTGACTTGTTCCACTGGGACTGCACATAAGGCTTTGATAACCACTGCCTGACAGGATGAGATGCAGCCATGGTTAGACAGATAACCCCAAGAACCAGATCAAACTGTATAGCCCAGATTCTCATCTCAGATACTTATCAACCATATCCCTCTGTGTGGATCAGCTATGCATATTTAAATTCAAGTTTCCAGCTGCTTTGATTGGATGGGAGCATTCTTCATCCATGGGAAAATATTGTCATGTTTTTCCTGGGTAATTAAAATCAAGTGGTCAGTTTAATGAGGAATGAGATATGATGTTTCCTTTAGTTTCAACTGTTCTTATTTAAATATTTGTTTAAATAAAAATATGGCACATAGTTTTTTGTTTTAGAGGAAAACAGAACTCTGAGGTTCCCAAAAGGATTGTGAGTAGTGTCACATTTTCTGGAAATTGGACCCCTTATAGTTGTCTCTTACAAATATCTGATTTTTAAAGTGTCTTGGCAAGAGGCCATTTTCCATCTTTGATCTGTATCCTGATATGTAATTTAAACACACCCAAATATATGAAGCAGTTACCCACTTCAGACGGGCTTTGCAAATGAAAATACAGGTACTGACAGCATTTTGGACTCTGAACTATGTATGCTGGGATAGAAGTTGGTAGGTAAAGGGCCATCACCTGCAAAGACACCTCTGGAAAAAAATATTGAAACTTGATTTTGAAAGACCACCAAAAACTCTCCACTTTGTGCAAATTATCTGAATTTACAGTTAAGAGTAACACTGCTACAGGCTTCAAGCTCCCTGAGGGTTGTATAGGACAAACTCACTGAGAAAGCTGTTTGTGTAAAAAAAAAAGAGAAAGAAAAAGAGTAAGAAAAGGCATATGTTTCTCTCTCCCTATTTTTTTTTTCTGATTATCAGCAAATAATTTACATCCTAACTATACATTGCAGAATTTACTTGTAGCAGATTAGTGCACTGCTTCTCTGCAAACAACACCCATGGATGTGCATCAGTCACATACAGGACCCAGCACACATGAGGGGTGTCAGAGAAAGCATCAGCTGCATTTCACACCATTGTGTTGAGAGTGTTGTGGCTTGCACTGCAGAACAGGCTCAGGGAGCACAAACTGGGTTTCTTTCAGATGAAATAAAGGTAGAAGTTATGCTCTGCAGTCACACCTAATGTATTCCAGTTCTTAATGTGCATCAAGTCCATGGGACCAGACTGGAATTAGTTTGAGATAACCTCCAAAAAGATAGGCATTGTGGACACAAGGTCCTTAGCACCAATTATTCACTATATCTATTTATTCCTATGCACCAGCTACTTACAAATATGGTCTAAGCCAAAGAGGCACACTGAAGGATGCCGTCAAAAAGTAGCTGAAGGAACTGTATTTCCACAGGCATGTTATTATTTATCATTTACACTGAAGCACTGTGTAACAACCCTGAATCCCCCATTGTTCAAGGTGTTAGATACTAACACAGAACAAGAAGATGGTTCCTTCCCCTGAAGAATTAAAACCTGGAAATATCTTGGGATGGAGCTTTGCCTCACAATCCAGCCTGACATGTTCCCAGGTGCTGTTCTGGCATGAGAAAGCTGTAAAATCAGTCATGCAACTTAGCTCTGAGAAGGAGGTGGGACTGGGGAGAGGAGTGTAAGATTTCACAATGCTCTCTTTTCCTTGTGTCTTCACTGGGTTGAAATGGATGGAAAAAAGCCAATGACCAGCAGAAAGTGGAGGCTGGGGGAATACAGTACTGAACCGATATCCTGGTGATTTATGACCTTCCTGGGACACTGTGAAGAATAAGTGAGTGCCAGATTATCTGCTGACCTGTGGGTTAGCTCATTTGCTTTTGTTCAAGCAGCAGTTTTTCAGTAGAACTGTAGATCCGATATATTTCTCTGTTGAACTGAGCTACCTTACTTCTAAATAAGATGTCAGTCAGCAATGACACAAGTTAATTTCTCTGGTGGGAGGTGTTTGTCTCACTCCAAAGTGGAGTCTAAGAGGATGCATTGTGGAAGTTAGGAGGCAGGGAATGGACAAAAGAGAGAATGGGCAAAACAGAGAATGATTCAAAGTGATGGTGGGGACAAGCTGCAGAGCTACCTGGAGGTATTCGCATGGCAGAGATGGACTCGTGATTTCTGACTCTATGTGGTATTTTCTTAACTATTCTTCCCTTAAAGTTTGTACAAGTTTATGGTTCCTGCACTGAGGTTAGTATTTCTCTCCTGGGGTCTCATCAAATTTAAAAGCTGTACTATTCCTTTACATAAAAATTTCAAAAAACCCTACAAAAAACAAACCATAAAGCTCCTTATAGTGTCCCCCTTCACAGACATGTTTGACCTAATCCTTCATTTGCCTACACCTTAATGTTTATTTTGCTAGATAACCCCTTCTGCATTAGAAGTCTGACCTTTAAAAACTGGACGAAGATGATGAGGCAAGACTGTCCAGCAGAGGACGGAGGAGGATGGTCTGACATGCTCTGTCTTACTGTAACAAGCACTTCCACTGGTTATACTTAAATTTTAAATTATTTTTATTTGTACCATTGGGACTGTAAAGTTAATATCTGCAGCAGAAATGGGAAGGCTACATGGCAGCTAATATTACCAGGTTTTTTTCACAAAACAGTAATTCAGAAATCACAATTCTACTGGCTTGCTTCAACATGGATTAACAGTGAATATTCACGCTCAGGCATATTTTGTGATCAGAGACACAAAACATGGGGAGCAAAGCCCTGCACCCCATCTGACCTTGCAAGAGGTCCAGTAACAACTACAAGGAAGGGTAAAAAAACATTTTTCTCCCCAATACTGATTGCCTCAGTCTTGCCCTCTCAATGAGCATTTAAATAATGTAAATGTGAAGGGTGGTGCAGGAGAGAGAAGGGGGGGCGTGCACACAAACGTTTCTGACTCTTCTTTTTCCCCCGAACACTGATGCCATTGCATAATTATATGGGTTGGCTTGAAAGAATGAAACCCAGTTCAAAATGTATGAGTTCATTTTTATGTTCTACTGAGAAAATTTATTCAGTGTGACTGCTCAGTAGCGAGAGCAGTAAAACACCTTAATCCCTGGTTGAAGAAAGGTAATACCTTGACAGATGTGTGCCTCCTACTTTCCTTGCGGCCATGTTTCAACAACAAACCTTTATTTCTGCTTCTCGGCTGTAGCAGAAAAAAAAAAATGAGCGGAGCAATAAAGCAGTCAGACAAATCTCAGGAGCCAGGCGGCAATGCAATAGTAATGACAGATTTTTAATGTGGCAGGAGAGATTGACAGGAAAATGTCTTCAGAGCAAACGCACGCCAGATGGAATGAAAACGGTTTATTGGAGTATGGAGGTGCTGCTGAACTGAATAGAGGGCGGGTTTAAGGTGGGTGTTTTATCTGCTTCAAGTAAACAACAACAACCAAAAAAAAACTTCCACTCACCAGGTATTGCCTTAGACTGGTCTTTGCACCAAGGGGATATTTTTTGTTTGTTTGTTTATTTGTTTCTTTTTCTACAGTATTGCACCAGAGAAAAACTTTAAAGTCAAAAGTTCAGTCATTACATGCACTGCATAAAAGGAGAAGGCAAACTGGTTTGGTCTCAGCTTTTTTTATTGTTTGCCTCTCTTCCCTCCTTCCCCCCCACTTCTCCCCCTTAATCTGAAGGAATTTCTCACTCACTATGAACAGATAAAGATTTTTTGATGTGCTTTTAGATAAATCAGAATGATTTTTTTTTTCTTCAAGAAGAGAACGAGGCAGAAAAAAAAATAATTCCAGCTGATAGGGTAGTTATCAAATCTAGGACAGAATAAGAAGCCTACACTAAAAAATCTATAAAAGCCCATATAGCTGTTTCTATATCAAGAAGAACAACATCATTGTGTCTTTTTCAACTGAGTAAACTTAACTTGCACGCTCTTAGTAATGATAATAAAGTCAAATTCAGTCCTACATCTCACAAGAAAACATAACTATGAATTATTTCATACCCTCCATACAGAGCAAAGGCAGGAAAACAGCCATAAATGGGAAGAAACAGCACAAAAGAAAGCAAGAAAATACAACTCTAAACTGTGAATCTCCCTGACATCTTTTCATTATCAGCCTAGTCAATGAAGAATGCCACAAAGGAAAGGACGGCATCATATTATTGAAACATGATGGTTTGGGGTTTTTTTGAAGGATGCACTTGTATATTCTCTGTGGGTAGCTTTTTCTATTTCATTATATTTGCCATTATTAACTCTCTGTAATTTAGTTTTACATGCAGAGCTTGGATTAAGTGTTTTTCCTGTATCATATACATTTGTAGTGCTTTTTTTAGAGTTTTTTCAGGGCTTTTTTACTTTTGCAAACACATCAGAGAGAAGATATTGAGTTACCTCCTTTATTTGTATTATACTTTAAAACAAAACAAATCCACCCTCTTTATCTTTGACAACGTGCTTCTTTTTTTGCTAAGGAATATTTATTTAGACAGTAAAAAGATGTTATGGTTCTTTCCACTGGTAGAAACGTATGCACTGAATATGCTCCAATGTAATTTGCAGAAAGTGAGGAAAACACTCTGGAAAAGTAAGCAGGGAGTTTTGCCATGTCATTTCATCTGATAACTACAATACTACGATAACAAAGCTTTAGGCAATATGCTTAAAACTGACAGGAAAAGTAACAGGCAAAATCTTATAACGATCTATTTATAATACATATTTTATAAATTTACTGATTGGTCAGAAAATAAGTATTTTCTTTTTCTTCATGTTTTGTCTTGTTCAAAATCCTGCTATAAATTTCTATTTAACTGCCCTTTTGTGTTAGTCCTGACGGGGCTACAAAATTTGCTTATATGATTCCTATGGTCTTTGGGGTTTTGTTTCAATTTCCTTAGCATTTGGCTAAATATTGGTATACAAGCCATTCCTCACAATGCAAGAGAAAATATTTTTATATTTTAAAAGCCCTTTAACTGGTTAAGTCCATATAAACCGGTTTTGTGCATATAAAGAATGACACAATGCCAGAGATAACACAGAAATACAAATTAATGAAGGGTTTGTAAGTGATATTGTGTATGCTATTTCCTTGCACTCAAATGCAACTCGGTCATCAGTGAATGTAACTTTTTTGGGTTGTATTGAAGCTGTTTTGCAAGTCAGTCCTGCAAAGGATATCACATCACTAGGAGCTGTTTTTTAGAAAACAACAAAGTCAAAAAAAAAATCAGTTTATTTTAGAGTCTATTTTACTAGCTTTAAATACTCTCCAAAATTAAACTCAGAATGAATATTAAAGCAATGTTGAAGACAAAACTTGACACAACAGGATGTGATGCCTTCCATTCTGTCCTTAAAGCACCTTTTTGCAACATACATAATACAGAATATTAATCAGTGTTTTAAGGCTGTGGCAGTTCCTAGAGACACAATGACAAGTTAGGGACAGAACATCCAGCTTAACTGTGAATAGCATTGCCTTATTCTGCACCAGGATCCTCATATCATTTAAAAATAGATTTTACTGTGTCATCAGCTCCATTCTGGTATCACTAGTAAACTGCAGTAGGTATAAAAGCTGCAGTGGAAATTATACCAGCACACACAACGAAGTTGCTGTCGGTAGTGTGCAATAGCTTGAATTTTCATTTCAGAAGACACTGAACACTGACTTTCAACCTCAAATTTTTTTTATCCCTAAAATCATACCAAGTATATCAGCATGCTCTCATGCACCCCCGCACTGTGGAATTTTGATAATGTATGTCCTAACCGCTTAATTGATTGATTAGCTTACTGCAGCTTTCTGAGGCACCAAATTTATCTTTAATAGCCGGAGTCAGGCACGGCAGGCAATCGAGGGGGGGGTCCCTTGGCGTCGATTTGCTCTTAACTGGAAAGTCATTACCACTTAATACATGTAGATTGTGTTGAAAGAAAATTATGTGTAATGAAATGAGGGAAAAATTAGTGGAGTGTTATGGGCGAAAGCAGATGTTACGGAGGAATTATGCTAGCAGAGATAATCACCTTCGCTAGCATTGTGTGTGCTGGGGTGTTAACTCAGGGAGAGAGTTGGTGAGAGAGCTAAATAAATGCACTGATTTACACAGATCCACTTTTCAAACTGCAGTATATGACTAGTACACATATCTACAAACACATCCATATATATACGCACACACATATAGACATGCTCAGGGCTGAACTTTTATATTTCTGAAGCTCTTTTTTAGCTATTTTCCAGCTACTCACACTATATTCAGAAGTCCTAGCTGGAAGCACAGGGAAGTAGCTGTCGATTTGCATAGTATTGTGAAGATGAGAATAGTATCCAAGGGCAGAAGTACTCATATAAGCATTAAGATGAGACCTTGTATGCCTCAAACTCTGGACAACCTCTCCTGAGAGCAAACTGATGCATTTGAGAGAGGTCTTTGAGGGTAGCACCAGACATTTTCAAAACTATAAAATTGAAATAAATAGCAGATAGTTGCAAAAAAAATTATAGAGACATGGAATGTTGTGCCTTTACTTAAACAGCCTGTAAATAAAGGAGATAGAGGAAAAAAGAAAAGATGAAATCTTTCTTTTAATGCAAGTTAGGAATATGTTTTCAGGTAGTAGTTTTGCAGACAGGCAATAACGATAACACTCAGAATCAGGATGAGGGAGGGAAGAGAGATGACACAGATTTTATTTTGAATGCATTTTAAAACTCTGTGAATTAATCTTTCACCTGTGGGCATTTCCCAGACATGACTAATATATATGCTGGATTATATTTCTTATATCCCAGGATGCAAGGTCATTATTAATTTTTATCTTGAGTTTATCTATTTCATATAACATGTGTTTGGATTTAGAATTATCTCTGCTTTATCACCCATTTCATAATAAAAATATGGTCTCAGGAAGATATTAGTTTGCAAAATTCACTATCAAAACCATTGATAATTAGGGTTTCCTCATATATCGTTCTGTTCCTTTGCTACTAAATGAGGCTTTTATGAGTATAGTTATTGCTGGTGATAATAGTACAAATTTGTAAAATTAAAAAAAAATGAAAACCCTCAAGGTTTTTTATTCCCAGTATTACCATTTAGAGACAGGAGGTTAGCAAAAAGACTGACAATTTTCTGTCACTATATTAATGAGTTAAAGAAGTGCAGCCGGCCCCTCATGAATCAATTGGAAAACTATGATGAATGTTTCAATAATTAAGAGAATAATTAAATTGCTGAATGTAAGATGGCACTAAATGAAATAGCTTTTGTAACAGCAGCATATTGCTGTTTATAAATACAAAGAGCCACGTTTAGCTAATGCTGAGTCCAGCTCAGATTTATCTGTCTGTCTTTAACAGCTGTGGGCCCCATCCTGCAGAAGCTCATCCTGTAGGCAATGCGCCTCCTGCCTTAGCCCTGTGCTTGGGGGCAATAAGGGTGTGTGCAAAGCTGAGCATGGGCAGGGATGTGCTGCTCCATCAGAGCCTCTCTGTGCACCTACAGCCTCCCCAGGTGTGCCTTGGACGTGGCCAGCACCGCGGAGCCTCGGCGATAAGCCGCTAAACCCACACCGATAACGCTGCAGGGAACTCGCAGTCAAAGCTGACACTGACAGTAGCATGCATCATGCCTGTGGAAATGTTTTTAAAAGGTGATATGTGTTAAAGGTGAACTATAAAGCTGGAGTGAAAATTATGTTAAGTTCAGAAATATGTCCTGAATCTCTCAACTATCAGGCAAGTTTTACTGTAGCTTTCAAAATTCTCTTTTCTACTGTACAGTAATCTGGCAGTTTCTCCTTTGATAAGGACATTCCCAAACATAACTTTGATATCACACATACCAGAACCTAGGATGTTAAAACCGAGACATCCTAGAAAATTGTCCTTCAAACCAGAGTGTCTCAGAGCAATGCACATAGTTTAAAATAGCTTATTATTTGGAAGAAAAACTGCAAACCATTCTCTAGGTTTGAAAACTTTAAAAAATCTTCATGGGGAGGAGGAGATGGTGGGCAATAGGTGAAGTAATTAACTAGTACATACTTGTATTTTGTTTTGAAAGCATGTCACAGTTTGTTGGGGTTTTTTTCTGTTTGTTTGTTTTTGGTTTTTTTCTGCTGGAATATCAGCATATTTAAGCAGAAATCACAAATAAGGTAGGGCCATTTCAGGTGCAAAATTCAACCTAATGCATTTTGTTTTTCTGCCTATGAAGCTTCTTAAGTGTTTTTTACTGCTCTTTCTCACCTCCTTGTTTCTCTGTTTGTTTGGTTTTTTTTTTCCTTTTTCTCTCTTTTCCCCACTCACTTCTTCTGTTCACATACCTCCTTCTGTTTCCCCATACCCTCGTCTTCCACCAGTCCCCAGCTCTCCCTGCAGTGGGGGCAGGTTTTATTTGCTTGTAGAAGTCTATGGAAGGAAATGTTCTACTCAGTTCTGAGTTAGCCCCTCTTTGGAGCTCAATCATAATGTCAGGCACAATTTCTCCATCTTCTTCATCTCTTATGTTGCTGAATTTATTCTTCCTGTCTCCTTCAGTAGCATATTCCTGTGCAGTCAGAAAATCATCACTGATACACATATTTCAAATTTGCCTTCATTCCTTTCCCATCTCTCTTCTACTGCACAGAAGCACCTCAGACACTCCCCTGAACCCCATGCCCCCAATATGTTTCTTTTCCATTTTCCTCTTCCACCTTCAATGCCTCTTTCCTACTCATCACATAAATATATGTTCTGGGGTATTTCAAAACCCAGCATTATGTACTCAGAACACTAGTGATTTGAGGAGGAAAATAGGTGAATTAGTTGAGCAGGAGACTTTTAATGCCATGTGGGTGGTCAGTAAAAAAGTAACAATTACCATGAGACGGAATTTGATATACCACAGTTATTTCCTACTCTAGAGATAGAGCAATACCATGGTAACCTAGACTCCACTGTATGGCAAGTGTTGTTAATTGTATAGAGTTTTAATGGGGATAATTATACTTCTCCTGTCTGAAATCAATTTTTACTGGCAGTGACCAATGCCCAGAAGGATATTCTCAAAGGGGTGTTGCATGACCTACACTTTGTACACTTCATATTTCTTGCTTATAGTGAGAAAATTTAATTCTATCAGGGGAAGTGGTGTAAATTTTTTACCTTGTGATAAATCCTAAAAAGAAATTAAAATATTAAAAGTTCAGGTAGATAGACAATCATTCCCACCGTAGGTTAAGGAATGCTGCATATTGATACGGCAAGCCCAGAGAAAGGAAACCATTCTGTTTGTATTTGATAATTAATTTGATAACTTAATTTTCAAGTATGGTTATTACAGCTTCTTTCTTTAGTGCGGAATTTCTTTTTCTGAAAAATCCACAACTATAATGAGGGTAGATGGACATTTTCTTCAGCAAAATCTACTAGCAGTGGATATTGCTTTGCCAGAATTTAACATTCAGGTCAGAAATTCTCTGCTGTATGGCTCTTTTTCAGGTGAATATTCATTTCTGAGAAAATGATTAGGGAAAATATGTTGTTTGCCAGTATTTAAAAATAAACATAACTCTCAGTTGCTTCCTTAACAGCTCTGCAATATGAAACTGAGTCTCAAAAACTTTTCAAACCTTAAGCTTCTGGAAATAAAACCCAACAACATCTATTCATGCTCAGTGGAGGCTTGTTGTGTTTGTCTGTCCATGGTCAATCAAGTTGCACAGTTACACCACATTCCCTAAGATATGGAGCCCTGACACTTGAGCAGGACTTTGCTCCTGCTTGCTGGAGTTGGCTGGATCTCTGGATAATAGCAGAGACCATTTCTCTCCCCTGGTTCTGATGAAGCCCAAGGGATATGCAGCAAGAAGAAAAAGCTTCATACAGAAAGTGACAAAAAGGAAGGAAAGAAAGGATGTAAGGAATCTGAGCATGGAGAGCTCTGAGGGAGGGGTAGTTGGCAGAGCTTGTCCTTAACAACAAAAAAAGACTAGCCACTCTGGACGTGGAGCTAATAAGCACACACTTATTGGTAGGTGTACACGGTCCATCTCTGACAAGTATGGAAAAAGACCTGGAAAAAAAATCACATTGGTCCAGAACATGATGCATGAAATTGGCCAGAACCTTTAGAAACATGGCAACATTTAGACTCTAGTTAAGGAGGAACACCTGGACATAGACACTATCCCCAGCTTTGAGGAGAATGACTAAATGAGCAGGAGTTGGATGCAAGATTATGCAAGAGTAAGAAATGTGAAGAAAGGTGTGCATGAATGCTACCTGAAGAGAGGTAAGTAAAGGAGCAAAATATTAAATGTTGGAAGGAAGAGGAAAACTCTTCCATCCATCTCTATTGAGCCTAAACATAAAATAACTATTCCTGAGTTCTGATGTCACTGTACTGTTTAAAAAAGTAACTGAAATTTCCAATCAAATTGTTTTCCATCCCATGCGTAATAACAGGTTATGCAGAGGGTAACTGCCTTCTCTCAATTCTGTGGGAAGATCAGAACAAACAATGATATGTTTGCTTGTTCAATTACTATATTTCCAAAACATGATCAAAATGCACCTATGAAATTTAAAGTAAGCAGTGACATTCTGAATTTCAGCACTCAAAAACTGGAAAATACCAGGATTAAAACAGCTATGGCTGTTGCTATTGATTACAACCCATCCCCGTTCCTGAGAGTGGAGTTCCAGTTTGCCTAACCAGTGTAAATGAAACATAAATTTTATGGATAAAATCCCAAAAAGGCAGAATTAATGAGGAGGTTTTCAGATTTTCTATTAATTAGATAGGGAATTTATTGACTAATTTTAATAGCCTTGTTTCAATAACTACCAAAAATTTAGGCACAAAACAAGTACTAGGACTACATCCAAAGGACTGGACTTCACTTCTTATCCCTTTGTAATGAAAAAGCAATAACACATCCTAATGTTGTTCGTCTCTCAGTCCAAAACACACTTTGCAGAAGGACTTAGATCTCTCAACAAGTAAGCAAAGTCACCCATCCTGTGCCCTGTGCACAAGAAATATTGCGGAATATTAATGTTTTGGGAAATATTTTTTTTTGTCTCACAAACTGCTTGCACAAATCTGATGATTTTTTCACATCTTTGTTCTAGTTGCTGAGATGAAGAAAGGGGACTACCTCACTTTTCCTAGAAAACCATAAGGAATTTTGGTGAGGATTATTTAATTTATGGTGTAGTAACAGTCTGCAACTACAGTGAGGTTCTTGAGGATAGCCTTGCAGCTAGGAGGTGAAATTCACATTGAAGATGCATTTTTCTCATCTGTTAGTTTTTATGCTCCATTATATATTTTCTATTATAATTTGGAGTGGAGGATCACAGAATAGAAAGCTGATGCATTTTAACAGGAAATGTTTGCTTTCAAAGAAGTGTACCTCTATTTACAGAAAGCCTGGATAGAGTTTCAAAAGTATTTTTGTCCCTATAGCATCATATTATCTTTTATATTTTTTAATTGAATCCTCATCCTGGAGGCAATAGGTGCCGAACAAACTAGACCTCCCAGGTACAACTGCAGTGTATTAAGTCTGGGCTTGAAAAATAGGAGATAGTTATTTGGTGCTCAAAGATATTTACTTTAAACCTGTGGGTTTGTATTTTGTTGCTTAGGGTTTTTTTGGTTTTGTTTTTTTTTGTTGTTGGGGGCAGGGAAAAGGAGAAGTTTGCTATTATTTCCTTCCCACAGCTACCTCATGAGAAGAAAGAAGCACAGGATGAAATGAACGGAAAGCAGAGAGCTGACAATATTTTTCACAGAATCTACTATAGTTGGCTAAATGCTGTTAAAAAAAGCCCAGCCTTTGATAGAATTTGGAAATGGATTGCTATCAAACATGGTTCATTTACTGGAATTTGCAAATGGATTCCTCTCACCCATACTGTCTTTTAGTTGTGTTTGCTTTCTAGGGACATTTGTAGGATTCAATTACTACTCTGGCTATTCTCTGAGAATTTCAGAACAGCATGCATAAGTATTGATGGAAACTGGGTATTAGATTCACACACATGAATATGTGCACACTCAACACATTGGAAAAATAAATCAACACCATGTGACTCATCAAAGCAGTCATATCTAACAAAGCTCAAGAAGTGATGGGGGAATGTTCAGAGAGAAGTGTTCCTGAGCAATTAGAAGTACTTAGAGAGGAAAAAGGATCTCTTTGAATTCTTTTGCATAATAAACTTAAGGAAACCTCAGTCTGCCCATGGAGATCCCATAGGCAGAAAAAGGGCTAAACTTACTGACTAAACTATTCATTGTGAATTATTCCCTCTGCTCTAATGTCTGCACGGCATGGAAGCATGGTGCCAGCCCTGCCACACACTGTAATTTTACTCTTCTAGGAATAAAGCAGGAATATACTGCTGGGCATGTTAAAGCACTCTGCAGAGGACATTATATATATTTTTAACATGTGACCTGCCTTTTATTCTTGTGTTGAAAATGGAGATATCTACCTTCAGAGAGAAAATATTCGCCCACTGACAGTGAAATAAGATGTTATTTTTTACTTTATTTCCGTAAAGTGATATTTGGTGCAAAATACTATATAAGACTGAAATATAGAGTTTGAGAAGTCAGAGGTCAGCGTGGCAAAATTTGGCCAGATAGCTTTCACATTTTTGGGCTGACCATGAGTTAACAGTTACTGATTCCTTTAGCAAATTCCTGCCTAATTGTTATTTTTCCTTGATTAAATTGTCCTTTATAAGGACATCTGTTCTGTTCCTTGCCAAGGTGTAAGACACAATCATATCTTAGAATTTGTAAAGTACTTTGGACAACATAGGAATAAATACATTCTGATGATGAATCCCACAAAGGAGACATCGTCCTCCCCACCCAGCTTAGCCCATCTCACTGCCACTTTCTCACACTGTGACTTGCCCTCTCTCCTGACAAAGTACTTCCTATTATTCACCCCTTTTGCCAGCCCAGACCTCTCCAGCTTCTGCACATCCTTGGGACAACTGCATTGATCCCTAATGCCAAGTGAGAGCCACTTTTGCTCTGAGGATCAAGATTTTGATGGGTGGCTGAGTACCAGGGAAAGCATTTGTTGTCATTAAAGGGTCAAAGAAAGTTCCCGCCTGAGTAACAGTCTGAACTACCCCATCCTGAATTCAAGACAGCCTAAATGCTAATTCAAAGACATGCATTACATGGGGATAGTCATGGGAATTCCTCTCCCAGGGAGGAAAATTTGACCTTTCCAGAACTTTTCAGCATCTAGAAGTGTATAAAACGGCTTTTCTGAGCTGTCTTGCACATGGGGCAAATTGCTGTCTGTAGAGGTAGAAAAAGATCCGTTTTCATAGCCTGGGGAAAAAGTTTTCATAGCCTGGGGATGACAACTCAAATCTAGACAGCAAGATCTAAGGGGGTCTTTTAATATAACAGAGATATATTTTGTAAAGGTTGGAAAAACAGAGACTTGATTTGTAGAAATTAAATCTGGAAGAGAAACTGAAGAGCAGGTATGGTGCTAATAGTCTCCAGCATTGTGCCACAGAGAAATAATTCTGTACAATTGTGGAGAAACAATGGCTCAAAGAGGTTGTATTTTTGCTGTCCTGAGCTTATGACCAGATATCTGGACACTGATATGAGTGGATAGTCTGAGATGAAAGACCGGACAGAAGGCAGCAACCAAAGATAAAGAGATAAATGCTAGGGAGCTATCAGCTTTGTGACAGTTGCTGAGAGTGAATTAAATCATAGAGGAGTAAAACCCAGCAGGAGATGGGGAAGCTTTGACAGAAAATGGGAAGGCAGAGAGAGTACTGAAGAAATTATTGGAACACTGGAAAGCAAAACAACCAAGCATCAAGTTGTGGAAACCCATGGTGGGGAAAGGGAGAGTTGTGGGAGATGGGATGATTTGCTCTCATCTTCTAAGGGCTCCACATTCCCATGAATGCTTATAGCTTTGCATAAATTCACACACAAAACATAAGGATAAGATTAAGCTGAACTGGAAGGGAACCACAATGTGGGGAGGTAATAATTAAAGGCAGTTGCTGGGCAGCTAAAACATATGGGAGATTGATTATAAATAGACAGAGATAGGTTTGCTGAAGTGGCTAACATGACAGTGATCCTGGGGGAATGGACAGCAGCTGCAGGCAAGTCCAGGACAGAGAAGGTAATGTTCTTCATGCCCCACTCATCACAGGCACTAGCCCCAGTCCATTTGTAAATCTTGAAACAGGAAGGAGGGAGGGAAAAAGCCCTAAACTGGACCTCTGAAGACAAAATAATCTGTGGCTGTGTACATTGTTTGTGATATTGAATGACAGCCTGGCTCACAGCCCTTAGCAGCTTTACCAAAGCTTATCAGGGCTTTGGCCATTATAGGGTAAAGCTAGCATCACCCTGGGTAGCATCAGCAGAGAGTGCTACCAGGAGGACCACCACTATTATTACTAGCTGCAATAAAAAAAGCACTTCTTAAAATGTTTTTTCTACCTAATTGTCAAAACTGAATAATATTATCAGCTTTTTTATCCTTTGAGTATTTTTCTAATAAGAAAGCGCAGAGATGCACTGCAAATAAAAGCAGAAGATTCGAGGATGCAAAGCAATCATGCAAAATGACTTTCATATCAGTTTGATAAGCAGCTGAAATTTAATAACTACATCTCTCCTATGGTGCTGGATGAAAGTTTAATACTTTATGCTTTTGCTTCTTTCTTCTGCACGATGCTTATTCAGAATCATAACTTTTCCTTTTATAGTCACAGCAATGCTTAGGTGCGGTGGATTAATCGAAGCCTTACGAGACTCCAGTGCAGTCCAGACTATAGTGACTTATAATCAAACCCTCGGAGAAGACTGTCAGGGGTCATAAGGGAAATGAGCAGAGATCCAAATGTAAAAGTAATATTTACTGAGGATAATTCACACAGATCTTACTGTCCCAGTAGGCAAGATGGAAGGCCAGTCTTTCACAACCCAGTTCCAAGAGATGCTGGATGCAGGAGAGGCAAAAGAAAGAGGAAGGTAAAAATGCCTCTCAGAATTTGGCCTAAAACTCCAGGAATGTAAGGCAAGGCAAATAAAGATACTAAATCAATAAAATTCAGCCACCAACAAATAATTGCAACACTAGGGGAAAAAAAAAATAGAAAAAACCCCAAAACAAACGAACCAGAAAAAACCCCCAAAACCAGCGCCCATCGCTTCTCTTTTGCAAATCCGTGTGGATAGCAATCAATGCAGAGGCTTATCCAGCGGAAGGTGACACAGCCCCCAGCCCAGTGTCAACTGCCCTAACTTGGAAATCAGCTTGGGGCTAAAACAGCTGCCCTGGGGACCTCTGAGCCCTGCCCGACAGGGTTTTCCGATGTAAGCTTCTGATGGGCAGGGTCACACGGACAGAGGGTGATGGCCAGGCAGGTGTGGGTCAGGAAGAGTCAGGGAGCCAGGAGTGATGAGGGGACGTGGGCAGCGGCCAGTGAGCAGCCAGGGGGGATAGCAGGGGCAGAGGACGGGGCAGAGTGAGAGCAGGGAGCAAGGGGCAAGCAGGGTCCTGTCAGATAGGGGCAGGGGCTGGGGAAGGAGGCAGACAGGCTGGGACAGGAGCAGGGGCAGAGACAGGAGCAGGGACAGGGACAGGAGCAGGGGCAGGGACAGGGACAGGGACAGGAGCAGGGACAAAGCAGAGGCACGGGCAGGGACAAGGGCAGGGGCAGGGGCAGTGGCAGGGACAGGGACAGTGGCAGAAGCAGAGGAAGGGACAAGGGCAGGGGCAGGAGCAGGGACAGGGCCAAGGGGCANAGGGGCAGTGGCAGGGACAGGGACAGGGACAGTGGCAGAAGCAGAGGAAGGGACAAGGGCAGGGGCAGGAGCAGGGACAGGGCCAAGGGGCAGGGGCAGGGAAAAGGGCAGGGAAAAGGGCAGGGGCAGTGACAGGAACAAGGGCAGGGACAAGGGCAAGGGCAGGGACAGGAACAAGGGCAGGGACAGGAACAAGGGCAGGGACAAGGACAAGGGCAGGGGCAGGGGGCGAGGCGCCGCCTGCTCCGCTGCAGCAGCGCCCCCTCCTGCCGGCTGCCGGGGCCGCAGCCGCGCTCGGCGCCGCGGGCAGCTGCGCATCCCTCGCATCCCGCGGGCTGGGAGGGAGGTTCGAGACACAGGGGAAATGTAGAGCGTGGCTGGGAATTAGAAAAAAGGACTTCAAAATAAAAAAACTAGAAGACGGTCGTTTGCAGGCAGATGCTAGGAAATGTCCGGATTCACTGGTGGACGGGTGCGTGGCTTCAGTTTCCAGCCTGTGTGTGAATGTGTGTGTGCTGGAAAAACAGATAATAAAAAGAATACAAATGAAAGAACATCTGATGTAGTCATCAGATCTAACTGCAGCACTTTAATATGAATTGCTACTCCAGATGTTGTCTTAAGAAAATGAATCAATTAGACAAATGAGGAATCTCTTCCTAAATCATAAAAAGTCCAGTAGCTGCAGACTATTGTATAAATGTCCTAATGGCTTTCATTCTTCTCATATACCTGTCAGCTTTACTACAAGGCTCCTCATCGTTTAAGTTGTTGTTTACCTTCCTGAATACTGGTTTGATTTGAAAAAGTGTTCTAAATGTTCAACACCTTTTACCCTGAAAATAATAATACATCAGCCTTTAGGAGTTGAACCCAGCAGAAACTGGTGTCACTATTCATAAAATAATTGAGTTTACACAAAAAGTGATTTCTGTAATAGCCCCCTTTTTACAAGTATGTACATTTTATTTAAAATTACTGACTCAAAAAGCAAGGTAGGAAAAAATCACCTCCAACAACTTCCTGTAATTGCGAATTATTGTGAGGGAAACAGAAGGAAAAGATTTTGAAATTATGAGCCATTATGCTTGAGAGAGAGAGGGAGTAAGTGAGAGAGAGGGAGAGGGAGAGAGAGAGGCAGTGGGAAAAAAAGACATCTCGGCTTCATGAAACACAGCTGACAAGCTCGACTAAATTACCCCCGGACCATTACAAAAATCACTTAATTGCCAACCATTTTGTTAGGTCAATTGACTCTAATTGAAAAAATAACAAAAAGCTTATTATGCTGCAAATGCGGCCGTGGAAAATGAGTCTTCTGTTAGGAGGAAACAATAATTCTAAATTTCAGCTGCTGCTAACACTACAAAGTTCAGTGTTTTCTTCTGATAGAATCTACTGTGCAGGAGAAAGTGAATATTCTCCAATTGATTGATATTTCTTTTAATGCTGCCCCCTCTTCCTTCTTCGCACTCACAGCCCCTTCAGTCGACCCACCCACCCCACTCAGTTTTATTTCCCTTCCTTGTTGCCTCGTGGCTCTCTTTTCCGTTGTAGGGTTGATGTCAGATTTTGTTCCTAAGGCATTTGTGGTTTGGGGGTGTGTGAGGCTGCTGTGACTCCTCTTTTCAGCTTGTTCACAATAACCTCAAAACCCAGGTGAGGGGTTAGGAGAAGCACCTTGCTATAACCTCCTGGACCCCTTTGCTATCCTCTTTTCCTCATCTGCTGCAATTTTCTTTAAAGCCTGATAAGAGAGAATTGTTGACATAGTTTCACAAAAAAATACCTTAGAAAAAGTCTCCCCAATGTAAACTAAAAAGCACAAACCCTGACTGGTAAATAGGATTGTAATTATTTATAATGATCAAATTTTTAGGAGTATGTGCATGAGTTTGTTCATTTCAAAAGAGGATAAACCGGCTGGAGCTCCAGTATTGTCCCAATTAAAGATTTAAATACTGGAAGTTCATAATAGGATTGATTCTGCTCTGTGAAAAGTAATTATTTGTCTGTAAAACCAGGAGGCTGCAGAAGTGAACTCGGATGGCAACAGTCTTTTGTTCAGCTGCTTTGCAATGAAGAGGTAGGGAATGGAAGAAACTTCTCCGTAGCCACAGCGCATGATTAAATATTTCCATAATCATGTCTATATGTTTGCTCCTTGTGCTGTGTTTAGAAATTTTTTTTCTGATTTCATCCTTTCAGGGAAACTGCCTGTCTGTGTTGCACTTTTGCAAGGCCCAAAACTCTTGAGCTGACTACAGTGAAATGGTGAACAAAAAACAATGTAATACAGCAGGATGTTCCTTCACAGTATTTTAGAAAAAGAAGGGAAAAAAAAGCAAAAGAACTTTGTGTGTGTGTATGTGTATGTTTTTGCTTTCCCTTTTATAGCTACGGTAGATCTTCCAGTGCTTTACAAAGCAGTGAGTTAAATACTGGTGGCGTGGTGCCTGTGTAGGCAAACGGCACAGCCATTATGTGCTCAGCATACGTTTTTATTGTTTCTTTATATAGAACCCAATATCACTTACACAGAGGGGGATACAACAAATATATCAGACCATGAAGCACACATATGTGCTGTTTCTTTCAGAGCATCCGCAGCTGTATATAATCAATGGAACATTCCTTTGGAGTGCACCACAGGTCAGCAGGAACCTTGACACACAGCTGAATTTATGAGTGATCACATTGTTTTAAATATGCATCACTTAGATTTCTACAGGTGTTTAAAGATTTGCCTCAACATTCCCTTTTTTTTCTTTTTTTTGTTCCTTTTGTGAAAGGCATGCACATGGAAAACAGAGATCGTATAATTAAGGCTTCCATTTGGATGCTAAAATTGATATAATTCACCATAACTGACAACAGAGACTATTATATCATCTCTAAGAAAAAAACCCACTCAAAGTGCTAAAAAAAATTAAAATTTACCTGAGCAAAATATTGCTTCTAATCAGGGACCAGAAAACCTCTAAATTCACCAAGTCTTATTGAATGCGGGGGACTTTGTAAAGCATTAAGAAAAAAAAAAAAATTAAAGTCTATTTTTGCACTTCAAAATACGTGTTAGTAATTTTGTCTAAAAGTATAAATCAAAAATAAAAATAAACAACACATTAGAGAAACCCTGTTTGAAACATGTGACTTAAAATAGAACAAGCATTATTAATTATCTGCTTCCTTTATAGTAGAAAAGATATAAAATTAAATAGATAAAATCTAAGAGAAACCAATGTGCATGTATTGAGAAAAGACAATGAAGCTTCACAGACCGAATAGAACCAATTCCTTTCAAATAAGCGGGAAAGCCCTACAGAGAGAAATAAAAGTGAGGAATGGTGAATTCTGTAACACTTGCCAGACCAATGAGCTTCATCAATTAATCACAGCAAAATAATCACCACCTACATTAAAGAATAATACATGAAAAGGACAGGGCATAGCTTTAACTTATTCAGAAAGGGCTGACTCCCTAATCCCTCTGAGTCTTGACATGTTAACTGGGTAGCGACTAATTAGATGTCAAAAATTCATAAGCACTCTTTAATATTGCATATATCTGCGGCAGACATTTCAATATGAGAGTTGTATACACAGAAGTCACTATAGCATTAAAACACAGCAGGGTGGGAGAAATAAAAGGAAAACAATAAAAACAATGGCCCTTAAAAACCCAAGAGAATGCCTCCTTTGGAAGTGTGTACTTTCTTATTCAGAAAAGGTATCACCTTAATAAGAATTATAGGCAAAGAGGTTTCACTGTTCCATGCTGTGTGGACGAAAAGAGGGAGAAAAGACTGACTTATCAAAGGCGCTGGCAGGTAAATAGTAATTTACTATGCATGCACAATGAACATTACACAGTGCCTTGACACAGGGCGATAATGAAAGACATGCTATTGTGGCATCCATCGAGGGAATTTTTTTCTTCATTCTTCCTTCCCTTGTCTCTCTTGAGTAAAGAAGCAGTGATGTTTCCTGGCAGCTGCCTCCTGTTTCAAGCCATTTCACATAATATAGAAAGAACCTGAAGTTTAGTGTATTAAGTAAGTGAGTTAGTTTGCTGGTTTGGCGAAATATACATTGCTTATATACTTATATTTCAGATACAAGGCTCTGTATTTTTACAGAATAAGCCTTTTCCTGTCTGAAGAATTATATGAACCTGTTATATACAACAAGGCAGTAAGATTAAAAACAATGCATCATATAATACACTGTTTTATGACTTGCATCCTTTAATTGTAGCTCTCAGGAATAAAAAGAGAGCAATGTGCTATTGTTTATTATGCAGAATTGCCATTCTCTCTTTTGACTAACAATGTGTACTGTACAGGACTAGTAGTGTGTGGAGATTCCTCTATTTTCTCCTTTACCAAAGAGAAAAGTTAAATTCCACTTTTTCAATGCTTCTAACTAGCTTACAGGCAGCAAACCTTTGAATTTAGCCTGCATGCAGTATAGGAGGCTGTGACTGTAATCCTCCCATAGCTGCTGCTGTTTAAACATGACATGGCTGCAACTGGAATGTTTTAATTATTTTAAAAGTGTAAAATCATGTAACATGATGATATAAGGTAAGCAGCCTCATGCAGAGAAAAAATTATAACATTTGTACATCTCACGGGAGTAGCATCTAAAGAGACAATGTGGCTGTCCTTGTATGTTGCAGTGTGTGTAATAATGATATTTGCATGTATCAGCTGATTAGTACTCTCATAAGCTGACATCTCATACTGTGATGGCAACTTCTGGACTGATGTAGTACAAGAATAAGAATGAGATGCACTTTAATGACTGCTGACCATGTTAGACTGAATGGTCACTTGTTCAGTTATATCTGGCCTTTCTTTTGAAAGCTGCTACAATAATTTTCTTTACAAAAGACCTTCTACGATCAACACTGAAACTGTAATTAATTGCTTGCATTTGTCATTATTGCACTATTCACACCTTTTTCTTGCATTTGTAAATGTGTTACCTACCACTTATGTTTGTCCATGTCTTGACTGTCCAAGGGTGTTTAGTGAGCACACACTTTGTGGTTTTAGACTTGAATCAAAATATTAAAGGGCAACAATTAATTAGTGATTTCAATCAGAAGATGATGTTCTGCAGTGCTGGTAGTCCTTTTCATCCCTTCTGTCATGTTCATGCCAGTTATATAACAACGCTGATGTTAATGTGATGCTACTCCATTTTCTGGCCCACTTGGCCGGCGAGATGGCCCCAAAGCACTCTGTGCATTCTCTGCTTGCCTTTGCTACAGCCCAAGTGCAGACTGGCTCACTTGGATGAGATCTAGCTGATTGCATCAAATTTTCCAAAGGAGTCCAAAGATGCTGGGATAGTTCCCCTGTAGCCAAAGTGGTTTGTTTGTTCTGTGCTGCCCAGGGTTGGTTTGGATGCTCAGGAGCAGGAGGGGCTTCCATACTCCAAGCAGTCTGCATATGCAAATCTCTTACCTACAAACCCCAGTGAGCTCATACACCCATGGGTGTTTTGTTCAGGGTTTCCTTATTAATTGGGGCTTCCTGATTTTTGATTTGATCAAAACCAGCATCCTACCCACATCATAAACATTTTATAAATTATTCTTAATACTCAGCATTTATGTAATGAAACTTGTGGGTTTGGGAGCATTTTGGTTGGGAGTAGGAAGGAAAGGAGAAGGAAGAAAAAGAAACTCCTTCCTTTCAAAGACAGGCCTAGTCTGACAAGGGCTGTTGAATATCTCTATTTTATTGTTATTGGCAAAATTCACCTGGCTTTTGGTGGATTAAGGCCAGAAATTACAGGAATTCAGTGCACCTAAGCAAACAGCTTAACTAATGCCTCCTTTAAATGCTGAAAAAAACCCTGGTGTGAGCATCCTTCATTTATTTACACCACACAGATATCTCCAAAGGTCATGGACATAAAATAAATCCTCACTTAGAAAAACTCAGGTTTTCCAGGGAGTTGTTTTAGTTTTGTAAGAATCCTGGTTTTCTAGTAAGTCTGCTTTACTGGACGAGTCTAAATCTGAAACAAGTGTATAAAAAGAGACCTTGTCCTACCTAGTGCCTGACTGCCAAGCAAAATTCTTCAAGCCCAGTATAATGCATTAGTCTGATGATAGTGTGACCTTAAAATGAGCTTCCAGAGCTGTGGTGGGGAAGAAAACAATATCCATGTAAATGATCAATAGCTGAGCATGCCTTTAGTCATTCCACACTGTTGTACACAGGCAACTTGTGAGCTGGCAAATTTGGATCTCTGTCTACAAAATGGTCTTAGTTTGAAAAACTAAGTCATGACAAGTAAAGACCATATCCAGCAACTGCATGCAAAAGGTGGTGTGATTGTGGTTTACTTTAAGGGACAAAAAAAGATATAATTGGGGGAAAAAGTATGAATAGATGCAGTTTTGTTTCTCCTTAGGGCTACACATAGTAAGGAGGTATATGTGGTCCCAAAAGAGAAGGAATACACAACAAAAAAGTGTAAGCTCAGTTAAGACTGGAAGAGTATCTGCTGACATTTTAGCCTTTTTTATGGTTTTACACTGGTAACGAACATCCAGAAAGATGGAAGGAGTAAAACCAAAAGAGAGTAAAACCCCTTTCTCTACATGTTCCTTGAACCAATGAAATCAGCTAGTGGGAATGACCACTGCAAAAAGTTGTGCCTGTAAATTCCTGAAGAAACAGAAACATCAGTCTAGGCCAGTTTTTGCTCTTTCTCTTGTTCTGTACAAACACTGTCCTGGGCCAAGATAGAGCTGACTGATGCCACAACACTTCAGAAGCCCAAATTGTTGAGAAAGCTGAGAGGAACAAATGGGAATCAGCAGAACGCATCACCAAAAGGACAAATAACAGATGGACAAACATAATTCCAAAGCAAATGCCAAATACTGGAAGGAACAACAGAGTTGGGTAACATACTGGAAGAGAGGCAAAATAGTTAGATTCAGAGGACCAGCACAAATGCCAAAAGGCCTTTAACAGAAGAGAGAAGGTGAAACTAGACAGGCAAAAGAGAAGCTGCCTTAAAAATTCACAGTCTTTGTAGCACAAAATATTTCTATCTGTTAGGCTCTTGGTGTCTCATCTTAAATATTCCCATAGCATTTTGTGTTTTTTACTGGGCACTGTGCTCCACATACTGGAGCTGTATGTGGACATGCTGACAATAAAGTATGGAACTGGGAGGGCCAAACCCAGTTTCAGTCACTCTTCTGAATTCCCACGGTGGCCACAGCAATGTGCTCATTGTGTAGATCAGCTGTGATCCAATGGATGTTACCCCAGGAGCAGCCCACAGACTCAATGGGCACAGGCTGAGTCAAGTCTGCTAAACAACTGCCTTTGAGAGTCATTCTGTCATTAAAATGCTGTTCATATAAATTTGTTAATGTTAATTGTAAGATGCTTTCACTCAAAAAAATGTATTCAGGACTGTGTTTAGCTGTGCTCTCCAAATTACTCATACAGATCTAAGACTTAATCACAGAACAAATGTTCTTGTAATGAATTATTGGTGTACCTTGCTGTCACAAGCCTAAGACTTGTTTGTGTAGAAACATTAGAAAATAGGCTGTAGTACTACTGAAACAATATTAACCAAGGTAGAGGGTCAGAGAATTTGGTCCCTTTTCTATCCACTGTTGAGGTCAATTCTATTATTTATGTGGTTGAAAGCACACCCGTAGATGCTGTTGTAGCTCTTTAACCAAAGCTTATGGTGTTAAATTTCTAATTACACTTGGTAGAGAGTGTGAAAACCCCAAAATCTCCTGTTTTTCCTCTTCTTGTTGCCAATGGTTTCTGAATGTCATTAAGGACAAGAAGTACATATGACAATAACTACATGAAGATTTTATTTTTGCTTAAAAATGTGGTAGATTTCTTGCTGACCCTGTCAACAACTATGAGTACTAATTTGCTAGCTCAATGACTCATCATCAGTTCAGTTTACATGTAGCTAACAAAGGTCAACCCTGAGAAAAAAATATTTGATTTCAATACCTAATTCAAGGAGGTGTGATATTTCTATGGGATTTTTTGACTGCTTAATGTAAACCCCTCTAATTGCAGAACCTGGATAGTTCACTAGTTCACTTTAAATTAGATTTGAGAATCATTAAGTCAGCTTCCTGGAAGCATCTGACCTGTGTTGGCTGCGTACAGTACAAACGCAGTGTCGGACAAGGGGTTCTGCAGTTAGAGGTCACGTATTTTCATTGGGTTCTGCTGGCTGGGGTCAGGAGATTCTCTTTCAGAGTAATTCAGCACAGTTTCAGGCCTCAGCTGTGCTGCTGGGGGTCACTGTTCTTGGTCAGGTTGCCATGGGGAAGGGATAAGGCAAAAGTGGACTTTTGTGCTTCCTTCCATTTGACTGCACAGCTTGCTGCTTAGCACAGGGCACTTTGACAGGAAGTGGCTGTGAGGAAGCCCACACTTGTTCCAGTTCATCTATCACAACTAGAGTTATTCTGGAGTGAAAGGATACAACCTAAGGGATGCAGAAATTTCAAAAGATCAAAATCAGAGCATGTGCATGCTCCCAGAAAGAAAACTCCCATGTAAAACACTGTAAAGCATGAAAAATGTGACTGTTTAGGGATGGTGTTCTGTTCTGTTTATGTTGTGATTTTTTTCCCCCTCCACATTCAGTATATGGAATTTAAGTGGTTGCTGTAGAAGTAGTTAGTATGGAAATGCCAGGAGTAGCAGGGATAGTTTTAGTGCTGATGCCTGCCTTATTTGACACTTGTACAAAGGCTTACAGCCCAGGAAAGGAGCCAGAGCCCCCAGTCAGACCAGGCCGCTGCTGCTGATCTCATTCTACCAATAGGAAGCTCCATGGACAGTGTAGGCCAGTGAGAAACAAGAATCCTATATACATACATATTCTAATAGAAAGGAATCATTTATTTAAAAAATATATAGAGATGCTGAAGAAGAGATAAGAAGATAGGTGCTCTGGCACAGGTGAGTATAATTTCCACCAGCTTGTGAAAGCTGAGTCCTTGAATTGTCAACAAATTGGATGAATTGCAGCCCCAGTAATAATGTTGTAGCCTATTACATGTCTACTGGTCCAGAAACATATATTCTTCACTGGCTCTCACTCCTTTGGCATCATGTTCTGCACTTTGAGAGATGAAGACTGAAAACAGTGAATGATATTTTATGTCTAAAAGAAGAAGAATATACTCCCAGCTGTGACTAAAACATCCTACATAAGATAAGCAGGAAGAATTTTCAAAGGTGGGGAAGTATTTACCACCAGTAACTACTGCACTAAATAAATTCAGCTGTACTTAAATGTTTTCATGACATTATTTTGGCAAATATATATATATATATATTTTTTTTTTTTGTCGTGAGGCTGTATTTGCTGGAGAAAAATTGAAACTTGATTTTAGGAGTTTTTCCTTCTCTTACATCATATGAAAATTTTATTTTGGCATTCTTCAGATGAATCTGGAAATCACATTTCAACCAAGTGTAGGATGTGGTTTGCTACCTTAGAAAGTCTAAAGTAGGGACTTTACAGGTAGTAGAAAGGCAAAAATGGGTTGTGCCTCTCTGTATTGTTACAGATGTTGTGGCAGTTACCACGATTGCCATTACAAGTGTACCACACTCCACTCACACCTGTATTTTCTTCCCAGAATTGGAAATCTGCAGTCCCTTAGAGGTTTGAGCTGGAATACAAGCAAACTGCAATGTTTCTGAATCCCAGGGTCTGCTTGCAGCCCCCTCAGTATACATCCATCCAGGAATGCACCCAAGAGAGAGCAGCTTGGAACATCCTTTGCTAAGGGGGGCTGTTGCAAAATCAAACTCTGCCAAAGGCTGACAGCTCAGAGTGCAGCACTGAGGAAAGAGGGTTAAGGATACTCTCCATTCAGTGAAGTATGTGCAGAGCCTCCCCCAGGGCCTGAAATTTTGGTTTTAGAAAAAGCATAGCAAATTTGGCTCTCATTTCCAACACTAGAAGTGCTCTCTTCTGAGGAGAAGATCCCAGTCCACATAGCAGATCTTACAATACACCATTCTGGTCCTTTTCTGCACATAGTTGTGATGCTGTTGGAAGATATTGAAGACTTGGTGATTTAAGAGGTAAATTCAAGTTTATTAAAAAATAGGCAAATTTATATTTTTAGAATATTTTTCCTGATTTTAACTGAGATGGGCAAAATTTCTACACAAATAATACCAAATGATGCTCGCTTCATGTTCCTGAAATCAGAACCACTGGCCTCACTGCAAGCATGTTTGGGAAATCCTGGATGAAAGCACAGGATTGGTTCAGCCTGTGACCTGTAACAGGGTCGAAAGCCACAAAGGCTTTTTTGACTTGGTTTCCTGAGGTGTAGGAAACCTACAGGAGAATGCCATTTATGTCTCTTGTTCTCCCCATCTCTTGTCTCTTTAAACTTAATTTCAGTAAATTAAATCAATGTGGTAAAGTGATTAGATATACTAATACTGAAAATCTTTGTGAGATAAATGCCACAAGTGATTCCACTGCAGGTAGGGCAGTGCCATGAGCTCAGCAATGTTGTTTTCTTGGGTAGCCAGCTCACACACACTGGCTGGCCAAAATGCACAGTGCAGACCTTGGGCATTTACATGGGTAATGACTGGATCTGGGAAGGCAATAATGCTGTGTACTTAGCACAAAAGATTGGGGCATGTCATAAAGAATTGAAAATATGGTAATATAGCCATGAAGAAGAAAAGGGAGACAACAGTCACTTCATTGAGATCATAGAAATACTGAGGATGCGTTTGTAGGCAATCACACTCTGAAAGTCCATTGCTCACAGCTTTTTCATTTTGACAGGTAATGCTTAAATCTACTGACTGTCTCACTTGAGACCTCCTGGGTTGTGGGATTTTTGATTTTGTTTTTATTTTTCCCCCTTGTTTTTTTGTTTTGTTGTGGTTGGTTGGTTTGTTTGTTTGTAGTATGGGTTTTGGTGGGTTTTGGTTTTTGAGGTGTTTTTTCTGGCACCTTTATCCTTTGTAATTCTGACACAGGATTTAAGTGTTAACTTCAAATCCTGCATGGATACACTGATGCCTTTTCCCTTTACAGAACTTACGAATGGAGAAAAGAACCCTACTACACAGGAGATTTGAATAGGTGGATAAGTACCAGTGAAAGTATTTGCATAAGGAAAAGAATTCTATTTTATAACTCAACATGAGAAGCATAGATTACTTTGCACATACTTATTAAGATTAGTCCATAAGAATTCATTACTGGCATCTTACTGGAGAAATTAGTTATTTCTTTCTCAGTCAAAGATAACACATAAAACTTTGTTTGTACAGCAGACAATTAAGATGGAGGTTATTTCCTAACACTAATGAAAGTTCTCCCTTAGAACCATTGCAAATTTCTATGGACCTCTAACCTGTCATTTTCTTCTGTTTAGTTCATTGTATTTTGCAACAAAGAAAACTGTACCCGACTGTGCACAGAAAAAGAAAAATCCCTTTTCAGACAAAAGAAGCAAAACTCTTTTGTTACAAAAAATAGCACAACTTCAGAAAAGATATTTCCTAATAGAGATCACTTGGCTATTTGACTATTTTCAGCATGTAGAGGGTTAAGCTCAGCTGAGAATGCCAGACATACCTGTATTCATTCCATTTTGAATAAAGTGACAAATTCCTATTCTTGGTCACTGGAGCAAAAAATTAGCCCTGCGCTTCAGTGAAAGGTCAACATGGGAAGAAATAAACAGGAGGTGAGAGGTCATGACCTGTGTCTAGAACAGCAAAAAATGGCTGAATTAAAAAAAAAAAAAAAAGAGTTAATTCTACTGTACATTGTCCTTTCCATATAGTCAGGTTCCATTTGAAATGCAAAGTACTCCTAGAGTGTTGTTCTGGAAAAATCAAGATTGAAATGTGTGCATATTTATTTATAATGCTATTTTTTACAAACCCCATTGGTTTGGTCTATTTTAAAAAACTCTTCTATATACATGTATAATCCTGTGACCTGGGATTTTATTGACCCAGGAGATGTTTAACTGATCAGGCCCAGAGAATTCCTTGACTGCCCATGTCTTTTGGTCATATCTTCAGTGATTAATACAGAAATGCTCAGGGAGGAGAACCAGTCACCAATGGGTTCAAGAGCCTGAATCAGACACTGAACGTATTGGAAAGACATACATCTGTCAGAGTTTAGCTCTACTGCTCGTGTTTGTGTTCAGCCTCTGTCCCTGACAGACTAAGCCCATCTGATGCTGAATATCAGTTCTACCCAGCCCAGGTATAGAAAAGCCATCTTCTGTGCCCTTCTTCTGTGCCATCTGCGTGGAATAGGTGGACATCTACTAGTAGTTGTGAACGTATAAGCAGCAGCAAACAGCAGACTACAGAAAGTAAAACAATGTTTGTTCAGTCAAAAGTGGTATTCAGTGACACACCTCACGCACTGGGAGCTGTAGAGAAGAGAGGAGATCTTCAGAATACAGCAGTACTGGGAGAGCTTGCTGCTCTCAGCAGCCTGGGGATACCTCTCAATTACTTCTGAAGTGTCCAGCAGGTACAGGTCTGGGGAAAATATCAATGTCTATATCTTTGGAATTTTGATTGCAGAACAGAAAAAAAAAAAAAAAAAAAAAAAAAAAAAAAAAAAAAAAAAAAAAACTT